>LD688966.1:389843-463896 GCA_003118335.3 Papilio memnon
CCCCCCGCCCCTCGCACACCTCACTTGTCGGAGTCAATTTTTAATTCTTTTGACTCCACGCGGGGTACATAGCGCGAGGCGGCGCGCTCGACGGCGGCGTCGGCAATTACATTTAATCATTCAATTTCTATATTAATAAGAAACAAAGACAATTCTAGAATTTGATAATCCGCCATAATTCGGCTAAAGGTATTGCGAATCTAGAATCTTGTCATTTGTCACCAAATAACGAGACATTGATTGTTATTGAGCTATTCGTCTCGTACGTAAAGGCGAAGGACATTATGCTTCTAGCAGTCCTCCGCGACTTTGAGACTATGCTGATTTAGAATATAAGCATACACTCGTAGATATAAGGCTTATTTAGGAGTTATCTTTTGAATGTATACATTATTTTGGCCTATGTTAAATTATTTTTGGTCTATTCTGGCCTCACTTTGTACTATTTACATTTTTAACAACTATTATAATATTCTATGTAGGAGATAGCACGGCACGTGCAATTAGTATTAAGATTAAAGCATTTAATGAACTAATATGATAGTAATAATGTACGCTCTATGCGCCTACCATCAAATATTAACAACAATAAAATAGCGTCATTATGCAACACATATTTTGATCTTCGTGCACATTTCTGTAAACTTAACACGATATAATGAACATGTTCTATCAATTTCAAATATATTGTAATCAAATAAACCACGTGTTTCATTACAAATAGTCCTTGTCGATAACAAAACCCTGCAATTACGTCAAGCTATATATTTTCACGCTATTCAATTTAAGACGTGTTGAATTACTCCTTGGAATTTCTGTTTTTTAATCTAAAATATTATCTGTCATGTTTTGTCAAGAATGACTTGTTTTTTTGTTTTACAAATAAATATTTATCAATTGGAGTAACAACGTTTTATCAATAATAAAATTATTTAAACAAGAGGTGAAGAAATTAGAAAACTATACGCGAAAAGGACAAACTACAAGCCAATAACAGCCAAAGGAACAAGTTTGTCTTGGTAACGGTAATTTTTAGCCGTCATCTAATGAAAACAATAAAATAAAGTTTTCATAATACCATAAGGATAAAACCCGCCTGGGAACAGATAATAATAAATTAAACAATATTTTCTTAATTCGTCATCGTGAGGTTCCTTCATTTTCATTTTTGTAAGTCAAAGCTAAGCCTAAACTAGCCACAAGCACTGCCTTGCTAATTATATAAATTTCCTAAGTAAAACAAAGCAGTAAAAATTAAAACAACTTTGTGAATGAAATAATATAGCTACTATAAGTAATGTGAAATGCCATCAATGCGCTAACAATTTTGTATAACAGACATAATAGCCCATAGGGCCTCCATGGTAGCACGGGAGAGCTATCACAACACTAGCACGACGCCGGACGCATTTGCACGGGCGTAACACTTGCATACTAAATGCCTGAAAAAAATTGGCATGGTAATCAAAATCTCGCGTACAGGGCCATTAACCAAGCCCATTTAAAACGTTTAATCGAAACTAGATGGCGTTAAAATCCAGCCAGTTAGTCATAATGGCTACTAAACTCTTTGCTTGTAGCACAAAATTATGTATTTATAAAAGTAAAAACGAAACTAAGTATTCAATTGTAAATAAATAAATTATTAATTAGAAAGGCAGGCGGTGAGCTTTTAATAGAATTGAAATTGTATTGTGCGCCCTCTGCCCCCACTTCGGGGACGTAGGACAATAGCATACCAAGACAGCAAAAGTGCTCAAGGGGCGTCCCAAGAAAAGTTGTAAGCATTTTAAGTTCTGGGATGAAATAATTCCATTTTTAAAAATCAATTACAATTGAAAGTGGATAAGGCAATGCACGAAGAACAGAGAAATGGTGGGTTCTCCGCTTTATCTGTCAAATAAAACAAGACTTGAAATAGTTTCCACGTAGGCGATTGTTCTAGACATCAAAGCAGTCCAAATGTTCACGATTTCAACAATGTTGAACATGTAAGTACTTCTCAATTTTATTTTTATAAGGCAATTTTAAAATTTAATGAAAAAAAACTAAATTAAAAGCAGAACTTTCATAACAGACAATACATACATATAAAGGGATCATCAACGCCTCTTGGGTGCTTTTAATATAAAACCAGGTATTAATAAAAGTATTAATAATTTGAAAGCAACTGTCAGAAAACATCCCTATGGGTAAAGGCTATATCATGTTTTATTCGATGAAGTAGCTTTATCATCTGGCCTTTACTTTGACAAAAAAGAAATAATTTGCTTCCAAAATTTGGGAGACAGGAAAGCTAAAAACATTGCTGATCATGCACTAGTTAGCTTAATGTTATCAAATCGAATACAAAACAACAAATACTACTTGCTTTCTCTAAAAGTACAACAAAATAGTTCGACTTAAATGTAATAATTTAAAAAAGACAGTAACATTATACTGGCTACCATTTGTGACTTCAAATGGCAACTTCTTCAAATGTTAGCACAATCAAAATGCTGTATAACGAAGCAAGGCAGAAATATTTTCGGCCAAGAAAAGAATATCAATCAAATGCTTTCGATTTGATGATTTAAAAAACTTTTTAAAATTACAACAGAAGTTTAGATTTCGTTGTTTTTATTCCATATTAAATCATTAAGACGTAGTTAGGCTGTACATTTTTTACTTTACCCTTTTTCTATTGTTAATTGTAACTACCTTAAGTTTATATTTAATTCTCGGCGCGCTCCCGCCATCTATCCGTTTTATTATTAAATACATCTCTCATTTATAGAAGGGATTAAGAAATATCTTATGACATACATTTTTATATATAAAAATGATTGTGTTTATGTTTAAAAAGAATCAATTTCAAAAAAGGAAAAAATGGTTCTGACATTCAATTTTACATTTAATTTGACATTGATTTCTATTTGTTCTTCCTATTAAATGTTTTTTATTGGTTATCCTCATTTAAACAGTTTGTATTATGTAATTTCTACTAACACTAGTTTTATAAGTTATAACACTAACACTCTTTGGGTCTTTGTTATCCGAAATTAATAAAATTATTATTATTATTATATTATAAAATACCAAACTTGTTCAAGAAAATAAAGCAAAAAAATTGCAAAATGTGGATTTTAAACAAATCGACTAAATATCACGTGGATCGGAAAAACTTCCAAAGATTAAATGATAAAGTGAAATATGCAGCTCAAGGTTTAAACAGAGTTTGACATAAAGGTAATCGGGCTGTCATGGCCTGCGTTTTGTAACTTAGAGCCCAGGATAAAGCGAGCTGGCGGCGCTCTGTGGACGCCCTCTGCCACTTCGGGGACGTACGACAATAACATACCAAGACACAGCAAAAGTGCTCAAGAGGCGTCCAAAGAAAAGTTCTAAGCATTTTCTTTTCTGGGATGAAATAATTCCATTTTAAAAATCAATTACAATTGAAAAGATTGTCAAATAATTTCGATTCACAGAATGCACCATCTGTTAAGAATTGGATACACAATGTAAATACCTTCAAGGAATTGTGGAAGAACATAGATAAACTTAAAATAAACAACATACTAACTAGAAACTGCATGTCAAGTTGATTCTTTGATTTCCACACACTTCATGAATTGTCAAAATCGTTTGCAGAATTTACTGAAATCAGAGATTGATCCTGATTCCTTCAATTATGCGAATGATTATACAATATTTGTCTAACGCATTGGATGTGATTATATTAGTTAACAGTACATTGTCTTGACCAACACCCCTGGGAAAATGAGCCAACATAAGCAGATAAGGGTCTAAAAGGTTTTATTATGGCGTAAGTATAAAGAAGCCACTACTTAGATCCGAGAACACATAGTCAAGTACAAAACAAGCTTTGTCTTGTGGTTTGGGAATGCACAACAAGCAGCCCGCGACGGATGTTCTCCTACGTCAATCATCTCTATTTGGATTTGCATCTTTTATAAAGAGCCAGTGTCGATCAGGCATCGAGTTATACTGAACAGAGTTGTCGCCGTGATGGACGGCACCGTCAAATTAATCATTTTTGCCACAATAATAACAATTGTGAAGGTATGTACCCTTATGTTTTAAATTTATACATCGAAATGGAGGTGAAATAGAGAATACAATATATCTAGTTTTTCAAACTAAAATTATATGTCGCCAATCATACCAAGTCCACAGCAAAAGTGCTCAAGGAGTGTCTTAAGAAAACTGCTAAGCATTTACAGTGCTGGGATGAAACAATGCCAGTTTTAAAATCAATTGTATTTAAAAAGATTGGTAAAAAATTGTGATGGCACAGAGATAACCATACGAAGAAGAGCAATTAATAAACGTGTTATATTCCAGGCGCCGCCACCGGGAACATTTTTTTGGAAACCTAGATTGGGTCTCGATCTGTCAATACCAACAACACGTATGTATCGCCATCATATAAACATTCTTCGTCTTTTCGGGAATTTACTATTCGAAATACCTTAAATGGAATGCCGACCATGAATAACAAATTATAATAGTTATCAAGCAAAAGTGTTAAGCAAACAGTCGCGCACATATTTAAATTAGGCTACCATGAATGTAAGTACCAGTACTGGAACTAGACATAGACGTCGAAGAATTGTAAATAGGCCACAGAGACCCTCGCCCTCCCAATAGTCACGTAGCAACTTTAGTTCAATTTTTTACTAACTGATATCTATTTAAAGCCGAATTTACTAGCAAAATATTTTGATTCCATTTGTTTATAGCGAAGGTACGTAAGCCGACCCTGGGTGGTGTTTTGAAGCCCACCAAGGGCGAGATTAGAAGTGGGCGTGCGGTTCTCATTACTGGATACCAATTGGGGGTGACGATAGTTGCCCTCGCCCATGGACAAGCCGCGTGGGAGAAATTTCCTCACCTCAATCCTTTCAAAGCTTGGTTCTACACCACGGCCTACAGATGGGCTTTGAGACATCTCTCTTTGTAAGTCAATCAACGTCTGTTTGAAATTGCTTTCTTGTAGTCACATTTCACCATTTTAATTGAAAATTAAATGTTTACGAGTGTTAAGTTATGAGAAATAGTTTCTACAATTCAAATTTGCAGAAAAAAAATTAATCGTTTTGTTACTATCTAAAATCATAGAATAGCACAAAAAACTTTGGTTTCCTAGAGGACAAAAACTTTCACTACTAAAAAAAAGACAATGAGATTCACCTGTATGTCGTCAGATACCCTAAATGGCTCGAGGGCGGAGGCTACACCTACATAGACACGCACCGCGTCTGGAGGAAGCGCTACTCGTACCAAGACCGGTGGGTACCGGAGTGGCTGCAGTGGTTTCTGCCCCACGTATGGGAGTTCGACCGCGAGAAAAAGCAGTACAGAAGGTTCCAGAGATACGTCCTGCCCTCCTTTGCCAAACACTTCCACTACCCGGGACGCAAGTTTGACAACTGGGCCTCCGAGGACAGCACTGAGACAGTTGAAAATCTCGATATTTCCGACTTCTCCATACATAAGGACGCTCCTGATTACTGAATTTTTTGTTTTGATTACTTTCGAAGTTATGGAATTTAAACAAGCAGTTCTACATATGCGAAAACCGATGCCTGCTTTGTACATCTACAAATTTGAAGATACCGCCAAATTGGTCGTATAAGTGTGTTAATGACGTCTAAAGATGGAAATATTTATTAACTTAACAAAAAGAGGCCTCGAGTTGGGGAAAGTATCGAACGTTTTATATTTTTTTTACTTGATTTTGAAATTGTATGTTATGTCAAAAAAGAAAAATAAGTGAATAATCATAGGAGGAAAATATAGTAATCGGCTATAAGGGTAAACCTCGAGATGCTTCATTTTCCTCATAGCATAATTATCTGAAGCCCTTCTACAGGGGCTGATATTGGGAAAAACGTACTTATTCTGATAAGTCAATAAAGTCTTGTTCCGTGACTCCAAATCGAGTGTCCGATTTGATAAATATGTGTCCCACCCGTCTCTGATACAATAAATGTAAATTTGTAATACACGCGGTAACGGATAAAAAAAAATGCAAATAGGTAAGTTACCTACATAATAAGGAGTAAAAGGTTAACATGGTGTAGGCATAACATTGGCATGAATCACTTGTAACAAGAACAACTTGAGTCATGCGTTATGCGTGCGAAAGTACACACAAGGACGGGAAAATGAAGGTAGGTTACCTAAATTGTTGGAGTTTTTATATGTTTTGTATACTGGCTGGCAACACTTTACACAAGGAGGATGTGTTTTTAATATTAGAATAATATGTATTTAAATGTATAAAGAAGTGTAGAATGACGTTGATGTAATAGACTTCACATCTGGACACGTAGCGCGTAACATCTTACAATATGCAAATGTAAAATAGGGCATTGTATAAATGTGATTGTTTTATATTTGAATATACTTATTGAAACCATATGAAGACTGTGTTTGAATAGCCCCACGACTCCAGAGCCCCCGGGCCGGCAGGGAGCAACCGCCCAACAGGTTATGGGCCCAGAATAAATAGAACAAAATTTATTAATTTTTCGAAAGATTATTGATTTGAAAATATTCATAGCAACCGAATAATGGAGTCGATAAAAATCAAACCTTTTACAAATAAGGAAGACTACAAAATTTGGAGAAAACTTATTGAATTATTACTAAATTCAAAACGAATAAAAATCGATATTAAGAACGAAGAAATTTTAGAAAATAAAGGAAAGTTTATTATATTTAGTTGCATGGATCAAAAACAATTACACTATGTTCTAAATCTGGAATAATTTACAAATCGTAAATAAAAATTTGGACGAATTAACTAGGATAAAAGATAAACTAGAATTTACCCAAGAAGAACATAATACGGAAACAAGAAATTCTATAAGGAAAGGAAAAAAGTTGTTTTATATGTAATAAACCTGGACATAAATCATTATCTCGTATTCATAATATAGACATTGATAAACAAAATGTTTTGGGAGATTATATCTGCCTGCAGAGCTGCAGAGGTAAATAGATGAGAATGTAACGCTATTTCTTACAAATATCCCAGATATATTTATTATCTGCATTATATCGTAATCGAATATATTTGAATTTTAATGGAAATTATGACGCAAACGCCATCTAGCGGCGCTTAAATTAATCCGACATTACCATTACCTCCCGCAATTACAGTTGTGATAACGACGACGGCCGCTATTAAATAACATTTTTCAACTTCTATGATCTCCAGTGTTAAAAGTACATAGCGAAGACATTGTTTTGTAAAGAGGAAAAATGCTGCCAACACGCTGGATTAATATAAACATGTTACAATACCAACTTGCGCAGCATTTCGAGTTCTTTGTTTTAGATTCTAGAGAATTCAGTTTTTTTTTATATAAGAGAGGGGGGCAAACGAGCGGCGGGAACACAGAGGTGGTCAACGACGCCCATGGACATCCGCAGTACCAGAGGAACTACAGATGCGTTGCCGGCACGGTTTACGAAAATGATAAGAAAATTGTGCTTACGAGACTAACGAAGTTCAGCGACACAGCTAAATGTGACTTTTGTCAACTTTAAGTTTAAGTTAAAATTCATTGAACTTGCGCCGTGCTTCAAGAAGACAGCAAAAACCGATGACTTCCTCGAGCATAAATATTGTTGATTGAAGGTTGACATCTTACGTTTTCATAGCACTAAAAAGATTAAAAATCTCCATTAATTATAAATTCTACCATATAAATAAAAAAAACTAGTGCCATTATCAGAATTTTTGGGTGGTATTTTTCGATTAGAAGTGACGCTAGTGAAAATTTCACATTTTACTGAACAATCGAGCGGGGCTCGCGTCAGTGTTAGTGGGAGGGGGAGTCATCGGCAAACTTTCTGCGCACGGCTAATGTAATATAGTTGGTAAAACGAATTGTAAGCTAATATATTATAAAATGCATTAAATAATAATAAAAACACAAACCTGGCTTTTATTTATTGTTTCCCTCGTCAAACAGCGGTACCAGCCGAAAGCGCGGTACAGAATATTACCTAAGCCACATTTTCTTCAATTCCTATGTTGCATATTGGATATTACTTTTAATTACATTGTAATCCTTTAGTTATTTAATTAAAATTATTTATTACATTTATTTTCGTAATATGAAATGAATACATTTTTCTGGAATTCGTCTGTGCTCCACTTTTTAAAACAAAAAACATTTTTGAAATCGGAATCATTCGTTTTAAAATTTAATGGCTTTAATTTTTAAAAGAATTTTGTAAAGAGGTTGATATTTAAAGCGACATAAATCCTTTGTAGTCTATAGTTTCTACAGAAATGTTAATTGGCGGCTACGAGTACTTAAATACCGCTGGACTGCACCGAAATAACGTTGTGTGCTGTAACAGATTGCTTGTGCTGTTTTAGATTAAGTTTTCTAATTGTGACTTGTGACCGAGTGTAATATTAAGTACATGTTTTTTTCTTTTCTCTAAAACTCCGTGTTCTGTTTAGGACTCATTGAAAACCGGCGCTTCGATGTACACCGCAGCACACGCCGAATGAATTCCTTTTATTTATTTTTTTAATAAACGAACTTCTTTCTTTCCAACAGTTTAATGGTTCACAAAGAAAACACCGGTTGATAATGTCTAGGAAGTTGCCGCGTGCGTCATCCGCAGGACGCAGCCGTACGAACTTCCTATGCCCGAGGCGAGAGCGAGACTAATCCGCGGCGTAGCACAGCTCAGCGCGTACGCCGCGTGCACTCTTTCTTTCTCCCTCTCACCTCCGCTGTTGACGCCACACTTGTATTAAATTTTTAAATTTGCGATCCGTTAGGAGAGTTTATTGGTTAAGCCGGTGTTAGGGATGCAAAATGAAACATCGTTATTCGTGTGAACACGAACTTTATTACGACTACGTTCGATATAGTTAGTGATTAAACATAGCTCTGCACTTCTACTGAATTCTACTGACAAACAATAAGATTATATATGTAGTTTATATTTATTACGTAGACTTTCTTGAATCTATTATCGATTTGAATTTGATATTAACTCGAACAGTGAACTTGAACATTAAAATTTAATATAATATACTTCTACCACTACATTATGGTTAATAATATTGTTGATTACGTGTATATAATATAATAGTTAATGATAAAATGTGAATATATTTTACTAATATAATTAGACTTAGAGTAAATGAGTATTATAATTTTCGTTACAATGTTAGTTGTTATATACAGATGTCAATCAAAGAAGGAAATAGGGCTGCTATGTACACTTGCCTTACGCCGTTGTTAATACTTCGGTTCATAATAACTAGTTGATCCCTCTTACCATTACCATACACAGCTCGCCTCTTACGATGCATTGCAGTAGTTACACGCCGCGCCCGACTTTACAATACCTCAATACGTATACAGGTGTGTATAGGTACAGTAACAAAAGCTACGTTAAAAGGCTGTGAACGTGCTGTCTCATAGATATATGAATTATTTGTAAAGAGAATAGTTAAGAATACTTAGTTAATTGCAGAATAATAGTTTTCGATCTTATTGATATTAATTGCGTCAAATAGACATTCAGGTTCCTCGTAGATGGCTTAGGTCCTGTTGTTATGGCGAACGGAATTGAGGCGACGTTTCCACATGAGATTGTATCACACGATAGTGCCCTGCAGGAGCTGGGCGTCTGGCGTGGGCGATGGCGAGGGGGAGTGCGGCGCCAGGGCGGACCCTACAGAGTCGCAGGGCAGTGCGGCCGCCACGTCCTGGTAGGGCAGCAGCGGGTAGGCGGCGGCAACGCGATCTCCGGGACCCTCAGGCGGTGGCGCTACCTCCAGATAGCGGCCGCTGCCGCTCATCCCGTCCTGCCGCCGCTGACGCTGCTGGTGTTGCAGCAGCGAGTTGAAGTGCGAGATGCCGATCTCTTCGAGGCTGCTCTTCCTGCGGCCGCCGGCACCCCCGGCCGCTGCCGCCGCCAGCCCATGACGCAGCGAGCTCGACCGGTTCAGTAAGACGTCGTCGGCGACGCGCAGCGAGTTGCTGCGGCTGCGGAAGTCGGTCACAATGGTCGGGCTGTCGGGCAACGACAAGGAGTTGGCCTTGGTGGTGGAGAGAGGAGGCGCCCGCGGCTGCGGGTATGCCGCGCCGAGCACCGACCCACGCCGGCTCGACGGTTGCGCTTGAATGAGCGCTTGAGAGCAGAAGCTTATGTTTGATTTGCGTCGACTGTTGTGGCGCTCGAAGGTTTTTTGGGCAGAGAACGGAGACGGACGAACCAGATATCTGAAAATATACATATATTAATACGTTGTAAAATTTGACATATTATAGATATGACAAAACATGGTAGCGCGCTCATCGGCTGAGATACATACATAATGTCTCCTTCTTGCAGATTGAGGTCGCAGCTCGGGTTGATGATCACGTAAGAGAGGCTGTTCCTCTTTTCGCTGACGTCATCGTAATCGATCCCGGTGAGGTTCAAGGATTCCATACGAGAGCGGACCAGGTTAGCTATTTCAGCTCTTTCGATTTGTTGGATATGATTATCGCGGGCCTCGTCGGCCAAACTTGTGGAGTACTGTAAAATTTAAACGTTTTAAATACATTTTACTAATTAAATGTGTAATATATCTAGTTTTATTGAAGTAATTAATTATAGTGAATGCTTTGACAAAAACGTGTGAAATCACAAATGAAGTGTAATAGTTAATAATGACGCCACGAGACAATACAAATGTTGAATGTCAGGCAGTGCTGCGCTGTGGTGTGCTGTGGTGTGATGTGGTGTGCTGTACAACACAATTCGATAGTAATCTGTATTGCATTGTGACATCTTTAGACTTATGAAGACGCGACGTATTTATCAATGAATGCTCGTTGTGTTAGAAATCAGCATGCATATTTGCATAAGATTGGCAATTGAATTAAATGTGTTCATTTATTCAATTATTGATAATAATTAGGATATGAGGTTTTATAAGAGCAATATTTGTTATAACATTTGTATAAGAGCAATCACTATGTTGATGTTTATGTTTTTAATGATATTAGATCTGGCTGATTGCAATATTGATATCGTTTAAAGTCTACAGCTAAAATCTAAATCTATAACTAACTATGTATTATTCTATATTCCAGTTTTAAAACTAAAATAATTATGGTTACCTTTGGTGAGTGTTGAGGCATGTTGTGTGTGTTGTGTTACAACATAGCTACTTAAGTTTATTTATGTTATACATGTTTATTATTATTTGTATGTTAGGTCGTGAGTAATATTTAAATGTAGGATTTTTGTTTCAATTATTTATTACAGTTACATTTACCTTAGCCAAGTTAACTGAAAGCTGATTTAGGAGCCAAAAATGTAATTAATCGAAAAATAATTCAAATTAAAGGAATTTTGGGGT
Organism: Papilio memnon; assembly: GCA_003118335.3. Classification (NCBI taxonomy): domain Eukaryota; kingdom Metazoa; phylum Arthropoda; class Insecta; order Lepidoptera; family Papilionidae; genus Papilio; species Papilio memnon. The sequence continues at coordinate 401,245 of LD688966.1, forward strand.
TCGCTTGTTGCGGTACATCAGTCATCACCAAGATTGTGGGCGATGCTGATGGTACCTCAGGGGGTCGGATTAGGGCTCAAGTGTGGGGTCCTTACCGCTGGCGTGGTCTCGCCGTAGCATCCCCCCAGGCAGCCGGTGGACTCTCCGGCCCCCTCGGCCCCAGCCGCCCCCGCGCCTCCCTCGCCCGCCTCCTGCTGCAACTCGTAGGTCACACCACAACACCACGCCACCGACAACAACTAGAGCCCTAATCCTCGTATCACCACAAGCGGTTCAGCTTTCATTAATTATGCATTATACACTTTCATAGACAAAAGTATAATACATTTAAACACTAACATTGTTTTTCTGCTTATTGTTTTATAATTTGATATATTGGGATGTTATCGTCTTATTTTGCTTAATGCGTTCAATCCTTCATACACACAAGTTTTTCGCGAGGTACTGATAGGATTCATTCAATGTTACTGTGTGTTGGTACATACAGACAGGTTTAAATCTTGATTATAGATTCCTTACAATACAAATGTAGGCAGATAATGAATATTGTAATAATATTAAAGTAAGGAGAGCCCAGTCATATCATTGGATGGTGGACGTGGATTGCGTGAATCTGATTTATAAGCGGCTTTGACTCAACATCTACAGATCTCACGAGAAACTAGAAATTATGCAAACAAACGTTCAGAAGTTGTAACGTAATCAGTTTAAACATCAGTAATAGTGATTGAAATATTACAACCTGGGTATGGCTCACAATGTTGCCCGTTACGGCTGATTGCCAGAGCAATTGATGTGTTTAAAAAAATAACGTACAACAATATATCACGAAACTTCAAGTTGCTTGTTTACGTATAATTAGTGGCTTGTCGTAAGGCGGGGTGGTAAGCTGCTAGAACACAACATGCATCACTCGCACTACTCGACAACAGAGGCGGGACTGCGATCATCGACATACTTGCGACAGACAGATATTTTTATGTTGAAATCGTTCGTATTAGGGTGTAGTAAGGGGAACTATTCATCAACACAAGGCTTTAGAGACGAGTTGAAACGTGAAACATTTTATCTTCCACACATAAGCAAGGAACAGATTATAGTTTTGCAACAGCAGCTTGCGACGAAACAATAATTTATAAAGCTGGTGTGTAGGTACCTTAAACAACAAACCAAGTGACGTGTAGGAAGAGAAATAGATGTCAAATAGATGGCAGAACTAATTGCAGACACTCCACAGATGTGAAGGCATGAGAAGTAAGTACATGTAGACAGTTTGACAATAAAAAAGGTGGTGCGAATCTTACGCGAGACGAGAATACATAAAAGTAGTTAATAATAAAATATTGACCCGAAATACAGTCCAATGGTCGGGACCGCTCAAGGCGTTCGGACTATTCAATTTGGAATAATGCTGTTGTAATTTGGAATAAAACGTGTGTAAGTATTATTGTTTAGATACGAGTAATCATAATGTAATAGATGTCGGCGAAGGACTGTATTTGAGGAACATATTGGATTACGTCGTAAGGAGTCGTCCAACTCACCGATGGGCGCGATGGTCGCATTCTCGCGAAGCATGGCCAATACCACTTTGCCTTGGCCCCTGACGACATACTCACGTGGTTCCCCTGCTCGGCCAGGCTCGTGTCCTGGGTACGATATATCCCAATGGGGATTTCGCATGTGGTCGAACACAATTTTTGGTACAGTCGGCCGTATGTACGTATCCACATGTCTTCTTTTGTTATTTTCATCTGTTACAAGGGCGAGGGTTAATTTTGCACGAATTAAAAAAAAATATGGATAATAAATTTCGCATCGGGCTTCGCTGCGGTTTCATAAGTTCGCTCGGGCTGAGGTTGATGAGAATGAGATGAGGTGGAGTGAGGTGGCGTGTGTATGCGCCAGCATAGTCGGTCGCGTCACTCGCGTGCTGCTTGCGTGTCGTACGTGTTTCGCTTACCGAGGCGAGAAACCCGGAGCCCGGTGCCTGGTCAACGCCCAACAGCAGGCGTACGAACGTGATGACGTAGTCCTTGACGAAGGCCTGGTACAACAACGTGTCCAGCATGGAGGCGGAGAACACCGATCCCGCCGCAAATGGTAGCCGGAACATGTACGAAATGTGAGATCCGCGCTCTTTTTCACGCTGAAAATTAAAGAAAAAACAATAATAACATTTATTACTATTTACATACATAATGGATATTGTAGGTAAACAGAAACCGTCATCACCTTTACCTTTTCCATTTTAGACAGGTGCAGAGCATATTTATCATGAGCACGGAATTGCATGAAGCGCATGTTTGAGGATTGAGAAAGTTCCGTAATAGATTTGATGGATGGGAAGAATCTGAAAATAAAATATTTGTTTAGTTTCAAGATAAACACCTCCAAATATGAAAGATATTACAATTATAAGATGCATCGGCGCTGGTATATCTAAATATAAAATAAACCATCGCTTTAGCAGAGTAACATTGCAATTCGCTTCTGGCAGATCGTGAAACAAATAGGTTGGATTTATTAAGTATATGAGTTTTACTTGAACATAGTTTGTACGGCAACGATGGTGTTGCAGTCGGCGAGGCTGTCTTCTTCAGCGGAATTGGAGAGCTCTTTGTTGACCACCACAACATTTTCAGCGAGGGTTATCCCCGCACGGAGCAAGTCATCCAAACTGAAAAAACATACTACGTGTTGCTGCAAACTAGGTAAATTAAGGTGCGAACTTCATTAATTTACTACATTCTTTTTAATATAAATTTTGCTTGATCTAAGGTTATTAGATATTTATAACTATATATCTTACCAATCGATAGTGCCGAGCATCCAATACACGAGTGGAAAGTACGAAATGGCATCCAAAAAGGCGATATCCGGACGCCGCTCGAGCAGCAGTATGATCGGATTGAGTGAGGTTTTGGACCTGAAATGTGCTCTGAGGGGTATAATGAAGTTGTATATGCCATTGGAGGCGTAGTCGGCCGCGAGGATGATCGTCTTGTTCTGCCACTGGTACTCCTTGGCGTTGCGGTAGGCGCAGTGCTCGCACACCTGTGCCAGCTGCAGGCAACACAGTGGCTTCTTCTCCTTCAGCAAGTAGCACAGGGTCGGACTCACACCGATGAACGGCGACACCGGCGGAAAGCCTTTTACTATTCTGCAAGCGAACCCAAATGTCACTTCACAGTCCAGTGGTTATTAATACCAATATATCAAGGCTAAAGCGAAGCTTTATTTAGTAAATAGTAAATTATTATTTAAAAACAAAGTATCATGTAACAAAATACTTACAACATTGCCACATGTGAGTAGGATCGAAATCAAATTTAACAACAAAATTTTTAAATTGTATAATAGCTATCTATGTAAAAATAGGACATCAGGATTAACAGTGTGGTGACAGTCAGTGCTGGAAAGTCTAACATTCAACATTAAATTGGGGACAGTTTCATGCTTTTCTATTTCATAATTCGTGTGCAAAGGAACAAATACCTAAGTAGAGGAACACTAAACGTTATTTAATATTATTTTAGTTAATTTAGCAGTATACGGATATAATATCTATTCCTTAAAGGAAACATTTCATGTCAAGAGTCATTTGATGACATGCGCCTTGCAGGAATCCACATAAACAAATTGAACATTTAACTTTAAACGAGTCGTGCGGCAAGTCTTTATTCAACGTACCGAGAAATGAACTGGCTGACCGACGTACTATTTCACCACTCCCATCACAAGTCAGCACATTCAGCTTGTCTGCATTAACCCTATCGTGACCGGTCTACTTTGTAAAATATTTTTTGTGAAAACCGAACAAAATTCAACTGTAGTGTCATCTACCAATTAAATAGTTAAGTATCTCACGTTTTATTCGACGCTAGATGTCTCCTCGGTTCTTACATAAAGGATAGAAACGTAAAGTTAATTGTGCTAGTCGTATCGGACCCTTATAGGGAGCGATCGTCGCTTATCATCCGGTGACTTGCGTATGGTCGGCGGCTCGCAGTACGGCGGCAAGGAGAGGGCGGGCCTTTTGATCGCGGCGCGGTCTCACCTCGAGAAGTCGGCGCGCCAGGCGCTGCAGAGGTCGCTGGCGGGCATCGAGGAGTAGCTGCTGGTGGGGTCGTCGCTGAGGGACGCGGGGCGAGAGCCGGGGCGGGGCTCCGCGGCCGCCGCCAGCCGGGAGGACACACAATGCACACAGTCGCACACGCACTCTCTGTACATTCTGTATTACATTTACACTGCACGCCTCTAACACTTCGTATTCAAACGTAATCCTTCGTATTGATACGTACATGAATTCTGTCGCAGCCATTGTATAGAATAAAGCGCGGCATGTCGATGTGATGTTAATTTGTGAATATCCATTATTCATTTAGTAGCAGATTCAGATTTATCGTATCGTATTTAATATAAAGCCGAAGCAATGGATTGATTACGATATCAGTTGCGGGATCAAAGCGATATGCAGCGAGGACAGAACATAAGTGTACTCGCCGTAACATAAGTACCAAAGCAAAGAAATGTAACATACTTGGTGTCGTAGGCATGCATCCGTTGCAGGGCGATGATCTATGAAACCGACTAAAACAATAAGAAATAAAGAAAAAACTAAAGTCGTCGTGTACGACGATTCACTGTCAGTGTTGTGGGTTGAAATAAACTAACACATGCAGGTGGACAAAAAGTGACGCAACCCAACAATTAAATGAAATTGCGATAACATAAATTTATTGGAACTTGACAAAAAATATTAACGAAATAAAATCAATTAGAAATAAAACAAAGGTGGTATGTGTGAAACCAGCGCCGGCCCTGACATTCTCTCAATTAGCAAATATATTAAGTTTTGAAAACTTGAACTTTGACAAGTTTTGAAAGGTAATTTGGTCCTGTGATAAGATGTAGTGGGGACATCTCTCGCACTAAGTGTCCTAGGACCGACGCTGTATAAAAGAGATAGGTGCGAACGCGTGAGGCGATCGCTGGTGGCGTGAAGGCTGATATGTGAGATGTCTTACGCGATCTTCTCGGAGGGCGAGCGCCATGGCACGTCGTCATCGAGCTCGTCTTCACTTTCGTCCACCTCCGCCTCCTCGTCCTGGTTGTCGGAGGCGATGTGCAGGCTGGATGTTACCATGTCCGGGACCGGGAGAATCGATGGTCGGCGACTGCCCGCATCCATATCTAACAAGCACAGCCAGCTATAATAGTTTCCACTAAACAAATATACGTAAAAATACACGTTGTACCAAACATAAGCTTTAATCTATACTAATATAATAAAGGGTAAACAGACACTTTGTTATGTAGGATCATTATTTTTTAGTAAAAAGTCCTCCGCTTTCGATACCCTAATAAACTTCAGAGAATTGAGTAAATTGGAAATAATTGCTCTGAGAAAAAGGGAAGGCAAAATGTACAAGCCAATAGCAGCAAAGAAGTAAGGTTGCCATAGTTACTTAAATTCTCAGCCAATGGCAAGAGCCTTTGTTGTCATTTGTGCATTCGGATTTTGATATTTGCTATTAGAAGTTTTACAGAATGTAAACAATAAAATAAAGATTTTAAAATGTCATGCGCATGAAGCCACACGGGTACAGCTAGTTGAAGATAAGGAGAAAGAGTAGGTGTGGGAAGGTACTGGGTGGTTAAAGCGAATATAATCCGTCAGTGAGATCACACCTCTCCGATAGTTGACCGAGTCTGGGCTAAGGAAGTTGGTGTCGGGACGCGGGGTGTGCGGCAGCAGGAGGTGACTGTCGCTCGCGCTGTCAGTCGCTGGAGACTCCTTCAGGTGGTTGCGGGACTCTCCTGTCGACGAGCCCTCGCCATACTTGTCTGGAAAAATACAAACAAAATATTAATGTAAAGTAACAAGATCTAGTTGTTCGTTAAATCGAAGCTTAAAACTGTCTGGCTAGCCAATCTTACAATATGAGATTTCATATAGTTGCGATTAAAGAACAACTTTCTTGAGAATTGCATTTTTTGATAGCGTTCAAGAGGTTCTGACTTATATATACTATCATAACTAGAGCGACTCAAATATGTATTTTGTATTGTTACATCAATCAAATTAATAAAATAGATAAAAGTTACGAATACATTATGTATGGTATAGTGATATAGCGACTGACAAAACACCAAGCGCAAAGTCGAGAACGAAAAGTGGGTAGACACCGCAGACAAACAGACGTTGCGCCGGGTGATATTTTTGATTTTAATGTTAGATTCGCGAACTACTGGTAAATGTTCAATAAAATTTAACTATAGCATGCAATAGATAATTCTTTACTTAATGGTAATATTAGCGATCAAATTATGTGGGTTATAAAATTTATGATAAAAATCTGATATTGCGCGTATCGAAAGCACACTCACTGCTCGCGTTCACGACGACGCTCGATGCACTGCACTAGAAACTTATGTGTTAAAAATACATTAGTTTGCCGACTTTACAAAATTCAGCAAGAATGTATGAAATTTAAAGTAACATCGCGAATGCAGATAAATATCAATAAAATGTGTTGAGCTGTATTGTATATTTATAACATAACTAGCTTTCGCCCGCGACTCCGTAAGCGTGGAATTAAATCCTCTATATCTATGGCAAATATCATCGAGGTCCGTTTCACCATTTTTGACATATATAGTAATATATATCCTCCCTACATCTATCTAAACATTTGCTATATATTATTATAGTAAATTTAGTAAGAAGCGAGATTTAGTTACTAAGACTGATTAATCGTGATGTGATCCTTTCGGATGGATAACCTTATATTTTTTTTAAATAAAGAGTAACTGACAAAAATGTATCGTGACACCCCGAAATATTTCAATTCTTGTCATAGACGCTTTTTGTTGCTGAGAGAGACTCCACGTAATGACTATGCGCAAGAGCACTGGAGGGCATACCGCCTTGGACTGATCACGCGTTCAGCATAACGGAGGAATCGCGAACCTACAAGTTGTCTAAAGTACGTCCAATTAGCAGTGATACGAAAAGTCATTGACTTTAAGATTGTGGAGTTCACAATCTAATAAATTTTCTAACTTGTGAACTTGTAATGTCTCGTTCTCAATTTATTGGTATTTTTTAATTACCAGAAAAAAATTATAGCTACTCATTATATTAAACAAAATAAAAAATAATCAAAATCGATATTGGTAACTGAAACAATTAATAAGTAAATTGCAATAAAAATATAGGTGTGCATGCGCACACACGCAAGAGTAACGCTGTAGCAATAGTTTCCGTCACCTTCTAATTACAAAAAGCTTCAATGACATTTTCCTACTCTCCGCCCATCCCCCAGCGAGCTGAAGAACAGCAAGTCACACAGAGGTCTAGATTTAAGGACGAGTATGAATATGAAAACGAGTTTAAATACACTACCCAGGCGGATGCCACGATATAACGAAGAATCCCTCCATGAGAAAACATGGGATGGGGAAATCTTTCTTTCTTTTGAATCATGCTGCTCCATATATTCTGGAAGGGTCGAATGGGCCTGGAGATGCATGGAATAAAGTATTAGTAGATAAGTAAAGTAAGTCGTATAAGTATTCTCCACTACCTGTTTCTGTCTCTGTTTCTTTTTTCTGGTAATTAAAAAAAACCGTGTACAACTCGAAAGAGTTTCGCGAACCTGCACTTTTTGTATCGCTTCTCGTTGTACGTACTAGATAAATGTAACGAGTAACATGTACAATGAAGCATCAAAATAACTGTGGCACTCACAGCTAGCGGCTAAATTAGCGGATGAAACAGTGTGAGCTGGGTTGATGCGGGATGGCGATGGTAGTGGCGTGGAGTTTGCGGGGCCCTCGAGCACAACTTGGGGCAGCTCGTACGGCGCAGCGCTACTACCGTCTCGTCCCGTCCGCCCACCGCCGTCGCTGGCACCGCCGGCGCCGCCCGCTTTCCTCTCGTTGCACACCGCTCTCTGGTCTTTGGTCATTATAGCCTTGCTCTCGCGATTCTCAGATACCACGAAGGCGGAGTTCTCCTCTTTTGTGATGCTCATGTAATAGCAAGTGTCGCTGCTCTTCATGATGTGCCGCGGTCCCGGGTTCAGCAGAATGGTGTCTTCGTAGAACTCCGGTAACTCTGCCGGACGCACTCCGACCAGAGCAACTCCATACCTTAAAAAATATTGTATTAATAAAATTTCAAAATCAGGAGAAATGGAAATTTAAAGCAGTACTCACTTCCTATGGGAATGAAAGCTAGCGTAAGTGAAGCTCTTGCCCTCGTATTCGCCGAAAAAGCGGCTGTCGCCGAGCACGATGTGGTATATTTCGTTGCCGGAGCACTTCCCATACAGTCTGTGCCATTCCTCTTGAGATTGTTGTCCTTCCCTGAAACAATAGACCATCGTATATCAATAAAGCTGTAGGAAGAAGCCATTATCCATTGGACACCTGTCGGCAACAATTGATACTAGTACGCGCACGCAGTGTACGTACTGCCCGCGGCTGGTGTGCAGCAGTAGCGTGACGAGCGTGGAGGCGCCGGGGCAGGTGCAATTGTTGGCGAGCAGCGCGTATTTAAATTCGTCCTCGCAAACCACGAACTCCGCGAATTTTACGTGCAGCTTGTTCTCCGGACGGAAGATCTGAACGTATTGGGGTACATCCGGCGCGAAGTCCTTCACCGCCCAAGATCTAAAACAAAAAGTTTAATTGAACTACACTGCTGGATACAGACCTGTACGGATACTGTTATCTTAGTGGGAGGGTTGTAGTGTACTTTATCTATTTATTTAATTATTTATCTATTTATTTGTTACACTACATATATTTATTTATTATATTACATTCACATACACATTCATAACACATCACACAAAATACACATATAAAAATATTATACAAACAAACAGACATGCCCACTCCACATTCACACTCATTTTTATATTTAATTTGAACGCACCACGCAGCGCCGCCCGCGGCGCGGACGCAAATCGTCCAAACTACAACTCATGCTCCGCGCCGCGCCGGTCGGTCAATCAGTCGCCTTTCGTTGCTACACTGTGCTGACACGTCGCTCGTTCGCTCTCTCGCCCGCCGTTTTGTCTTTGTGTTCTTTTGTTTCATATTGTTTACGTGTACGTTTTAACTTGTTGTCGTGTACGTGAAACAATAAACTGTTTTCTTATAATATAGTGCTTTATTTCACCGCCCGGTGAAACTACGCCCTCACAAACCTCTAGACCTGGTGACCCCGACGTGATGTAGACCGCTTCACACGTTGGCCTGAAGTCATTCCAATGGTAGATATTACCGCCGAAACCGTCGGTAAGGCATTATTGTCGTGGATTTCCCGGTTCGGTTGTCCAACAGATATCGTTACCGACCGCGGCCGACAGTTTGAGTCTTCCCTTTTCCAGTACTTAGGCAAACTGATCGGATTCAAACACCGCAGGACAACCGCTTACCACCCTGCATGTAATGGCCTCGTGGAACGTTTCCACCGCCAGCTCAAGGCAGCCATCATGTGCCACGCCAACAGAAGTTGGGTGGACACACTACCCCTAATCTTGTTAGGTATCAGGTCCTCCTTTAAGCCCGACCTCAAGTCGTCTTCGGCCGAATTGGTCTACGGGGAATCGTTACGTTTGCGTACGTACGTACTTAATTTTTCCATGCAACAGTTTCCCAATCCACTGACGTCTCGGATTTTATGACCCGACTTCACAAGTTTATCTCCAAACTGGAATCTTCTCCAGCCTCTCACCACCGCCAAGCTAAGATCTTCGTCCACAAGGATCTGGCATCCTCCAGCCACGTCTTTCTTAGGGACGATTCTGTACGTGCTTCTTTACAGCCGCCTTACACTGGTCCCTACGAAGTTTTAGATCGAGGTGACAAAACTTTTAAAATTTTAACTAAAGGCAAAGCTGTCATGGTGTCGATAGACCGACTTAAACCGGCCTACACACTGTCCGACCCTTCCAATTGCCCTACTCCTAATTTTACTTCTTACTCTTCTTCCTACACTTAGTCCTAATTCTCCACCTCCTCCCGTTCCTCCTGCGCCTGACGAGTCTCCTCAGACTGACAGCAGAAAGACTCGTTCAGGTCGCACGGTCCACTTCCCTGACTACTTTCGCCCGTAGTGACGGTCTCTGGGGGGGAGTGATGTAGTGTATATTACATTCACATACACATTCATAACACATCACACAATATACACATATAAAAATTATATATTATTATACAAACAGACAGACATGCACACTCCACATTCACACTTATTTTTATATTTAATTTGAACGCACCACGCAGCGCCGCCCGCGGCGCGGACGCAATCGTCCAAACTAGAACTCATGCTCCGCGCCGCGCCGGTCGGCCAATCAGTCGCCTTTCGCTGCTACACTGTGCTGACACGTCGCTCGTTCGCCCTCTCTCCCGCCATTTTGTCTTTGTGTTCTTTTGTTTCGTATTGTTTACGTGTACGTTTTAACTTGTTGTCGTGTACGTGAAACAATAAACTGTTTTATTATAATATAGTGGTTTATTTCACCGCCCAGTGAAACTACACCCTCACAAACCTCTATAGGGTAATTAATAGTAATGTAAATAAAATAGCAAATTAAACGCAGACGCTTGAGTAGACTCCGTCGGAGCGAAGTTAGATGGTTCCAGATGTGGATGCTAAATGATATATTAATTCCCAACCTGGAATCTAGGATCGTTGTACTGACATTTTGATTTGATTCTTAACGTGTGTGTTACCTCAGTATGGTATGTTCATCTGCCGCGGTCTTGTCGGCGTAGTTGCGGGCCGCGAGCACAAAGCATGCCTCAGCCTCATTCATGCGGGCGCGGATCAGATCGGTGTCCTTAAGACACGAACCCTGGATGTAGATCACACGCTGAGCCCAGATCGGCACCTGAAATTAAACAAAATTTATCAAAAGGCTCAATTAACAAGCTACACTCAAGAGCCTTGAATCCGGGTCACTTCAAACAAAAAACTATAGATCTTGTAAACTTAATGAAATAAACGGTGTTTAATAGACAATATTATACCCCTTAAATTAAAATAATATTTTTTTTAGTTTTTTTTTTATATTGGTGGTTTGTTCGTTGTAGTAAAACGGTACGTTTAATGTAGACTTACTTGTAGGATCATGCGCATTGTAGTGTCGAGTTCCATTGGCGAGAGGAGGACGACATAGTAGTCTTGTAGCAGGGGATGTGCATAGAACTCGTTGAGGAAGTCCATTATTGTATCCGCATGCAGGGTGGTCGAGCAGACGACAACGTGCTTCTCCGACTGAGCGCGGTGCGACGAATACGAACCACCCAGTTTCTGTCGCTCCATCCAAGTGAATGCCAATTGCTCAAACTGAAAAACGATAAACATTCAAACGTCAGACGGAGTAAAAAAAAAGAAACTATATCAACCGCACTCAGAGTTGTTAAGTGGTCTTCCTTAGTGTAGATTTAATATCAGAAATCTGCACAAAGTTACACTCAGTTATCAATCAAGATCTCTGAGTGCAGTCGTAAATGATGTAACTAGTTACATCATAACATTAAACTACAAAAATACATCATCTACTCTAAAGTTATCAATGTCACGTATTGTAGCTTTAGATAATTTGTATTTCTAAATCTACAAGCAAATAAACGTCACAAGCAAAGCCACAAAATAAAAGCACTCACCCCAGATCGGACCGACCCAAAGGGGTAAGAAGACCATATAGAAATCCATTTAGCACGGGCCTGACACACTATATAAATTTAATATCAGCCTTCTATTTTAATCGTCCATTATCACGTGAGGCTCAAAAGGGGATGAAGGGGTTCACGAGCATTCGATTTTGAGTGTAGTGTGAGACATGGTCTTAACCTCACTACATCACACCGGAAGCTTTCAACTCCTCCCCTTCTGGTGAGATGTGTTGGAGGGAGTTTATCAAACTTCACGTGATTAATGGACGATCCCACAGGGCCTAGGGCCTTGCTAGTTGACACATATTCTAGCAAAAACTTTCAGCCACACATTCACAGTTTTATACAAATGTAGACAACTATTTGCCTAATATGTATGTTTTATTTACCATTAAACAAACAGGGCTTATTTACATTTTGCGCGTATTGTCAGGTAGTCATATAACATTTGAATCGAATTCTAATATGATTTCTTATAGATTTTTTTTAATTCATCTTCCATGCATTATTCATGCATTCTTAATTAGCCCCCAAATAACTCCAATAACATCATTATTAAATAATGCATATGTACATACATGCAAGCATAGCTTTCTAGCATTATTCTAGAATTAGTAGAAAAACATTCCAATAATATAATAATTTTCAACACACTAAAATTTTAAAATCATACTATAATATTATAAATGCGAAAGTTTAAATGGATGGATAGATGAATAGATGTTTGTAGCCTAAACTTCTAATCGGATCTGAAATTTGGTATATATGTAGAGAATAGTCTGGAAGAATACATAGGCTACTTACTTTTGATTTTTAATTTCACGCGGACGGAGACGAGGGCGAAAGCTGGTTAACTATACTGCTAACATCTTTTCTAGGGCTTTGTTTTCTAAAGTAAATGGATATAACCCTGACGACATTAGTGTCTTTGATTTGATACTTTGATGCTAACATTTAAGCTATGAATTTATAGAAAGTAGTATGAGATTCAAACATAAAAGTAGCTCGTGTTCAACACCCATCTACTTCACTTAATCCACAGCTCAAGAAATTACGCTGAAGCGTCCCTCGTCCGATACTAAATTGCTTTCTTCGCGTGGTGTGTTAATTTGTGAGCCATCATAAAGTTTGATATACTTGATGTAATAAATGAGATAGTTGTTGAAAATTAGATAGTTATTTACCTGTGTTGGCAAGACGACAAGTGCCACGCCTATCATAATGACCATGTACAGCTGGGACGGCCAAATGTCGGGCACAAAGTCGCCGTAACCAACCGTAGAAAAGGTCACCACGACGAAGTATGTCGCTTGGAATAAGTTCAGATGACGATGACCAGCTCTTTGGAAGTGCTGAATGCCGCAAACGCTGGAAAATATTTTGCGGATACATAAGATTTTGTTATACATGTAAATACAAAAAAATACTATATCATCGTAGCAATTTAAAAAAGAAATTACGAAACTTAGCGATAAAAAGAATTGTCTTATAAAACTGTAAGCCACATTGTGATCCCTTACTCTCTTATTTTCTGAAGATGTAATAAGATTTTAGATGCCGGAATTATACCGTAATTTGATAAGAGCGAAAAACAAAGTCAAGAGCCTGAAAGTTAAAGGCGAGGGAAATTATGTGAAGTGGAGTTTGAAAAATAAATTGACTATACATTAAGTACCATATCGCTACTCGAAATTATATTAGCTTGCTCATTTTTAAAGTAAAAAAACGTAACGAGTGAGATAAAGTGCTAGAAAGTATATACGAAAGAAAAAAAATAAACTTAGAAGTTATAGAAAATAATAACAATACTCTTCTATGTTAATAGTATGATTTGGTCGTGTACTAAATAATTAGATGGAGTTAAAGGCCTACCTAATCAGTAGAAAATGTCGCTCACCTGGTAAAGACGAGACAAAGCAGCGTCACACACAATATCATCAGCTGTTGGGAAAGCGCCGATTGAGATTTCTGCATCGCGCGGTGTAGATCATTCTAGAAACATTACAGATCATATCTAAGTAAATACAGGCCCACAGTTTCGAAAATGAAATATATAAATAACTATTTGGCATTGCTAATAAATCGAATTAGGTATAAAATATAATAACAATATACACTTACAAACATATTCTCCAGGGATCTCTTGGCCAGCCAGCAGTTCAGGAAAACCGGGATGAAAAGATTGCGGAGCGGCGGGAACAGGAGCTAAAAAAATAGAGAAATATTAATTTAATATTTATCTCCCTGTATTTGTGAGTCTGCCTTCTCTTTCTAGGTATATGTAATAAAACCATGACTACTTACGGTGAGTGCAAAGGGGATAGTATTCACCATTTCCAGTATAAAGTGGAAAGACAGGATTTGTTGCCAGATGTTGCCCTTTAATAAAAAAAAAGTTATTATTGTCAGTTATTATACTTAAATAGACTGTGAGTCACGACTTCATATGATGCTTCAAATATAAGGTGGTGTAAAAAAACTCACTTTGTAGCCCAAGTAGACGAGGAGAATAGCCTCAGAGAAAGATATCATGGCCAGGATGACCTGGACTATCCAGAGGCAGAGAGAGCGGTTCACCCAGATGATACCGTCCCAGTTGATGATGGGGTGCTCTTGAAACTCCTCCTCAGTCAGGTTGGCAGAGTACTCGAACTCAGTCTTATTGCCTGGCTTGCAGCCGTAACTGTAAACAGGGGAAGTGATAATTAAATAATTAACTTGTAAACTTCTTGTAAACAAAGTACAATTGTCCAACATTCTTAAATTGAAGGAAAACATCGTAATGCCATCTGCATATATCTGCGAATAAATTTAAAGATACGTGTAAAGAAACCAACCAAACCGTACTGGGCGAGTGTGGTTGGTGTCTAGTCAACAATAACTTCTAAACTAAACTAAACTCGATGCCTGAGAGTATGTATTATATACTTGAAAGTATGCCCCTGTGTCCATCTAAACCATATTTTATAACTCATTAGAGAGACGCAGAAGTTGCGCATCATATTTCACGAATTTGAATGAAGACTAAAATACTTAAATAAATACAAACTAACCAGGAGGCGGTGATCGGGTCGCCATCGGCACAAACGCGTATGATGTACAATACGCATGCAAGCAGTTTGAACACCAAATTCGCAATTCTTATGCGAAGGCCTGAAAAAGAGATATAAGAACAATATAAAGCTATGTTTACTTCGAATGATAAAAGGTAAAAGACGCCAAACCATAGGTTGGTTCTTTCAGATTTATTACGTATAAAAAGTTAAAATAATTGTTTATGATCTAAACCTAACTTTTCATAGATTTTTTTCGCGCGTGTGGTCGTTTATTTAATTAAAAACTTAAACTATACCAGTTGCTTTAAATGAAGCTTGTTATTATCGTGGCATCAATAAATGATTCAAGGTCAATAAATGCTTTCAGCGTAATGAAGAAAATTAATTAGGTTGGTCAATGCTAAGGCTAGTGTGTCATTGAAGCGTCGGTGACATTCTATACAATTGCCTGCTGCTATCCGCGACCGCATATACCAGTTAAACGATAGTTATAACTGTAGTATGTCACCGGAAAATCTATACGTTACCGGTGTGTTATTTACTAGTAATTACATATCCGAACGAATTTATTGACAAGATGACGTTGGGGAAAGTTTGTCGGAAGTCAAGTGTGCACTCTATAAAGAAACGGTGGGTGTTGCACTGTCAACACTGCAATTATCAATGAAATGTCCTTTACATATTTCCGAAATATAACCAGTCAATTTGTGAATGAATTCGATTGATAAACAACTAACGGTGTAAATTACAATCAGGCTGAGTACACAATTTGTGACTGACAATGATTATTCAGTAAATATAAACTCGGGCGCACGACACAATTTTCTAGATTACAAATATGTTAATATTTCTCTGTAAACATTAACTCGAAAGAATTAATTTAATAATGCAATTGTTTTTTTATTTAATCACAAAATGCGTTTCTTCATCGAGGCGAAGGACTTTGTTTGACCTTGTTTATGACACGTGTGGAATTAATAATGCACTTTGTTTTATTATTCATACATTAAAATGGCGTTAAACGTAGTTCGCTTATTTAAATGATTTCACAAGACCGCAACTTACTAATACTGTACAATATTATAGCTAAACTTTTATGGCAATACTTTGTACTTGACTAATATTAGTAAGCGTTACAGATCTACTTTCAATCGTAAACGGAGTGTCCTCAGATATGCAAAATGTGTAAATCTTCTTTCCAGTTTTTCGTTTCAAAGAGACTAAAAAATGTAAATTCTATTTGCTGAACCTCGTCGCAGCGAGCTTAAAATTGATGAAAAGCTTGGTTTGGAAAGCGAGCGAGACACGAGCAGTTTGCGTTTGAAAGAAAAGCAATTTGATTAACAAAGAACTGAAGTGACTTTGTGCGACAATCTCTTTTACAGACCGAGGTATAGGGAAATATAATCTAGTCTCTCTTTGTCAAACATCGGAGTTTTGAAATACAAACTCTTTTACTCCTTGGAATAATTTTTAATTTCAACCGAATTAGCTATGAATAATTTCAACAATTAGTAGATAATTATAATATTTGCAGATAAAATAAGCAAAATAGAATAAAAAAAAGACGCCTTGGTTGTGGAGTTTTTTTATGATTTGTTAATTTATATTTCATTTATTAAACTAATATTTTGTATATTTAATTTTGCATGTAAACTTTATAGTACTTACTCGATCGTTGATTCTTAATGAAGTAGAGTTGCAAGCGCTCCTTGAATGTATTCTCGTTGACATAATACTCCACTCGCACTCTGTAACAATCAAAGAAACGGCGTTAAACAAATACTTCATAATCCACAAAAACGGGTTTAACACGATTTAATTCTCCATCTTGATTCTTCCAATGGACTACTGCAGCTGGTCTCCCTTTGTTGAGAGTCATTTAATTCATATTAATTTCGTTGAAATACTTGACGTAGCAAACTTAATTAATAGTATTTGCCCATGTATTCGCACATAACAGTATTATTTAAAGCTTTTGATGTAATTTAGCGTACTAATTATGGCGAGGAGCTTTGTCTAATATTTAGTATATTAAAGTATACAGCTGGCGAGGGTCGTGACACTAAAATTCGGCTCGTCCTCAATCAATGTAAAATTGTTCAAGTGGTACAAGACGACGATGAAATCTGGTCTTTGCTATAAATCAGAAGTTAAACATCAAATAAACATTTTCACTGCATCTCTTTTATCGAACCAATGAACAGGAATAGAAACTAACCTAAGAAAGCCCTCGTTTCCACTACATTCGCGCATGATAGATCAAGCACTAGATTTAGACACAGATTTATACATGACGCAACACCGATTAATTTAATTGCGACTATTCTAACACAAGTTACCACAACACTGGTATATTTATCAACTAGACTCATATACCATAAGTTCATAATAGGAAACGATGTGAGAATGTCTACTCAATGGATTGATACAAATTGGTATAAAATGGTATAAATTGGTATAAAAAAATCTTCTGCCGAAATACTTGTACAAAAAACGTCTCTATTTAACAAAGATATGGAGATTTTAGACAAAAGTATTTATTTTCGAATATGATAATATTTTTTCCCTACATTGTAGTGTTGTGCCGAATCGCGAAAAGCGTCTAAATGCCCGGCTCTACCGGCTCTACCGGCTCTACCGGCTCTACTGTATAATCATCCTCTGACATGAAAAATAGATCCGTTCCTCCGGGGAGCTCGCCGCCCCCGCTCTGTTCACATGTACTCCACCTATCTCCAATAAGTCAAAGGTCACACAAACATTCGTACTCACGACTATCATAAAAGGCGTTTCTTAATAAACAGATAAAGTATTTTGTTAGCTTTGATCTCAATATCTTTAATTTAACACTTATTTAAGTATATTTCAAATGGATTCAAACTTTTGTAAATAATAATACATATAATGTCAGACACTCAACTGAAGTTGGCCCGAGCGTCCATTTTGTTTACGTAGCGATAGCGACCGACACAGTTTGTCGAGTAGCAATCGTCGGAACTCTCACAAATATTTATCACCGTATCCGCAAAAGACGGAGTCGGCGTTCCAAAAATATCTACGTATAGATGTACGAATTATAACAAGTTAAAAAACTTACACGTTTAATTTTTACCCTAATGATATGTACCGATCTCAACTCACTTTTACCCTATATGGAAAAGAACATGACTCTTTCATAGCGAGTTCATCAGATAACAAGGGATTTACGCAGCGCCATCTAATATCAAAGAAATGGATAATCCGTCACGGGAAAATGTTTTTGTTATAATAGAAAGGTGATAAGCGCGCGGTGTCGCCAATACAGCACGGTGGCCATAAATGATAACAAAAGATAAGACGGCATCTATCGACCAAGAAACAAAGTAAACAAGTAAACACAATTATCTACATTCATCCTTGTTAGCGGATGACTGCTTTGTTGAACACTACTTAGACCAGGAAGACATTATTGAGATAAATTGATATCTCAAAGTTCACAAAACAGCGAAATTCAGCTTTACAATTTCTACTAAAACTAAGAATTAACTAAACATATGATGGCGAAAAAAGATCGAACGTTTAATGGAGGATTCCGAGTTAGAGATTTTAAAAAAGGCTTTAAAACAGGCTTGTCGTATTTTGTGCCTATTTGATTTTGGCCACTTTGGCGCTGATGGCTGCTATTGGTAGCGGTGGCCAGGTTTTTAACTAATGGTAAGGTTAAAAAATGTCTTTTGTTCCCTAAAGATGTCAGGATTATCAATTGTACTGTGTATGTAACAGTAACGTCACGTGTATTATTCTTTTGAAGATAAATATTAACGAACATTACTCCACTTCTCCGCCTCGCGAACACGACATGCGAGTACTCGTACACGCTGTCTCAAAGTCCACGATTGAGGCGGATAAAGACATAAAGTTAGCTCAACGTAATTTTCATTTGCACTGCACTAGTGCACTGCGAGGGGTCCGTGAGACGTTCAGCGAAGCTTACACTCGCGGGAATATTATATACTTATCCTGCTGAATCGGCGATGTCGAGGCGTGCCGGTGGTGCTGTCGCGTGGGTGAGGAGTACAGCAATGTGCGATAACCCTAATCCGTTTCAATTTTTGACAGTAATGACAGATGATAGATGGCAGAAGCGTACCTTGATGGTGGCGCCACCTACTTAGAGTTTTAATATTTTCTCCACAATGAGATAGAATTAACTGTCGGTAACCAACAGTACTGTAATAATAACTTCACCCATTTACACAGGAAGTAATACAGTTTGTATTTAAGCGGGCAAAGTGGCGGGAAATAGCTAGTTTACTCATAAAAATCTTATATCTAATTAGCAATCTTTTTGTCGAGGAAGCAATTAGAGTTAATAGCGTGGATTTCAATCAAGAAACAATAATGATGGAGTCGTTTGGAACGGATAAAATAGCTTTATTTACGGCGGCTTGGAGTCTTACTTTTACGACGCGACGGCCGAAGCTTGTACGCTGCTTCATTCTTGTAAAACTTGTAAAAACGTTGCGCAACGACGGTACATGACTGAGGATGCCCTCAGTCATGTACCGTCCATGTATTATGTAATAAAAAACTGACGAAATGGAACTCACAAATTCAAATAATTTTGTCATTGGCTTCTATTATCAATCTCACTAAATCTAGCTATAATACATTTTTTAAATGATTACAGCAGATTTTGCATCACTTGTCATCGAAGAGTGGGAAATCACCAGAAAATGACAAAAGCACTTAAATTTCAGTTCGGTTTGAGAAGTAGTTAAACTTAAAATTTAAATGCTTAAAGTTAGTTATAGAAAACAGTCACATAATGAGCACTAAGGGTTTCCTTTTATCTTTATTATTTAAATAACTTATCTGTTTAAATAATCATTAATAGCTTAATCAAATTAAATAAATATTCAGATTGCAATTTGAAAGTTTACCTAAATCTCGATTCCGGCAAACAGATTGTGAATGGGAACTCTCAGCAAGCCGGCGAACAGTTTTATATTTGAGAGAATAATTTCTCCCATCTCCTCAACTTTTAATTGAAAACTTATCCCTCGAAGTTGTAAGTGTTGCTTGAATCGAACAAAGGAATTGAGAAATAAAACTAGATTGATATGGTTCCCTCTTGAATACAAAGCCGAAGTTTTGTATAGATTTATTCTTATAAAACAGTTATGGAGCAAAGGTCAGTCGAGTAATTTACACGAAAATCCTGTCCCTAAATCATGCACATAAACGTCCTGCGGAGTACATAAACGATAAATCTGTCATTCGAATTAAGCTCGACTTTTATCGGCTTAGAGGATTTAAAAAGATAACATACAGCAGTATTAGTAGAAATTAAATGAAGTAATTAAGGAACGCAACATAAAATTGCACAAGTGTACTTCGAGGTTATTATATGGTAGTTTGAAGAAAATTTCTGGTTTTCATTTTATACTTTTGTAGTAAGTACACAAAGCGATCATTAGTTATGTACACGAACTTCGGAAAGGAAATTGTAGAGCAGAAAGCTTGCCGGGCAGTCAAAAAAGCTTTGCTAAGCATTTTAGGTTTCCATCCGCAATTAGTACTGTTATAATAATTCAGGGTTATCATATGAATATTGTATTTGTACATTGTAGGTTATTATAAAATTTTGTTCTTGCTTCCTGAGGTACTTGACAATTGTAACCACCCCTTAGTAAACATTTAATAACTATTGTGTCAGTAAAACAATTGAGATCGTTTCAGAATTTTACGCGATACAAAAGTAAAAAAAAAACCGGAAGAATGCAGAAATTTATTTGTAGAAATCTGAATTAAAGTTGAAAAACTTGTATTCGTTTGCACGTGAAGTAAGTGTATCGTTTGTTTTATGAGGCTAGAGTGGGATGGGCGAGTTTGGCCTTGGCGGGCGTGCGGGCGTGCGGGTGTGCGGGCGTAGCGGGTCGCGTGGTCGCGGGAATTTGTCTCACACCCTCGGGACGACGCTTTCATTACTACTATTGGGGTGAAAGACAATTTTATGTATGGTTAAAAACAAATTGTACAGTCATCGGCCGCTCTCCGTTATTATGGGAATAATCCAATACTTAATTCAATACCTTACAACTGTGGCCTACTTTTATTTGCTTTTTAACCCGTAAAAGATTCCACGTCATTTTCATTTAGAATTACTACGTAGTTATTGACATGAACACCTTCAAACATACATAACACTCACACCTATTAGACCCAAACTAGAGGGTAGTCTGATAGGATTTTCATTTGGCGTGGTCCTGGAATACTTTCGCCGTTTTTTACATTCGTATATCTACGCATAATCCTCGGTTACGAATACTCTAAATAACAACAACATAATTATTGCCATTCGATTTCTAGAACATTAAACATTTAGTTTCATAGCGAATCTTTATTAATGAAGCTTTGAATAGACGTATTCAATTGTTCTTGATGATAAAAGCCTACTAGAATTTGGAGAGGTGCCAATAAAGTCAGTCGAGCTGTATGTCAGTGAAATAATACTGACAGAGGTTCAACCTACTTATGAATACATTAGCTTTAACTCTCGTGTAAATGTTTTATTTATTCCTATATGTAGATACATTTTGACACGTTTTATGTATCGTCTCTGTTCTGTCAACGACAAATGTAAAGGATGACAATATGTAATATTATCTACAATTTTAACGATCAAATTTAAATGTAAGTATTAAATGTTATTTTACATAAATTATAATAGTTAGTGGTCTATAAAACAATAGCACTGCACTGTCTACTGTTCTGTCCTCGTGTAAAACAGGCGTGTAGACATTCTTAGTTCAGTTCTATTGAGTTAATTCTAGTTGGACGTATTCAGCATGTTGTAAGGTTAAATCGTGGATAGTTAGTAGTGAGTCGGCGTGGTGGTCGCCGCCCGCGAGCCCCAGGGACCGGCCGCCGTCAATTGTAAAGGCCGCTTTCTAACATTCGCCGGAGCAGCATGTGCCTTGCATATTTACATCTAATTTAACTTAGTTCATTAAACATTGTATCGAAAAGTATACGCGTCTAAACGCAATAGAGGTTAAAATAAAAATAAAAATATAAATAATCTTGCTATCTCAACATCAAATTATTTATTCGATGGTTTACCTTGACATTATCACTCTAATATTATTTTTCGAACACTAATAGACCTAGACGAAGTATTTTATTATTTACTAACTGTTGCACGCGACTTAAACCGCGCTGAAATAAAAATAAAATAAAAAATCAATAACAAAAACTATTATAAAAATAGCATAACTACAGTAAAAGTTATTCATTATAGTAGTTTATAGTAATCAAATATGCAATTATATAATAGCAATAATAAACCTCGCCGCTCGTTACAGTAAACCAATTGTATGTGTAACTTCTCTTGGGGCAAAACAAACGCCACAAGCGTTCAGAACATTGCGAACTAAACTAACGAGGCTAACGAGAAAACTATCAATCTTGTTTGTGCAAAATTAATTGTATCCATTGTATGAAGTGGAAGGAAAACAATTATGATAACACAAACAATGCTTAACCTTTACCACTTATTACATGGCAATTTCGTTTGTTATTAAATAATAGCTATTTTACTCTAGAATAATGTTTCTCCAAGTGGTCCAAGACATGGCGTGTCTCGGAAGGGTTGTACGAACAGCAGGGAGTCGCTGAAACCAGTAAAATTAAAGATTAAAGAGTTTGAGAATCTCAATTAGTATCTCTATCGACAATACAATCAAACGTAATTTACTAATTAATGATTAATTATATTTAATAGAAGGACGTTTAAATATAATTCATATAAGGACAAATTGGTGAAACGCTGTTATTGTTGGTGATACTTTTCTTACATTTTCTTTAGTTTTCTTTGTAATTTTTGTTTAAAACAAGTAGTACCTTCTTTCATTTCTTTACTCGAAGTTATGTTCTAAAATATTCATTTAGCATATTTATATAATAGAGTATGTTAAAGTTATATGGTACCTCTGACAGTATGTAACATATTTTATTCACAAACTAGCTGTTCCCGCGCGGCTTCATCCGCTTGAAATTATAAAAACCTTATTTTATTGTTTACATTTGTCAAATTATCAATTACAAATGTCAAAATGACATGACACGATGACAAAGCATTGCAATCTTGCTTCCTTGACGTTGGCAGCAACTTATGGTCTCTTTCCCACATTAGGGTTTTTATCCAAAATATTTACCCCTTAAGTTTAATGACGTGAAAATATATAGCCTAAAGCGTGACGTAAGTGTAGGTCTTTTTATTAAAAAAAGAATTATTCAAAAATATGCTGTAATTGCCGACATCTTAGGCAACAAAGAAGTGTATGTTTACGCTTTATTATATTAGTATAGACTAATATAAAATTTATTATTCAACGGTCTTCTTAGCGCATCTTCTATCGGCGATTATGTTGGCTCTCAGCGCTCATTGTGTTGTATTTGTATTCCTAGACTTAAAACTTAAGCCATGAGTTTTACTTTTTTCAGATTTCAGATAACAGTTGTATGGTACTTTGTTAGGGAGCACCAGGTTTTAGTCATCCAGAGCGATCATTCCGTCATCTTAGTCAGCCCTCTTGATGATGAAAAGCAACGTACTTCATCTCTTACTTCACCTATACTTACCGATGTACCTACCGTGTAAGGAGTCCTTGTCTAATACTAAGGGTGGAATTAAACTTACCTAGGTATTTTATCATAGCTGTCCCATCCAGTCAGGCAATTGTACGAACTATATCTGCTGACGCCGGCCATTTTATTTGATCGCTTTATTTAATATAAATGTGGCTAATCCGCTGGGATCTACGAACAACGTTGTATATTTCAAGATTCAAGTACATAATCCCTTGTGAACATTTACTTATCCGGTGCCAGTTAAACGTTAAGGGATTTAATACATATTTTTGCTACTATCTTTGTGTAATACAATAGAGACTTTATTAATGGTTAAGGTTTAAAAATTCACACAAAGGCAATTTTTACAATAAAAATACGATATTGTCGGGCCAAAGGATTCTTAACTTGTATGAAATATTTTAAAGTTGTCAAGGTATAATATAATAATTAATTTGATCGCAATAAAAAGTTCGCAATTTTACTGTTAAAATTTTTAACCGCCAATTATGTAAAAAAATATCAAAAACTCAATTTATATCTTTCTTTAAGTAGTTTTTTATACAGTTAGAAAGATTGATAATAGTTATTTTTTAATTAACTATAAAAACTAAATTAGTGACAAAGAAACATAGCAACAACGATTTTAAATCCAACAGTCCGCAAGGGAAAATTCCGTTCTTAAAAAAATTCCAAAAAGAATCGAAAATATTTCGTGATTTTAAAATGCGCACTGTTTTAATAAATTTAATGATATAGTTAAAATATTTTAGTTATTAGTTACAGCGATAGGGCGCTGGTAGGCGCGGTAGAGCGCGGGAGAGCGCAGGGAGCGCAGGAGGTCGCAGCAGAGCGACCGGCGGGCCGACCGTCCTGACTAGACTGGTGATTGCCGCCGCTACGCCGGCTTTATATTACGTGTTACTCGACCCAACCTATGTACAGTCGCGTAATCAACTGTTATAATAGATAATAATTAATATTATAATAATACGCCAAAAGTAATACTCCTTACTAATAATATAAATGTGAAAGTTGAGATGGAGGGATGGATGTTTGTTTGAGTTTGCCGCCTAAACAACAGAACGGATCTCGATGAAACTTGCCATTTTGCCTTTTGCTTTTTTTTAAATTCCACGCGTGGTAGTCGCGGGTGAAAGCTAGTATAATACTCGTATATATTATAATAAAAATAGTCTAGAAATGGGTTTTACATGCAAATCACACATCGTATTCTGTCTGTTATAAACGTTCCCAGTAAAGGATGTCTGTCTGCCAGGAACCTATACTAACCTAACACTGCAGGGAAACCTTCTCAGACATATATTACTTTAATCGCCTCTTACGTCGTGCGCAGACGTAACTTGATGTATTTATTTCACAACAACTTTCTAATTGATAAAGAAAAAAAATATATTTCCGAATTCACTCGAGTGTACTCAGTCACTGATCTCTTTTATATAGATAGGTTTTTTATTGTAAATGTCAATCTTTGTGTCGTCCAGATTTAAACGCGCCGATCATTGTTAATGCATTTTATTCTATCTCTATTATTAGTTCGAAGCCTCACCACCGCCACATACCGCGGCTGTCAGTGCCAAAATGGTGAAAACCAAATTAGCACAAAATGCAACGGCTTCCAGCCGGGCCATGTACATAAGTGACTGACTTGATTATATTAAGGATTAACGCGTATTCCTCCATTCCTCCCTACTCAGCACCGCCCCGCCTCGCCATCGCCGCGGCGTTCACATGCCACCACTGGCAACCCATAAATGGGATAAAAATGTTTCGTTATCGTTACGTTAAACGTTACGTAATTCTCCTCCCGTGCAAGTGAGCATGATGTATCGCAATGTTATATGTTTATCCCTCTCAATCGGTGACTTCGAGTTGGCGCCGAGTCACCGCCGTGGTGAGTCGGTGCCTAGTAGACGAGGAGTGGATCAATGTGCGTTAACCCTTATTCGTTTTTAGAATACGTATATTTTTAGACACATCACCTGTACAAAAGCACTTAAAAGTATTGTCGGCTTGACAGATATAAGTCTCGTAAGCGTATATTTATTTTACAGTTATTTTACAGCAAACACACTGGATAATGTATACGTTCGCGCACATATCGCGATGTCAATTTAAACTGTATACTCGTATAGGTGAGCGTTATTTACAACTAATACGTATTTTTTACACTGTAAATAATGTGTTGAGATTCAAACATACGACAATGTCACCTTTGTTATTACAAGTATTTGTCACAAAAATCATCGACACCATAATCCATGTTAATTTAACTTATCACGAAGTTATGCTTAAACGAAATGAATACATGAAAACTTTGACATCTCAGTTCTGTCAGCAAAGTGTTAAGTTCAAGACGTGTTTATTTAATTTACAACGAACTGTTCGTTCCTTGTTGTTCAAAAGCGTCTTTATATTGTGATCAATTAGAGGCTTACGCTTGTACAATTAATTCATTTAAGCTTTGTCTTTGTAATATAAAGACGCAGTCACAATTCAGATCGTCGTAGACACTACGTACTACGTTCAAACGTTCTACGGTTCGTTGCGCTACGAATCTACGCCGCGCTGGAGCGTTAGCTAAGTCGCGCGACACTAATGTCGCTGTTTTTTTGTTTTTAAGTAAAACATGTAATTATGTGTTATTTAAATGTAATACGAAATTATTATTTGATATTTGAAGTCGATCAGAAAATTGGATTAATTACTTTACAAGAAACGAAGTGCAGCAAAATGGTTTTATTTTTAAAGTGTAACAACATCCTTAGTGCGTCGAATTAAGTTGACTTGCTACAGTTTGCTCTTTGAGCTTCGAGGCCGCTAAATTGATTTCCTCGAAGCCATTACAGTGAAGAGACAGAAAATCTACTGAAATTCTTAAATACTTACGGTTGTTTAAACGTCTTACGTAGTACAGACGGTCTATCACATATATTTACAAGACAGGAAATTGTTGAAACGGTCTTAGGCCATCTATACCCCCTGAAATATAATCTCTAATCATAAAAGATGTCCAAGTACGTGTGAAAAACCTAACATCCTTTGTATTTTTGTACAACCCTATCGACATCGATTGTTATTAAGGATATGCGCGCAGACACGTAAGTTGTCATACATAAGTTATCAATTTGAAATAATTACTTTTTTATATTATTATTTATGTATTTAAAGATTTTTTTGTTTAAAAAAATAAATTAAATAATAACACTTTTATTGCTGATAGTACAATGAATTGACATTTTAATTTGTCTTTATTTTTCGTATTGTCAAACATGTAAGAGAGATTTTTTGGGCATTTATCACATATCATACTTTTTAAATAGGGATACTTAAGTTTAGTACGTTTAGTTTTTAGATTAAAAATTAGATTCAGTACTCAAATAGAAAGAAATCCGATGTCCTATTGACCTAGATAGTTCTGTTGTGCCTGTTCTGTTTAACTAGCACAAAGAGAAATCAATTTTCTTGAAATAATCATAACTATCGATTATTGGCACATGCAGAGTTTCGCACATTTTAAATGTTCATATTTCTACTCGCATGTAAGTAACACTTTAGTCTTGTAATCCACAAAGTTCTATGGATGTCCATTGCTGAAAGTAGGCCTCCCGCATTCCTAATGGGGTACATCGGCTCCATTTTGCGGGAGGTTTCTCCATGCTGCGTCGATCAATCCATCATTCGAGGACTTCGGCAATTAGCTAACCATTTGCATAACAAGAATACGTAGAAGATAACTATTTAATTTAAGATTATTGATTTAATCATCATAACAGAATACTAGTTCTGTTATGTTAACTAAATCACGTATTCTGAGTACCACTTCATTCGCACAATGTTAAAGGCCATCTCAACGACATCATTATACGAACCACAAATTAATAACGTCCACCTGCAGTCGGCTGATTTTGACATAATAATTAACCTGTCTACTGGTCTATATTTGGGATATTGATATACAATTATTATATTAAATGTTAATGTCTATATGTAAGATCCTTACCTTAATAATGAGTTAACAAAAATTTAAGGTTATCTTAACAATGTAAAGGTTATTAAATTTAAACTGAAATTATCAACTTTCTATGTATTTTGTATGCTGTCCGCGTGCGGCTTCATCCGCGTGAAATTATAAAAACTTTATTTCATTGTTTACATTGGTCAAATTATCAATTGCAAATGTCAAAATGACATAACATGATGACAAACCATGGCAATCTTGCTTCCTTGATGTTGGCAGCAACTTATGATCTCTTTCCCACATTAGGGTTTTTATTCAAAATATTTACCCCCTAAGTTTAATGGCGTGAAAATATATAGCCTAAAGCGTGACGTAAGTGTAGGGCTTTTTATTAAAAAAAGAATTATTCAAAAATATGCTGTAATTGCTGACATTTTAGGCAACAAAGAAGTGTGTGTTTACGCTTTATTATATTAGTATATATTTAGTTAGCCATGTAAAAGCAGCTGATCCTCACCTTCTTTTACAAAACATTGATGTGTCAAACTAAATCCCTTGTAAGGCTTAGTACATAATGTGGGAACATAAAGGTCAAGTACTTACCCTTGTGTAACCCACAAAACCTTAGAAAGGATGTAAAATATACAAGTCGTAAAATAACCCTAACTTATTACTCACACTATTTTAATGTTTCCTATTTATAAGGTGGCATTGAGTTTTCACTGCCCAAAAACCTGTACATAAACAAGTTACTGTCTCTGTCTTTCAATGAGAATGAGAAGGATGACAATAATGTATTGATACTTGTATCACGTTTAACAGTGGTAGAGCCCACTTTAACATCTTCGCACAAGGCGAAGACAGGCTTGAAATGGGAGCAATTCTGGCTATTAAATATTAGTCCCTTTCCCTATCTACCTTTTCTTATAGGTAAAGATGAGAAAGTGGATTTGATGGTGGAGGAGTCGCATAGGAAGGGACATCCTCTTTATGTGCGTCTCTTCCTCCGTCGATTAAGGGTAGACCCAACTCTATATTTTCTTGTTATGTCATTGTATTCTGTTTCACTTTTCTTTCTTTCGTTAAAATGTGTTTACAATTTATAAAAATCTGCAAAAACAACAAACTGCAAATGTTCTCGCATTTTATTCTAAAAAATAAATTTCATTCAAATAAAACCTTGATCCGTCAAATCCCTGGTAAAGGTTTTTAAGCAGAAAAGTTCTTAAAAGTGTTTTTAATGAGGAAAAAGTAAAAAGAATTTGAAAACACTAAAGACGTGTCATCTTGCATGGCAACGTGAAAACTTCACCCTAAAAAATCGTGTTTTACCCAAGAAAAACTTATTTAAATTTGCAAGCACAAAAAAGTATAAACCCTTATTTGTAAAAATATGGTCTTGGTCGTAACATGAATATTAGAAACGGATTCCCTCGTACATGTCCACGAATTAACTGAGAATCAAGTTATACAAAACTCCAGCAAAGAAAATCAAATTAAATTTTTATTAAATTATTTGCAGTTGCTAGTGTTTTCCGCTGTCCGTGTATCAGCCGTTATCTTTACAAGAAAATAAATTAAAAATCTATCGGGCGGCGTGGGTAGTGCTTTTTTCTTGGCGGTTAGTTTATAAAACGTTCTTTTAAAAGGGAACAGAAAAGAACGTAGAAAAATATTCTTTAAACGCAAAGGTTTGTTAAACGCTTTTATAATTAACTATTACGTTTTTCCTACAAAGGATTAGAAAAACGAAGTCTGTTGAAACAAAGTTCTATTTTTAAAATTATTACAACAGATTTAAGGCGGAAATACACATGCCAGTATAATCTGCTAGTAACTGGAATACCACGTAAAAGCCAGTGCCAGCTACTGGTTGGACTACACAATGGGTTAACAATGCCAGTCAAATGTTAACGAGATTGTATGAGACGAGATGTGTCAATGTCAATTGTTTATTCTGGCGCTACCAATATTTATAATAATGTTAGTTAAACTTTTGCTTTCGGAGTACTGTTAGTACATTAATTAGAAAGATAAAATAAAGTAGTCAAATAAATCCACAAAATAAACATTAGATGTATAAAACTGGATTTGGCAGAATTTTACTAAACAATGTTGTACAAAACAACTCGATACTTAAGTAACGATACGAATTGAAAGCTTGATTTTATTATAACAAAATTAATGAAAAGTAAATCCATTTGTAACGAACAGGTTCCTTACACATTCTGACGCAAAACTGAATTCAATGTCATTATAAGTGGAACTTTTAACACGTGTGATGCTAGTTTTAATCAATAACTCTAAATAATTCAGCATTTTGTGGTATTCGGAACCATCTAATGATAGTATTTTTATAAAAGTGGAAAAAAAACTATAAACACGAAATAGATTTGCAACATAGTGTAGAATGCTACTTGTGGATAGTTTTATCAGAATATTAAAAAAAACTAACGATTATTCTCTTATTGGAAAATGTCAGTTGGAACTTATCCAACTTATCGAATACTCTTATTCGTAAAATATTCATTCCTACCGTTATTTAAATGCAAAACTATTAATTAACTCACAAAATTAACTTAATACAGCACTTCTTGTAACATATTTATCTGTTATTTTTAAATTAAAATTGTTTATATGATTCATTACTGTTTAATGGGACAAGATACGTCATCAATATAGACAAAATACAGTTAAAAAGCTACGTTGAAGTTCTTAGAAAATTATTTTAAAGATACAGCCTTTGACAATGTGAGCTTAAAACATTCATGAGAGTGCATTAATTTAACATTTTACACAAGAACTTTGTACCAGCACTAAATCATTTTAAACGCGGCAACGATCCGCCCTTGCATCACATCTCGCCTCTAAAATGCAAATTTTAAGTGCTGATTTACAACGAAGTTCGTCGTAAAATACATCAGAGGAAATTTTCAAATGCATGATGTCAAAGAAGATGTCTACGTAGAGGTTAATGTTGGGTTCATATACTTATGACCTTTGGCGTAGTTTGTAACACAAAGTAGACTAATTAAATATAAGCATAAGTACCTACTATTATTCTGAAGAGGAAATATTTGTTAGTTTATTGCGGGTTAATATGAGAATCAAAAATGTATTTTTATCAAAGTTATTTTCGTACAATTTAATTTTTTTACAACGAATGTGTGGCATTATAAGCATCCAGAGATGATAAAGAATTGTACCAGTTATATTGTAAGTTTAAAGTTTGTTCCACTGACAATAAATCCATCTCGTATTTGGCTGGAATCCAGCATTCATCAGGTGTATGGACAGTTGGGTATCAAAGACCGTAATCAATGGCTAATAAACTCTGGCATGCACAACGGGTACACTTGTTGCTAGTTGACATTTACCTGTTATCTTTAGTCTTAGTTCTGAGTAATATCACTGAACTAAACTTATCCGACGTAAACAGTTACATCTCTTTTCGTCGGATATTTCTTTTGTCAGAATTCTTTAACTCTTTTATGTTTAGTTAGCTTTGACCTACGATACCTTCCGGCGGAATTATGAAGAAAAAAACAATGGTAGCCTATGGTGGTATGTATGCGATGAACTGTATCCCAAGATAGATAAGATATGTCGAACTGCTGCAAAGTTATAGAATAAATAAGAAAAAAACAAAATTAATGTACCCCATGGGAACTGTAACTATTTCCGCGATTAAAAGTAGCCTATGTGTTCCTCCAAACCATGTTCTACATCTATGCCAAATTTCATCGACATTCATTGAGCTGTTTAGGCTTAAACTCTAACAAACATTCATCCATCCATCCAACTAAATTTCAAACTAGAGCATTGTATCTTACGATGAGTATTAAATAAAACTGAATTATTTACTTGGATGGAGGAAGATATGTACATACAGAACTGCTATGCAAATCGAGATCGGACGAAGACGCAGGCGGCAACTAGTATACGATAAATAACAAATAGGAATGTTTAGAATAGATACACGTCTATTCACAGACTGTGAGCTAATCGGCTTAGTTTGTGCCGCAACAGGAATATCTCAAGAACAGATACAACTAACAGGCACAGTAAAATTATATACGGATTCAAAATAAAATAAAGTATAATACGCAATTATTCTAACTAGAACAGTGACACACACACAGAGTTACACGATGTTCGGTAAAACCCCCATTTAGAGCGCGCACATGCCTTTATCTAAACTATCGCACAACTGTTTAGATTGTATATATGTACGGATGTTCGTTACAAAGTGACCCCAGAACCGCTGAACCGATTACATTCTGGAATAAAGCATAGCATCCATGTAGACTTGTTTGTATAACTTAGTGAAGTAAACAAGAGTCTGTTGTCTGTGACGCAACCGCCAAGAGCGTTACGTAACAATGGTTCAGTAATCCAGATATCGCCTTAACGCATACGAACACGAACAGCTGGATTTTTCCACACCGGTTACATTTTCTTTGAATTGCATTGTCACGAGGAAATGGAGCGGTAAGAACATCTTCCTTTTGAAATACAAACTGGTAGTATACGGTAACAATTTTAAGAATATTTCAATGGTTTACGGCCGGTTTTAGCATTAGCAACGCCCTGAGCGACAATTCTGCAACAAGGTATGCAACAAGCAATTTAGAAACATAATATATCTTTCAATGTAAACTTCTAATTTAAATCGATAGAGCGAAGATGGGTTTCTATTTTATATCTTTGACCCTTCTTTCAAACTTTCCGTTTTATTTATTAGTAGTATGCCTTGTGACTAAAGAAAAAGTTCGGGTCATATTGATAAAACTATATATACTAGTATAGAAAATATATAAAATTGTGCTCGTATATCCTTATTTCTAATCTCAGGTATTAAAGGATTTCATTTTTAATTAACACTTTCTTTGCAATCTCAGTCAAATTAATACAGTACTTATGTTATTATACAGTATCGATGAAGTGAATAACAATTATCCCGCCTTAACAATTATGGTAATAGTCTATAGTCGCCCACGCCATGCCGTCAGTTTCCCATGAAAATAGTCGTTAAAGCTAATGTACACGAAGGCAGAACAGTGTGACAGTGGAGTAAAATAGCGCGGTACCGCCATCATTTGAACGTGTACGTATTGTTAAAACTATGTTCTGTCTCTGTATAAAATGGTATGGAGCGTTCCTCGGTACTGTATCAGTGCTCTGCCCTCGTGTGAAACTACCATGAGTCGTGTCGCGTAACATGTTATCCGTTGTACGTGTTAATTGATACTGCTATTTCGAAAAGGCCAATTACTTAATATCGATATCACATTATCTGACTAGCAGTGCTTTGTACTTTAATAAACCAATATGTACAGTCGCGGAATTCCGCGGTGTACCATTACTCTGCGTTTTGTCTCGGGTCATGACAGCCCGATTGCCTTCATGTCGGCCGCCACTGAACGCTGCCAAGTTTATTACAAACCGAGAACGTTTTTCCGTTAAAAAAAAATGATATTACCGTTTACATGGTCAATACGCTGCATACATCAAATATATATTGAAAGTCCATATATTATAGAAATAACTAAAACCCACATTTTAATATGATATAAGAATTTTAAGAATTCCTTTCATGAAATAAGAATCCAATCCGGCCTAATGGATTAGATGCGTACTTCACAAATTGCTTCGAAATGTTATTACGCAAAATCCTAGGTACGCTACATTTTATTACGAGAAAACATACACTTAAAGATATTAAATTAATGACATTACTGTTTTTTTATGCTGTTTAACAAATAAAAAAATCTGTGTCTGAATGCAGATCAAAACTTTGTTATTTTTAACATAATTTGATTGACATTAAACTATTTCTATAAAACTACTAGTTTGCGTATTTAAATATGAAAGTTTTATAAAAGAGACAACCTATAATAGAGTGGAATTTGTATAGTACCTAATGAGGAACATAAATTAATAAAAGGGCTGTACATTTTTCACGGAGGCTTTACTTAATGTGAGTTACTGCAACACTGCTGGAAAAATAACAAGTAAAATATATGTTTGTATATAACTTGACCAGGAAAATAGAAAAAACACATCGCACAATCACCTGTTTTATCGCATCACTTATAACGCGAAGAAATTAGTTCTATATTTTTCCGCAATATGCAGCTGTGAACCGTGACCTATAAAAATAGGCTTGCGATTTTTATCTATTTGATATTCTTTGACGGCTTACGGCGTCTTATGTGTTCATAGCCTTTACAAAAGCAGCAATGGAAAATGAAATAGGATTAAAATCCACACAGAAAATGTAGTTTTGTGTTAGAAACGTATTGTTGATGATAGAGGCGGAGAAAGGCGAGGGTGGTCGCCCACGGCCTCGTGATCCGGGGAGCCTCGCACCTGGGAGTTATAAAATGCCCATAAAATGTTGAGCATAAAATAAAAAAGAAATAAAAAAAACTGCACTTTTATATGATAGTCTAAAAACGATCAAATGCCCAAATTGTACCTTTTAATTGACACCTTATCATACGGTACTTGCGACTTGCGACATTACTAACATTAAATGTTAAATGACCCTTACATTAGTGTAAATTTTACCCGAATCCGTCAAGCCATTTCCGAGATTATCGCCTACAAACAAACTGACAAAATATCAACAATTATGATTTACGTTCTCTACCGTTAATCAGATAACTCGCCCACACTAAATTCTGAGCTGATTTACACAGGTTTTTTTATAACGTTCATTACCTGTATTTTACACTTTAAGTCTCTCATCTTCCAGTTATTTTTAAATCTTTAATGACTACTGTATCGATTAACTCTTAATAATTAAATTATATCACATATCTTCTTTGTAAGGAATATTATCACTTGACAGTCGTGACATTCTCTAACCACGGTTGGGATTTCAGTCCTTTGTAGGCACATAACTAAACGTCAGTAGTAACTGATATGAAGTTAGATAAGTAATTACTGACTCGGTTACTGAACCGTTTACAGCCTTGTAATATCCGCTGCATAGTTTGAGTGCCTTTGACGTATCTCCTCGGAAGCCTATTGTCTTTGGTCTTTGAGATAATCTAGACCCGACCAAAGTTATCAATTGAAATGAAATTAATTCAATAGACAACGTAATTTTGCTGTAATGTACTTATATAAAGATGGGTTTCTACGGTCTATTTTACAGTCATTATAAAAGTTATTTTTGTGTCTAATCGTGGGTGTAAATTTAAATATTTAAATTCAACTTTATATTCAGGTAAAAAAGCTTCTTTTAAGCGACTAAATAAATATTTACCTAGAGCTATTTTACTTAGATGTCTTGGTTTATCTGTTTTAAAGTCCATTAGGGGATGAAACGGGTATCGTTTGGGCACCAGTATAAATAACAACTGGCCTCGATTGCAATTTGATCGAATCCAGGTCTGAATGTAATTAAACATTTATAAGGTATTTTAAATAGCATATCGCTGTGCGACGAGTAGAACTATCGCCTGGAATACCCTGTATTAGATATTTAACGCTCCATGCCACTCTTCACTAAGCACCAATGAGCCTGCTAAACCTTTTGTAGTTTTGTTTCTATTCCTTAGTTGCGTTTCTCTGTTGTTTTATTAAACAGAAAGATATTTTTATTTCTTTACTAGCTTTCGCTCGAGACTCAGTCCGCGTGGAATTAAAAAAACAAAAGCAAGTAACTTATGTGTTCTTCCAGGCTATTCTCTACACCCATGCCAATTTTCATCGAGATCCGTTCAGCAGTTTAGGCTGCAAACTCTAACAAACATCCATCCATCCATCCATCTAAACTTTTGCATTTATAATATTAGTAAGATTTATCAAAATGTAAATGGGAGTATATTTATGTACAAGTGTTCCAGCAGTGAAAACCAACACTGAGATGTATTAAACTTCGAATACGAATCACTAAAGGGCATATCGATTCCTTTAATGTAAAAGTTTGTCAGTTTGAAAGTTTCGTGAAAAGTTCTAGAATATCGGATAACGACGACTTGTGGACGATTCTAGACGTTTCCTATAACTACATTGCATTTCTCGCATTAAACTTTTGCTTGTTATGCAGTTCACATATCGTTATCTGGAGATACAATTTCCTTTTAAATTAATAACACACCACAACAAACTTCTGGACGTTGATAAATTCTTAATGATTCTACAATGTCGTCGAAACTGATTGCATTCATTATTAAATGTACGCCGAACCCGAATATTCTATTCTACTCAAAAAGTTTGACGAAAATAAAAAAATATTTAATTATTCAGTCGTACAAAGGAAGCAAAAATGTTTTAATTCGTAGTGTTGTATTCTGTAATAATTGTTACCTGTCAGTCGCCATGTTGGAAACTCGATAACACGGTTGTTAGCCGCCTCTAGCTCCAACCCGAACTACAGAGTTATTTGTTCTATTTGCAATGATAATGGTCAATGTAATACAATATTGTTGAAATACTACTGTTATATTCAGAAATTCTCTTGCTCATTACGAAGTGTATGATGAAGTCATTATTATATACTAGCGTTCGCCTGCGTCTCCATTTGCGCGGAATCAAAAAAATCTTAGTATAACCTATGTCTTCCAGACTATGTTCTACATCTGTGACAAATTTCACCCAGATCCGTTGAGCTTTTTTGGAGATAGGTACCAACAAACATCCATATATCCCTCCATCTAAACATCCTCATTTATAATGATAGTGAGATTACTTAAAATGTTTAACAATGGGAAAGTATGAAACGGTAATCTTTAGCTTGTATTTTTTTCTGCATAAATAATTTGTAGAACAAAAGTGCGCAGCCATGCCATTTGTGTATGCCATTAAAAATCTGGGTTACTGTGTCTATCGCATATTATATTCATAGTCTAACTCTATGCTTTTCAAACACGTGGACCAATAAAAATAAGCTTACTTATTGATTTTTTTTACATAAAATTATACCTAACGACTACATAAGATTTTTGATACATTTTCTCAATCTCAATCTTGTTTCGCTTAGGTTTCGATTCTCTTTGTTCGGAGTAATTAAAATGAATAGAATTAGAGATACGTACTTTACAAGTACATTTCTTTTATTTTAATTTACATTCACAACAAGAATAGACGCAAACCGTTTTATAAACAAGATATATATATGTAAAAAAGTTTCGTAATGTGGTGCAATTTAAAGCGAGACTTTAAATGTTAGCATTTGTGTTTGTGCTGAGAGTTGTCGCGTTAAGGTAAGTTTTACTGGTAATTTTATAAGTCAAATAGTCCCAACATACAAATGTAAATATTGCTGTTAATATTATACGACTACGTATAATTAGATTGCTTGTTTTTTATGTGAACAATTTTGTTGAAAAACTCTCGTGTTTTTCTTTTTAACCAACTTTCAAAAGGAGATTGTGATTTTTTTTTTGTTTTTGATGATTCTTTTTAAAATAACACTCGATATTAGACTTTTATCTTCTGTTTTTTAAACTGCGTCCTAATTGAATAAAGTTAAGTGCAGAGAATACCCTCGGTTATTCTATACTTAATCAAAATGTTGTACGAATTTTACAAATCAATTATTTAACAATTATTAAATTACAACTTCATAACAACAGCTTGAAAACGTAATAGTTGAAGTGTGGTTGAAAAGTTGAAGTATTGGTTACGTTAATAACACGGGGGTTAGAAAACACTTCAACTGAAACAAGTGAATAAATGAAACGTAACGATTAGCTATACTGGTCGGTGAAACGTATTTTGCGGCCTCCACACGTATAATTACTAATTTGATAAAATATTTTGAACCTTATCGCCATTACAATCAATCTGTATTATTAATTGTAATCTGTATTAACAATTTGGTCTTCCATATGATAAGGCCCAAATTTTGTCGATGTCATACAAAGACAATGTCTATCAGAGCGTCTATTGTTCTCGCCATCCCTTTGCGTATGCGAAACACGCATTGTTCATCTTACGATTTCTAAATTTGTATTCGAGCTATATGTCGTATAATCGTATAACAATAACTAAAATACCTAATCACTTCACAATAAACTGCATAAACTCGGTTTCAACTCTTTTTATACTTTACTTGGTTTTTAAATTATTAGATTGAATAGTTTAATACTTCATTTTTTTTTAAATTAGGTACTTAACCAAAGTCCCTGCTTTGGTAGGAAACGGCGTGAGTGTAACGCCATCGAAATTTAAAATAAAATAAAAAATCATTTTTAAGTAGCCTAAACACGAAACAGCGAGGAGAACACGCGTTAGATATTCTTTACAGAGTTTTTAACGAGTGAGTTTCAGAACAAAAGGGAACGGATGGTTTTGCGCAAATGTTGTGTTGTCTCAATGAACAAAGAGTCGACGATACAATAGTTAAAGTCTTACGTTGACAAATCTCTCTTCGCAAGGCTACTTCTAATTTGTTATAATAATCCCGCGCTGAAGAAGTTGAGGCGACCACTAATTTTGTTAATAAAATCAAAGAATTTATTAGAAATTTCCTAACAAACTCTTTGTATAAAAGTACAGTTCAAAAATTAATTACGCTATCCATGTAGGATCTAAAATCGTACAGCATACTGTCATTTCACCAATTGGGTAGGACATAAACGTCCACAACAGTACATTATATTTGGCTGAGGTGTATACAATTTGCACAGCACTCGATGTCCTCTAAGGTAAGGGTCGTTATGCAAATTTGAAGCGCAAAGCAACAGGCCACTTGATTGGTGCAAGTTCCGTCAAGTTATACATAATTCATCGGCAAATCGGACATGGGCGTAAGAGAACTTAACTCAAGTTATAACTTAACTAAGTTGTTTATACTTTACAAAAGCTTAATTCAGAATCATGATTGTTCGAAAATTCGTAAATGTTTTATTACGTAAAATTTACGGTTCAGAAACTTTGATAATTACACGATGTATGTATAAGTGCGTCCATAAACTTAAAAACCGTCGTCGTCTCAATGCGTACAAAACATTTAAACGATTGTAACTAATATTTGCACAGGTTGAGAAGATATATATATTTCTTGACTAGTAAATAAATGTCAATTAGACAACAATAACGTTGAATTTAAATAATTGTTCTGTTATAATGTTATTTTCCCTGTAAATGTTTAATCAAAATAGTTTATAGAATAAATTTTATGAATAAAAAATATGTACTACCAATCGTGTAATCATGTACATATCGGCGAAGACATTCAAAGATATGTTTGAAGTCAAGCAACCCGCAGTGGACCAGCGTGGTTGACTACGGCCTAGTCATTACACATACACAGGGCAGGCTACGAGCCCATGAGTGTGGATGTATCACTATACCGGCTCACTAGCCGGTGATTTATAATAATTTCCTTTGTTCGTTTTGTATTGAAAATATTGATTTCTGAACTAGCCTTGTGATACATGTTAACAGCAGATATGGATCATTACACTCGTAAAGTAAAACTAGGACGTGTCACGTCGATACTGTTTGGAAATATTCAGTTTAGAATACATCAGAATATTCGAAGTTTTGCTTTGAATAAGCGTCACGATGTAACGTGGGTTCCCATTGCTGATTAAGATATCATGTTATCTCTCTCATTTTAATCATAAAAACAGAGACTAGGTATTTTGGCAGTTTATTGGATTTGCCTGGTAAATGTTGAATTTTAATGATCTTACCATACACAACTTTGACAGTGTTTCGAATACATTTTACCTTAAATATACAACCCTTTTATGTCGTGACTAGCGCCCGGTGCGAATTTTTAACAAATTATGGCTTATAGCAAACATTATACGTAGGTTGGCAAAATGCGATATTAACCGACAATAAAGTACTTATACTGGCATTGTGGTGATACACGTTTATGGTAAAACATGTCACCACGTTGACGTCCATCATATCAATTAGCGGCGGTCAGAGTTTAACTAAACTGTATCTAACTATATTTCTTGTGGTAAAAAACTAATAAAGTACAGTTTTCATTGTTTTACTACGGAATCCTAGACTATTGGGTCAACATTAAAGCATATGAAATTCAAATAAGTGAATTACAATATTCCTTGAAGAAAGTAGTGCGGTATTTAAATAAACATTCAAAGAGATCTATAAAAGGGGCGTAGACAATGTTTTCTGAAGCAGACATCATCTGATGATTCATGTAAGTACTTAAACTGATTTTAATTTAGTCAGAACACAACCTTTTCACCGACTTTTTTCACTAACCAAGTATAAGTACAAAACTTACGACATCTTTGTTTTTCTCCAATGCTAGAAGGATAGGGATATGTTTTTGTACTTATGTTTGGACAGTGGAAACGGTACGGTCAATCAACGTAATATCTAGTTAAATTACGGAGAACGAAACTGTTAATTAGAAAAGTACCACAGCCGCGATCCGACAGGTTTAATTTATAAAAAAAAACTAGCTGTTGATTGCGATTCCGGCCGCGTGAAATTAAAAAAAAGTGGTCAGTCTACGCGAAATTTCTTGAAAATACTTTCAGCCGTTTACTTGATACCATCTAACAAACATAAAAAAAACTTTCGGATTTATAAAATTAGTAAAATACAATTCCCAGAGTGTTTAAATTCTAAACTGACAAAATTAATTTTACCTTAGAAATTTTCGTAAAAACGTGTCAATTTCCCGTCTATTGTGTGTTAGAGGGACTTTCAATTCGTACAATAGAGAGTACATGCAGAGGGAACGGGCTAGCGGGTCCTCAGTATGTAAGGCGGGCAAAGGAAGTGCAATTAATGTCAACTGCCTCGGCACGGCTCAGAGGGTCCTTGCGTTGGTCGATACTCGGTGACGTCACAAGACTTTATTGAAGTCCAACATGCCAATCTGTATACATGAAACTTACTCTTAATACATATAATGCTTTTAAGTTGGCTAACAAGGTTTCATCATTATTATTACTTTCGCCCGTGACAACATCCGCGTGGAAATTAAAAAAATAACAGAAGTAAGCAGCATGTATAATCCGGACTTTCCTCTACATCTATGACAATTTTCATTTGAGATCCAATCTGCCATTTAAACTACAAACTCTAACAAACATCCATCCATTTTGCATTTATAATATTAGTAAGATAGTAAGATTATCTACATTTTTCGGTTCTATAGGAGAGGCGGCCGATTTTTATTTTAGTGCGTTATTTCACTCTCCTATATTATTTAGTATTAAGGAGATAGAGAGAGACTCTAAGAGATATATTACGACGGATAGAGTTAGAGATAATAATCTCTTTTCGTTTTCTAGTATAACGTTCGAACAGAGATAATTCAATCAATGTGACAACTGATTATTAATCTATTTAATCAATTTAAAATACATACATATTTGTATAAAGTGTAAGTACAATGTGCGATAGAATTTTTCTCGTTATATTCGTAGCGGTGATATAAAAATGCGCTCCGTCGGAATGGAGTCAGTCGTTCGGCGAGCGGCGTTGCTAAACCTTATTAAATGATTCACTTAGCAGATATAATCTGGAGCTCGTTCCAATAGGACACGCCCACTGCCTTGCTACATTTAAAAAATCTTTAATCGTGTTTCATTTCAAATATTTTAATCTAATAAACAATACGAACACAGAATAAGCTGGAAATGTATATTAACTTGTCGTCCATTAGTCAAAATTCACCCATAGTACTTGTTTCAAGATTGTTTTATTCAAATGTACTTATTCCCCACATTCACTGAAATCCTATATAGAAGTGTCGAATTTCACATTCATCCGTTCTCGAAAATTTCTTAAAAAGACGTTAAAGTTTCCGATTCAAATGTTCCTTCATTATGAATAGCAGATTGTTTGTTCCCACTGAATGATACTTTTTTTTCGAAAATTAATCTTCAACACAGACGAAACCGCGGGCTCAAGCTAGTTAATGAAACAGTGTACATGTTTTCACCAACTAATAATATGAATATGTAAAAAGTCAAAGTAAATAACTCATGCATGTATTCGGCCGGTCGTTTGAAATGTTATATTTATATTTAGTTGAAAAAGAGATTTTCGGCAATTTTTCAGTCCTTTGATAATCCTGTTTAAATATTGAAGAGCACGTATCGAGTTCTGTAAATTTAAATATTTCGATATTTATATTTATATTGGGGAACGTTTGAACATGAATTTAAACGGCCAATAAGGGAAATATGAAAATGATTTTCCTTAAACCGATTCACAAATTTTTGAGTTTGTAACATTCAAATTAAAAGGTTACTTAAATAACACATTAGTGAAGATTTTAAATCTACAATAAGAGACTCATTTAGAGGTATTTAACGTGTCTGAGTGCAGCTTGTAGATAAACATACTCTTATCGTATAATTTACTTAAATCAGTTTTGTGTAAGTAATTGTTTCTCGAGTAAAAATCCCGAATATACTCTGTTAAGAATCTCCATGTCGCACAGACTGTCTCTTGTCGCGACCTTGTTTCTCTTAGAAATAATTAGTTTTTTCGGCCTGCCATTTTGAATAGAAGTGAATGAAGAGATGAGAGGCGCGTTGAGTAACTCACTTC
This sequence comes from Papilio memnon, assembly GCA_003118335.3. Lineage (NCBI taxonomy): Eukaryota > Metazoa > Arthropoda > Insecta > Lepidoptera > Papilionidae > Papilio > Papilio memnon. The sequence continues at coordinate 443,113 of LD688966.1, forward strand.
GCGAATTATGTCAACATCTCCGGCACCCGCCATTGCGCCATGGAAAATATGAATATTGCATTTTGTTCTAGTTACATAGCTTCAAAGTATACTGTTATATCATTACGAATTTACAATAGACCGACCAAGTTATTTGACCCGGTGGGTATAGGTCCAACTAAATTATGATAGCTCATTAGCAACCGCTATATAATATTTAAAAAGATCCTTGCCGTTTTGTAACTTGTCATGTTTTTTCTCACATGTCATTGTGTATGTGCGTTTTACACATTTTGTGACAGAAGTAACTGCGCCAGCACCGCCTCTATCACTAGCCCAGATAAGCTTCTCGCATTCGACAAACACAGTTGTAAATTTTAAGACATCTCTTAAGAATATGTAACTCTTTTCGTGGATATATTTAGAAATAAACATCACATATACTGCAATGACAGTTAAAAAGTAATGATAAATCTATCATTACCCAATAGCTATAAATATTACTTAAATTGACTCAAAAGGTAGGTAATATTTAAGATTGGAACGGCGTGCATTGTTACACACTAACTGAATTACCTCCTTCATATAAGCATATACGTGTCGCCTGCAACCGACTTCTTGTACCTATAGAGGTCATTGACCCAGCACATTTTGCTGTGCCAGCGACAGTGGTGAGGTTATTAGCAATATAGGATGCAGCAAAATTCGCTTTGACGTCGGACCGATACGAAATTAACTTATACATGAAACTCTCCTAATATTTTACGGTGATATTTCTTGAACGTTTAAATAAGTTAGAATAAAGGCTGTATCTAGCCTTACTTGTACCACATGTACGTGGATCGAAATATATTTTCGATTAATTTTTTTTAAGTTGATTAACGAAAATGTTAGTTTTATAAAACCTTTGAAATACCACTACAACCCGTTTGACATTTGGCATAACAACGTTTCATCCAAATGGCATATTTTTGCCGCCTTACGTACTGTAACAAATGGTATTCACAAAGAAAATGCGACATTTGCAAGATTATTAGCGCATGGTGACTTTCAGAATTAATTAATATCTCTTTTACTGTTTTGTGGCATTAACAATGAAATCGTCATTCGTTCGTCGTTACAATATTTAAAAAATGAATTAGACATTTTTCTGACGCTAGAACGTAAACAACCATAACATAACCGTAGATTTCCACTGTCAAAAACTCATATAAAAACATACTTACATTTAAAAAATGCAGATAAAAATATATTCGTTTTTTCTTTGTTCAAAGCACCTCAAAGTATATTTCATCATTCAAATTAATATAACCAATTAACTTGGCCACTTTTTGTTGTAGATATTTCTTATATTTAGTACTAGCTGTTGCTCGCGACTTCGCCCGCGTGAAATTTAAAAACATAGCCTATGTTACTCACGAATAAATTACCTTTCTAACGGTGAAAGAATTTTGAAAATTGGCCCAATAGTTTTTGAGTTATTCCAATACATACAAAAATACAAAGTTTTCCTCTTTATAATATTAGTATAGATATTTAGTATTAGAAATAAAATTGATTAGCATTAATACAAAGCGATTGTTTTATAAGGGTTTAGTTTAGGGACGGTCGCTTCCCATGGCGCGCGGGATCGAGGTCACGGCGTCTAATTTATGTCCCGCACTTGATGGCGTTACTGCCTTTCCAGATATATGGGCTCTTTGTATGCGCGCTGACGAAATGCTTGTTTATAATACACAGACGATTGCTTACAAATTTCCTTCAATTATTAGCGGAAATCGTATTACATATAATGAAAGAAACACATCCATAGTCGAGATATTAGATAGGTTGACTAGCGGAGAGTCGCGCGGCTAGCAGCTAAGTGAAAATGTCACTAAGGTAAAAAGATTTTAAAATATATAGTTGCAGTTTTCCAATAACATACACTTTTCTAAACACTTAAAACAACATCGAACACAAGAAATTGCAACCAGCCCACATATTTTAACTATCAAATTTAACTCTAAATGACGTCATTATAATTTTTATATTTCAATTATTAAGTGTTAACCTTAGGTTTCGATGCTGAAACAACTGTACGAAAACTGTTTTAGTACATATGTTTCGGCAAAGAAAACAATTGATATCATATTAAAAACACAATCGAGGGCTAGTTGACTTGGAACTAGATAAGACAGGCAATGATTAGGTCCAAAGGGAAAAAAGATCAAAGCTGTATAAAATAATTAGAACCTGGGTATTTGCGATGCGATTTCGTCGAGGCTGTCCGCTGGCACGCTGAGCGGCCGCTCCAGCAGGCGGGAGGGCGCGGTCACTGTGTCCGAACTCATCGTACCCTCACTCTTCACTCTCTTTCTACCTTCAGCACGACGCAGGTTGTGAAAACGGAAGAAGAATATCGACATTATAGCTGCCGATAGTCGTCAATTGATCATATCGCTCACGATAGCAATACGACTTTCAGAAACACCATGTTTATATTTGTAAAGATTGAGTAGAAGAACTTAGAAGAAAGTAGAAGAACGGATTTGTGAAAGAAGAATAGAAATCAATTTTAAATTAAATGTTGTTTTATTATTATTAATTTATATCAGAATTTATGTTTCAAAGCTTTATATTTTTAAATAGAAGTGAAACATTTCCTTGACAAATTTAATTTCGTTCGTTAATTATGTCGGGTTATAATAATAAACCTTAAGGTGTGTACACACTATTGCGTTCAATTTATATTATATGTTAGTATATTTATTCATCTCAAAGGTTAATATTAAGTTTACGATATGCTAACATCTTATGCCAACGAGATATTTGTTTTTAATTATGTTTTACGACTGGACGTCATCATAGTATATTAATTCATTTATTAAAAAGCTAATGCAATCATGTATTTCAATTCTAATTTATATTTATTTTTCTGTTGATTTTACTTATCACATTTACATATATATGTTTATTACAATTAATTATTTTTACTATTTAGAAAATGTACACATTTAATTAAAGAAAAACTTGTAAATCAGTTGGATGGGCTTTTAATGGTGCTTTTATGCTTTGTTCAAATGTCATTAAAGATTAAGTAACTATTCATGCATTGCTAAAGTTAAGTAAATATTGTTAATTGGACTATATTTATTACTAGACACTAGTTAAATCAAATTCAACTAGAGTTAAATACATTAATGAGTAAAATATATAAGAACAAAACAATTTTTTACATTAAAAGGGTAAGTAAATTAATTATTCGTATATACGTAATAGAAAAATTGACGTAAAAAAATATAATTACTTTGTCGTTTGAATACAAAAGCCGAGTCAACAAAAAATTGGACTGTAAATAATGCCTTTGTGCTCAACTTTGTAGAACGGTTAACTTTTTTGCTGCATTCGGATCACAATCCAAACAAAAGCATATCATTAGTTAGACGCAATTTCACAAACTCTCTCCTATGAAGTTAATTATATTATATTCTCCTATAAAGTTATCGACAAGACAAAGTTGAAGGTTAACGGCAAATTATATGGCATGGTTTTCGGAAATAAATGCCAAGGACGACCAAAATAATAAAAAAACATATCGTATACTACTTAATACTCGTAAATCATAAATATCAATAGACTGAAATATGATGCTGTGAATATTTAAAATTTAAAAAATGCTGTGTTTCTTTTCGTAAAAATAACGAGAACATCGCGATAAATCTGAACAGCTACGATACCGATAAGGTCAGGTAGTTTAAAATTCTGAAATTGAAAAGGGATGGCATCTTGGAAACTAAACATTTAAATAAGGCATTTGAATATACGAAGTGAAGTGAAGTGAAGTACAAAGAGGTCCCTCAGAGCGATATTATTTATGTAAAGAAGCGCTACGTTGGTTTTTTTACCACGGCACTAGCACGAGATCCAAAAGATACCAGGTTATCTTGAGTACCTATTGTATAAAGTATATATTATTTATAAAAGTAATTGAGATTTTTAATAATCAGACTATGACTTCAGTTTTGTATTCTTCAATTAGTGGCATAATTTTTGTGTTATCTTAATCAATTTAGAGCTACTTTAAAACACACACAAAACATATTTAAAGGGATGTTTGTTTATTCTGGCAAGTTTGACGATAACTTTACATATATGGCACCAAAATCTAACTATATTAAAACAGGGATATTAGTTCCGAATCCCTGTTATTGTTTGTTTACAGAATAAGCAATTATTTCGGGATCGAAGCTTATTGGGAGTCAGATTTGGGAGAATTTGACTTTCCTAAATTATGAATGCATTATCCTGGGTCATTTAACATGTACAAATATTTCGTAAATAGGCCGCGCAGTAATACGGTTACTATATAATTGGGGTCACATACAGTCTTACTTTCGTTTTAAAAACAAAAAGATTGTGAATAGTCTTCGCGTGCTCACTTTCCGCTTTTTAACTCGCTAATAAACTTAGCGAAAAGGAATTGCAATTTTTATTTTCTCCTTTGTTTAAAAGCCGTAAGACTGAGGTAATTTCTCTTACGTTTTTCTACTTAAGGTTAAAGGATTTATTTATTTCCCTTTTTGTTTCATAATCGTTAACACACCGTTCAAAGGTTAACGTTGAATTGCGTAAACAAAATGCAAGTGTGTTAATTAAGCTGTCGGTTAGAGTCATCGTTTAAATATAATCAAAGTGCCGCACAATCAAGCATAGTATTGGTTTAAATAGCTGCAAATGGTTTGTTGAAATGACCAAGTCAGCATTAATATTGATATATAATAATGTTTATTACACGAGTAAACGGTTGTTTTTACGTCACTGTGACCTAATACCGTTTGTAAATGTATTATGTTTTCTGTTACTGCAAAGTAAATATCTTTAAGGCAGTCTTCTGTTTCACTTAATTATCTACAGAGATCCTTAAATGTTTTTAAATCCCCTCTTCTCCGCGCCACTTTGAGATTGTTAATTTGATAGCAAAGATATAGAGTAGCATTAGGGTCGAGCATAAACAACTTAGGGCGAACCAAGGCCGGGTAATAATTGCCTTCTAAATGTTTTTATTAATGTTTATCGATTTTCATTTATTATTTGTATTACTTGAATGGCAAAATAGTAACTGGAAAGATACATGATGGAACATTTTTAAAATTTTCTTCCCTGCGGGTGCTTAAACCCAAAGCACATGACCGAATGAAACGTTAGGTGTTAAGAGATACCTCTTATTTCATGTACTAAACAGTTACAAATTAAATACAATTGCAATAAAACATCCTTACTCGTGTATTTTTAATGACGTTATTTTGGAGATGATATTTTCGAACTTAGAAGGTATAGGGATGACATTGTGATGCAAGACGATAGAAGGTCAGGTCATGATTAACGAGTGCTCGATGTTTGCTAGACGACGCCCGCGCCCTCTACATACATACAACATTATAACCAGAAAAATTGACGCTACCTAATGTAGAGGGAACTCTTTTACGCTGCAAACGAATTAAAATGGAACGAACATACATACATACATACTAAATTCTCACGTAAAAATATGTAATCATCAAGGATTATGTAAGGATGACATCTAATAAGTTACAGCTATCGTCGACGATCGAAAAGCTCAAATGTTACTCCTATCTTAGGACTTTCATTGAATTTTCATAAGACGTCGTCTACGAGCATATACACTAGGTAAAAGAGAACTGAATTTTCAAAGAAAATTTTTCTACAGTGAATTATTTGGTCTCACGGGACTTTACAATATTTAATATTAAAAAGGTGACCAATCAATTCTAACAAATAGGATTTTATTTTTTTATTACGTTTTTCACGGTTGTAAAAAAAAACAAAGTTTTTATAAATAACTTCAGCTTGAACCCACTATTTTTAACGAATTTTATTACTTAATATCAAACTCATAAAAGCATAAACAAACTTGAATATTCCATGTGCGAAATTTTCGCAGGGGTCAGTTGGTTAATTAAAATTTTTACTCGAATACGTGAGGTTTTGAAATGCTCTTGGAAATTCGCAACTCTTGACTTAATAAAAAAGATCTCGAATACAAGTTATTCATTATTCAAATGTTATACTATAATGTTTTTGTGTAAATATGTACAGGAATTTTTCAACTTATTCATCAAAGTTTAATTTTCCCTTACTTAAGGTAAATTAGATTTCATCTTATTTTGAAGATGTATGATAGCTTCATTAACAACGTTGCGTACATGTTAAAATAACATTTTTGATAATTTCAATTTCTGTCATACATTTATTTTCAAATAACATGCAAAACATAAGTAAGTTTGGAAATTAACAGTTGTATAAACTTAAATTCCAAAGTAAGTTAAATATTATATAAAAATTCGTTGTTCGATGTATATTGAATATTTACCATTCGCAACGGTTGCTACGAAGATCGTCTACGGCGCTATGAAGCTTAGAAACACTACGTCTTTCGTATCCTCGGAATAGATAATTTGAACTTATTAATTTTTACTACTAACTAGCTTTCGCCCGCGACTCCGTCCGCGTGGAGTTAAAAAAAAAACAAAAGTGAGTAGCCTATGTGTTCTTTCAGACTATCCTTCACGTCTATATCAAATTTCATCAAAATCCGTTTACCCGTTTAGGCTATAAACTCTACCAAACATCCATCCATCCATCGCTGTTGAACGGAATAAATAGTATCCTATGTCCGTCTCCTTAGAGCCTAAGCTACCTCCTCACCAATTTTCAGCCATAACGGTGAAGCCGTTCTTGAGTTATAAATAGTAACTAACACGACTTTCTTTTATATATATAGATGTATAAAAGTACATGTAAAATGTGACTACGTGTACGAAATCTTCAATAATTGATTTTAATAACAATCGTAAGATGTTGTCATAATTAAATTTGCAACAACAACCTAATTTTGCGCGAAAAAATGAGGGTTACCTTACGTTGAAAAGTTTACAAAATGATACAAACCCGGCGTGCTCGTAAGTGCAATGCAAATCGTCCTCTATATCCATGACCACCGAGCACCATCCAACTTATTTACCGTTATATTTGGAAAAAAAATAGTAAAGAGGAAGAAAATATAAGAAGAAGGGAAGATAAAATTTGAAGTGTGTATGTCGCGACGCGATCGGCGCTGCTAAGGCGAGACGCGGGCCCACAACGTGATAAGTTACCGGCGAGACACTTTACGTGTAAAGTGACGTCACGCGGCGGGACCGGACCAGCGGTGCGTGTCCCGCTGCAACGCCAAACGTGATTTGACGAATCGGCGCGAGGGATACCGGCGAGCCCGACTCTCTCGCTACCCCGCCCGCGCTCTGCATCCCTCGCACCCATCTGCGTACAGTCCCGCACACCTTAGTCCGCACTTCCTAACTTCAGCGCTTCAAACTCTCAAGCGACAATCATTAGTGGGTCATTGTACTTTGGATAAGGTCATTTTTACGTCTGCGGTATTCACTAAATGCCTCATTAAGAGAAGCGCCTACTGCTAATGGCAATCTTAAAAACGACTGATGATTTTCATCCGTCAAATACAAAGTGATAAGTAATTTATTCAGAATATTCTTATATGTTTGCCTTTACTTTATTGACGATATTATTATCATAAATACTTTGTTTCGTGGTACGACAAAAGTCCATTCGGTGTTGGTCATCGTCCTATACTGTGGACTTAGGATATGGTCAAAATGTATACTAGATGATCTGTTGTGATTAATGGCGGAAGCATGTGTCTTATATTTGACGAATTTGGTATTGTACGAAGAAACCACCGTTTTACACATATATATAGTCATTCTCCTTAGTTCTAGTACATCGATGTTTGATATTTTACGATGCATCCAATAAAAGTACAGATGTTTTTGTATCATCGTAAAGAATATACATATCCTCGAGTCAACCTCTTTACTCGTTACATTTGTAGAACGTTCCACGTAAAAATGTGATTTTATGTCGTTACAACACAAATATAAAAACAAATGTATATTTATTTTGCGTCGCAAGAAATGTACACACGTGACGTAAGTCACAGTATAGTCTTTAGGATGATGTAATCCTTGTTAACTTTCTTACAAATGTTTTATGAAGAGTAAAAACAGTCTTACAATCTCGTAACGTTTTTCAAATTCGCTTCACAATCTGACGATTTTCGTCAAGTCGACTTAACTTTCTTACCCGTATACAATATTTTAAATGACAAATACTGGATTTAAATAATATGTACTCCACATGATGATTTATCTATATCTATACTAATATAATAAAGCGTAAACACACACTTCTTTGTTGCCTAAGATGTCAGCAATTACAGCATATTTTTGAATACTTCTTTCTTTAATAAAAAGCCCTACACTTACGTCACGCTTTAGGCTATATCTTTTCACGCCATTAAACTTAGGGGTAAATCTTTTGGATAAAAACCCTAATGTGGGAAAGAGACCATAAGTTGCTGCCAACATCAAGGAAGCAAGGTTGCCATGGTTTGTCATCATGACATGATATTTTGACATTTGCAATTGATAATTAGTAGGTAGGTAAACAATGAAATATTTTTTTTATAATTTCACTCGGATAAAGCCGCAAGGGAACAGCGAGTTTCTTATATAATTATTATCTAGGGTGAAACTTAACCATACAGAGTTTATATTTTGTACGTAAATTCTCCTAGTCTATTCATGTCGGCAATGTTTTGTTAGCAAAACGGTGCTATTGACGACACATGTAACAATGTACGGCCTCAAATCCACTTACCCGAAACGCTCCTAGCACTACTCTCTAAAGCGGGCCACACACGTTAGGTTTTCCATAAAGGTTTTCACCTTGCGTGCAAAACCAACAAGTAAAACCTAGTATGTGAATACAAATACAAACTCTATTATACGTAGTATGAAACTCGAATGCCTGTTAGGTTAAAATCCTCATGCTTAATCTAACATGTGCGAATTGTATATTAAAAGGTTATTGTGACGAAATTTCAATACAAATTTCGTGCGACAATGTATTATGAAGGACGTAAGTGGGGTTTCTGAGAAGCAGTCCCGGAAGTTCAACCATTATCGTATACTTCATGTTATTTTTAATGACCAAGGATACTCACTGGTGTTCAGAATAACAAAAAACTGTTAATCTACAAATAGTTAAACTGACATTCATGTATTACTAATTTCTGCCTATCTCCCAACGATGAACTACTTTCTTACATGTGATTACATTTTAAATTGACGAAAACAATATATCTTTATTGTATAAATAATGTTGCAATATTAAAATCAACCAAATTGCCGGCTTAGCAAGATATAAGTTAAGCCCTTTTATTACAACACACCGCCAGCGACCTTTTACTTCGTCCTCTACGTCTCCATTTCACGTCCAGTTAAGCTTTAAATACCAACATATTATATCAAATTATTTTCTTTTATCCAAGAGCAATTTCTTTAAAGTGAGTTTAAATAAGCTCAAAAATAAAATTTTACTTTTATAAAAGGTTCCTTAAATATTTCCGAGATGTGGAATTGGGCAACTTTGTGTTACAGACCGAAGATTTGTCATATAAGTAAAGTTAAGTGTTACAATATGGCTTTCTCTCATTTTCCGACAAATTATTATGTCCGCCTCTCATCATCGTAGTTATTACTACACTGGACACGTTCCACTACATCTGTAAGTGGTTTAAGAAGTCTTACACGAAATGAGATCTATCATGAATCTACTAGAGTTCAAATTACAGGGTCTTAGGCGCGCTCTGGTGACGTGCAGAGTGAAGCGGCGAGTGCGGCCGCAGAGCGCATGCCCGCCGCACGCGGTATGGATGCGACGCGGACCTGCCCTCACGAAACTCACATTATGATAAAATAATATGCCGTAAGTAAAAAAAAAACCTGCTATATGACATTTGACAACATTTATTATGCTGTACCCCTAACTCCGTCAGCTATTTTCTACTTTCTTCTGACCGCACTGATTCTTCAAATCCTGCTCAAACCCATGTACTCGTAGTAAGCTATATGTATGCAAATGTTTCTCAATCTGTCAACGCACAAAATTACATATAATTGAAATGTAATATATACAATGTCACTTGCCGTTCCTCGAAGCGGATGCTGGAGCGGCTGATGTCGCTCCAGGCGCTCATGGAGCGGCCCCGAGAGCGGCGCAGGGCGGCGGCGGTAGCAGCGGGGGGGCGGCGCTCCTGCTCCACGTCCGGCGGAAAGTTGACCTTGGCGGAGCCGCGGGAAGACGGGCCGTCCGCTGACTCGGCACCGCCGGACAGCTCCATGTCGAACGCGGTGTACTCCGGCGCCTCGTCGAGCTCCGCGTCACTGCCGTCGCTGGCGGCCGACAGGGCCTCATAGCCGTACCCAGGGCGGGCGCCGCCGCCGGACTCCTCGGCGGCGGGCCCTCGGCCTTCGCGCCCGCCGCTCTCTCTGCCCGCAGCCAGCCTCGGCGAGACCTCGCCACGGCCCGATGTCGTCGCTTTGGCCACCCGCTCGCGCGCTCTCGACGGCGACTCTCGCACCGAGTACCGGTTCGAGTACCGTAATTTGCTGGGGCGGAACGTGATGTCGCCTAGTAGTTGCCCCCGTAGACTCGCGCCCTGGCCGCTCTTGCCGGGAGACACACTAGCCTCCGTAGCCCGATCAAGCCTCGCCGGATGGTTCACTGGCGTAGGTCATATTGTCACAAATGTCACAAAAATTAAGTTTGTCGGCTGTTTGTATGCAGCGTGAGGACAATAAAAGTCTACAACAAAGGCACACAGCGGGCTCCGGGCAACGCGCGATTCTCGACACACGTAATTTCGGATTCGATCTAACTACACACAGCTCGACCGGCGATTTGGTACGAAAGCGAGCGGCGAGCGACAAGCGGACGCGCGGTCACGATTCACAGTACGGATACCTCCTAACCGCCTCGGATCAGCTGCCAAATTATTTCGTTAATATGAATTCTAAACAAATATGTATAACTACTATGTTTCATACATATGTTAAAAGGCGTGAAGTGAGCAAAGCATGCAGCAGAGTGAAGTGTCCACGAACAGCGCGGGCGGGGGTGGCGCGGGACGGGACGGAGGGGTTTGGGCGGATCGATGTGTACTATGCCCGTTGCCGCCGCGCTGGCTGCTGCCTTCTTTTGGTTGTACGCATCAGTACCGTTGTAGTATTGTATTGCTGTCTCTTTTCCTTCCCAGCTGTCATCTCAGCAAGACCATAATAACGCTACCGAAAACCGCCGAAAGGTGAATAGTCAGCAATTTTAACTAACGAACCGCAGCATTGACGTTTGAAGTAAATGCTGAATGCTGGAATCGGAGAGTATTCCTATCTAAATCTACATTTACTCGTTTTTTTAGTTTTCAGTATCTGTATCTTCTATCCCAACGTTTTGTCATGGAATAAATGGTTTTTCATAAATAGTTTATTTTTTATTAATAAATAATGTAAAAATAAATAACGTATAATGTTACGATATTGTAATTCGTAAATTTGACAACATATACTTTACCATTAGCCATGGACACCATATTAACTAAATATTAAGGGAATCATGAACCTCTATAAACACTGGCGGAGAGGACGCTGCTTGGAACTGACAGCTATTGCTTCATTCTGACTTAAAAGCCAAGTTGAAGTTACTATCGACTAATTCTATCTGTATTACTAGTTCGCGTTTCCATCACCGCTGTAATCAGCGCCAAAATAGCGAAAATCGAATAGGCACACAATACCACGGCCTATATCCTACTCACTGGGACACAAAGGTCAGTGAAAGGAATACAGGTACAGTTAAAATCTATTAATTGCAATACAATGTAAGCATTGTATGTTAAAAGTGGCCGGACAATAATAATTAGGGAGTAACCCGTCGACCAAAATAATCACTATTTTTAATTACTTGAGAATTTTGAAAACTAACAATGTGTTGAACCAGCATTACTAGCTATTATTTCCGATATGCGCCATCTATCGTTGGATTTCCATAACTATTTTTTGCTTTTATTTTTTTCATGCAACCTTTAAAAAATATAGTAAATACTGGTTTGTCCCGGGACACCATCGGCACAGAATTTAAAAAAACAAAAGTAAGTAGCCTATGTGTTCTTCCAGGCTACCCTCTACATCTATGCCAAATTTCATCGAGATCCGTTCAGCCGTTTAGGCTACAAACTCTAACAAACACCCATCCATCCATCTAAACTTTCACATTTTTAATATTAATAGGATTAGAGTAATCTATACTAGTATTATAAAGATTTTTATTTTTGTATGTATTGAAATACCTCAAAAACTACTCGGCCGATTTAAAATTGCTTTTACCATTAGAAAGGTAATTTGTCTGTTAGTAACATAGGCTATATTTTATTAATAGTAATATTGAGGAACCATTAATAAACAGCGTATATCTTGAGCCCGGCGTTAAAAAAATCACTATATTTTAACTTTCCTCGGCTTACGCTGCCTAAACCGCTAGAGCTATATAAAAATGAGGTATGAAGGAATTGTAGATCTTAAAAAGTTCTACAGAAATCCGCGATAGCATATATCTGTTGTGTTGGTGCGTGGAATAATTAATGAAACGCCCAATCACTTTGACAGCTGGTTTATCTTTAACGGCTTTCGTACACAAACTACTTTTTGTTTTTAAAATGAATTAAAAACCGCATGGTATTTGCGTCGTCGTTTTATTGGTTTCAATATTAATCCTTATCCAAATAAATGCGTTTGTTGTCAGGAGAATTTAGTGTAGAATAAAATTGTTCTTAAAAGTATTTAAATTGGACTAATAGTTTAGAAGATATCGCGAACACAAACAATCAGGGTAACCGAAAATCAGCGCACAAACTACCGGGCTTAGAAATTTGAAATATTGCTTCAGTAGATTTCAGTGATTACGAAGATTACTACTAAGTTAGTACTTTAGGTAATAGATTGAAATAAACTTTTAAACTCCACGCGGACGAAATCGCGGGCAAACAGTTATGTTTCGGTAATTTGTGAAGGGGATAAAACCCAATATGAAAAATAAAACTTTTTTGTATGCAAACATGATAAATTATTTATATTGATAAAACAACCTTTTGAACTAGGCTGATGAATGATAAGATGTGTTAAAAAAGCAAAAGAGAGTCACGTCTCTACAGCAGTGGTATGGTGTAATGTAATAACGACGACGATACGCCGGTAATAATGTCAATATCAATTAATTTTAAGTAACGAGAAACACCTTCTCGAAAAGGCCCTTTCGGACCAATTAATAAACTGCGGCTGGCTTGCCAAGGGCCGAGCCGAATCAAACTGTGAAATAAATCACAAGGCCTTACGCAAATGTTATTCACTCAAGCCATTTATTACAAAGCACAATATATTCCATTCTATAATTTTAAAGGAAGTCGAATGTTCTATATCGTGCGGCCACCTGCCACTAGTGCAGAAAGAGACTCCCAATGTAGTAAGGTTGCTCGTTGTATTTATGCGGAGCGTATGAAAAAAATTAATAGCGTGTTTTGGAACTCTAGCGGCTCGGTTAGCTTTGCGTCACTAGAGGGCGCTTATAAATTTTTTAGTCATTTATGCTTGGAATTACACTAGAAAATTTTATTTTAATACACATTGCTTCGGTTTAATAATTATTAGAGAAATGGAGACAATAATACAAGTATCTTTGCAAGCGAATTTTGCCGTTAATAATAGGATTGTTAAATACATATGGTAAGCGTCTATGTTCTACTTCTGTCTTAAGTCTATACCCTATACCTGCTACGGTAACAAAAAAGAAATATAAAATAGTAATTGTGTATTTAGGTCAACATGTCATCTGACAAACATTGTTGCGTTCCTGTTTGTAAACGAAAGAGGTTTGTCGGATTTTAAAAAATGTATTAAACGAAAATAAAATAAATGTTTTTTTTTTATTAGAATAATTCTATTTTAGTATCCTTTGTTGTTACTTCTTAAATAATTGGTATAATGCACTATTTGTATAGATATATAATTCTATTCATATATGTATATAGGTATATGAAATATTTAAGAAGAAGAACTAGGGAAAAACAGATGGCGCTTTTCTTCGTCTTACCCAATTTGAGGGTGAAGATAAGTCTCTATTTCAGTCATACTAATATTATAAATGCGAAAGTTTAGATGGATGGGTGTTTGTTAGAGATTGTAGCCTAAACGGCTGAACGGATTTCGATGAAATTTGGTATAGATGTAGAGGATAGTCTGGAAGAACACATAGACTACTTAATTTTTTTTTTCTTAATTCTACACGGTCAGAATCGCTGGTGAAAGCTAGTATGTTATAATTTGTATTTTGTTACAATTAAGGGTTGTTAATTTAAGAGCCATCTATGTTTTGATCTCAAAACTAACACAAAACTCTCATGTTTTCACAATATCCAAACTATCTGTAGTCCGACATCCGAAAAGAATATCTGGCCCGGTTAGGATGGCGCTGCCATCGCCAAATTTATTTAGGCATACAATACGCCAAAAAAAAGATAGAGTTACAAGTGGTGCAAATTCTGACCCCAAACGAATTAATACTGCCCACAGGGATATGTATTATTCCACTCTGTTTCTTCTGCATATCAATGATATGCTATAAATAAGCATCTGATTGTTATGCAGACGATAGCACTGGCACACACAGTACATGGCCGGCGCTATATCTCTTACAACAAGAACGAAACTTGTTTGGTGAACCATTGGCGTAGCGCGGGGGGGGCAAAAGGGGGAATCTTTCCCCGGGCGCAGCTCTTAGTGGGCGCCAAATGGCCCGCGAAAAAAAATTATAATCAAAGGTAGGCTAAAGCTAAAAAGGTATTGTGCCCCGGGCGCGAGATAGGCTCGCTACGCCTCTGTGGTGAACTCTCTGAATTCCACGAAATCTTACTGATTTCAGGCCGCTCTTTGTTAGTTTCTGTCCATTAAGCACAACAAAGACTGCCCAATATTGGGTAACCACTGCATATAAATCTATTTTCCATTATTTGAAAATTAATCTTAAATTCACTTTCTTTCGAAATCCTTGTCACCCCACAGTTTCATACAACTTGCTAGCCACATAATCGGATTCCTCAATCGCGGTACACTTCCATGACGTAAGCACCGGGTGTAGTGGAAATTTACAGTATTTTGTCTTAAATTGCGATATTCCCAAACAGATACGACACGATATTCACAAACAGGGTACACCTCCATTAAAGGCGACGCATCTATGGTTTTTTTTTATACGATAAGGTGGCAAACGAGCAAGCAGCCACCTAAATCCGCCGAAATGGCGAAGCGACCGCTGCCCATAGACATCCGCAATTGCAGATGCGTTGCCTACCCTAATTCGTCGGAGGAGGAGACGCACATAAAGAGGATTTCCCCTTTCTATGAGTCTCCTCCACCGTCTAATCCACTTTCCCATCCAAACCCTTCCTTAAAAGAAATGGGTGGAACGGGAAAGGGACTAAAGTTGGGCCTCCGGCACCACACTCATCAGACGAAACGCGGAATTGCTCCCACTTCACGCCTGTCTTCTGTGTGGTCGTGGTATTGCGGTGGGCGAGCCGACCCATTCGTGCTAAGATGTTAAAGCGGGCTCTACCACTGTGAAAACTGGTTCCTCTGGCGTTGCAGATATACACAATTCGTTCGCCACTTTCGCCTATAAAACTAATCAAAAAGTTTAAGATTTAACTGCTACCATTACTACGGGGTTTATTTTGGTTGTTACAACACAAACAATTATAGTATTTTGATTATAAAAAGTATAAGCTTTTTAAATCGTCGTCAGCTATTTATTACATTTCTACCCAGAGACTCGAACCTTGACCCCAAGTTGTGATACTCGTATAATCAAATATCTAGACCATGATAAGATGGGTTGACTTCACACCTATTTGAATTTTCACTAAGGCCCTTCGTTTACAAGACTACACAAATATTAGAAATTTTTTGTTAGATATTTGCGTCGCGACTTAGCGCAAAAACATCTTAGTACAGGGCTCGGATCGAACCAAGACCGACAGATTAAAAGTGCTTAACCTGTCTGCCACAGACGCCCTTAAATGGAATTGTTGATATCTTTCTAATAAATTCTATTAAAAGTTCTGTGTTTTATTAAACTATTACTATATTGTTTGGCAATCTTGTACAATCGAATTAGAAAACTTTGTCAGTTTTCAAACTCATTACTCGAGTCGAGGTCACTTAGTACAATTTGATAAGTACTAATGGAATTATTGGATATAAATGTATTATTAGATATGATATGACATCAACGGCCAATACAATATCTTCGTCGTCAGCTCACTTACACAAGTCCCCAGATTTGAAGTTCAAGCCTACTTTAAGTTAGAGGGCACTAGGTCTTATTCAATTACATTTTACCAGTGTGGTTACTTTACTTCACACACCATATAAAAATGTAATCATGTTTTTAAATCATCACCAGCTCACTATACGTCCTAACTGAGGGGTTCGGAGCCTACCCTAACTTAGGGGTGACTAAGCCATAGTCAAGTACGCTGGCGGACTGCGCGTTGGTTGACTTCACACATATCTGTTTTTAAATATCCTTTATTTATTGTCATTTGATAGAAGTCTTTAGATCTACAATGTCGTACGATGAAGTACGATTTTATCCTGTCTGTAATCATTTTAAACATGAACTTATTTATAGGGTCTCAAAGCATACTAAGGGCATCTGCATCAATCTCTTGGAGCAGACCCTCCAAGTCAAACTGCGGTAGACTAAACAAGTGTTTAGGACAAAATGTAATATTTCTTCTGAGAATTTCATTATTTTAATTATTCCGACCTGTGGTCTATAAAATCCGAAGGCACTACGTACTACGTTTATAATCAAACTAACAAAACAGTAATGTGTAAATATAGTGGTTATGCAAAATAATTAAAAATCTTCGTATACAAATTTTGTGACTAAAATGACAGGGTACTTTTATTAACCTAATAAATGTACCCTGATCGAAAACTAAGTTCAATATGAAACAAGACAGTAACACTAGGACACAGGCTATTCAGCAATAAAAATGAATTTGAAACCTGCTTTACAAACATCAACTAGAACTAGTACCCAACTTTATTTATCGTATAAATAATCTAGAACCAACACCTAACTTCATTGATCGCATAACAAATGAAGATTATTTCTTAGTGCAGGAATAGAAACAAGTTAAATATTAACAGAGGTATCGTAGCACGGCACAGCACGGCACAGCACGGCACGGCGCGACACGGCACGGCGCGCTGCTTGCTTATTGGGACTTCGAATGTTTTTCCTTGGTGTATAGTACAGTACATAAGTTTGAGTCAGTCGATTAACTCAGTAAGATGACTAACCATAACATTGGCATATCTACATGACCCGGCAGACTTCGGAGGCGTCAAATAAAGATACTTTAATACACTTATGTTTGACAGTACCTCCATACAACTCAACTAGTTGTCAACTATACATTTGACTAATTAGAGGAATTGAAGGAAAAACACATATATCAAATATGGCGGGATTCGAACCCAGGACCTGCAAATGATAGTCAAATCAACCACTGAGCCACCGATGCTCCTTTTTAAATCTTCGACCCTTTATGAATTAGTTTTTTTTAATCTATAACCCTGCTTATACATTTTCACAATTTGTATGCCAATGATTTCATCAAAAGTTATAATATTTTAAACTTTTAAAATTTAACTATCGGACTTTACAGTTAATCGTTATAAACTCGCAGGGTCTAAACGTCTATATGTTAGAGTACATTCTAATCGACATAAGCCTTCGGGCGTTAATTAGATCGAAAGGATATCAACATACTAATGTAATTTGTCTCCTGTTTCCGGCGACAGGACTACAAGCTAAACGCGCGACTTCACCACGATTCAGTAGAGTGATCTTTCCATATGTCGACATTACCCTCATTTGAATTCGATCTTTAAGCACGGTAGCAGAGAGTTTATTTTACTAGTGTCTGTTTTCGGCGAACGAAGATATACCTCAAAGTAAAAGGTCGTAAGCGGAGATGTGCTCTTACGTGTTACATGTTAGGGTTCTATTGGCGTTTGTGACCTTTTTCCAGGGATAGGTGGCGATGATGTGGGCGGTATCGATCGGTGCGCAACTCTACCTCGAAGCGACTAGTAAACAGAACTTCATTCGGTGCCGAGACAGCCGACAGCCGACAGCCGACAGCAGACCCGATACACGATGCTCGCCATCCGAATTCTAGTGATCGTCCTGACTGCGTGGAATATTGCGGAGAAATATGGTAAGTTACTGTTACTTGTGAATGTGGCTTTTTTTTATTTTGTCTATAGAGTACTGTCGCGTGTATACTTTTACGATTTTAGAAGAAGCTCTGCGATTTTTTTTTACAATTTAGAGTATTCGGCAAAGGAGTTTGCGGTGGTATCAGCACGTTTGACACCTGTTACTCGGCGCAACATTTGTAACTTGCCGCCGTTATCACTCACTGCTGTGCTTTTGTTTTTAAACTTATTTCTGTCTTTGCGTTTATTTAATGTGTTGTTTGTGAATTAATTTAATGTCGCGTTTTTCGTTATTTATTTATATGTATTACTTAATACATTTAAATCGAGATAAAGTAAAAAAAAATGAAACTTTAGTGAAAATTCAATAACTTTTTATTGAAAATAATTAAAAATAAATAAATAAAAACACAAACACACAGGGTTCTCTCAATATTTAAAAAAAAAATTAATAACGGAAAAAATATAAAAAGTTGTTTACACGGCAAATAGTATAATATTTTTATACTATTTATTTTTAAATCAAGAGAGCTTTATCTCATAAAAAAATAAATTTAAAATGTTTACACGCATTTTTACTTTCGGAGACATTTTTAAAATGTTAACAAAAGAATTATATTTAATAATATAAATAAAAATAAATGTTATTTCTCTTATTCCGACGGGATTCATTAATTCTTAATTAAATTAAATCAAATAAAAAAATCAATAACAAATAACATAGATGGATAAAATGCATGGCACGAAGTCGTGTTTTAAATAACAAGGAGTTGATTCGTTGTTGTAATAATAAATATCAAAATTATGAAATTAAGTTTTATTTTACCGCTGTGCGCATTATTAACACTAAAAAAATCAATATCAAAGATATGACATCAACAGAATATAAAAATATATGATTATAAAATATATATAATAAAAAAAAAGTTATCTGAATTATTTACAAAATACTGAAGGATTAAAAAACCTTGTTTAATCCAAATAGGTTGATAGTTTTTCATGCTGTCGATCCTATAAGTTATGAAAATAAAGTCCCCCTGTAAAGTTAGATTGCCCTATCAAACATCAACAGTTGCCAATGAAGCGGTGGCCTATAAAAGTTGCCTCAACTGCCGCGGCAACTCGACAAATTGTTAATCCTAGTAAAGTTGTACTGGAACGAAAACCAATTGTGTAAAGAGACAGCTTCTAAAGTTTAAACGGCACGGATGCATACTTTTTAAATGTGATTATTTGTCCATAGTACGTTTCATAATAAAATTAACACGTACTAACAACAAAAACAATGCATTTAATATTTTTTCTTGCATTAATCAAAAGTAATGCCTCACTTTTGAACTTAACTTAAAGATATAAAACGAAATAAAGACGTCAAATGATAAAAATAACATTATTGTTAATTGTTCGTCCAAACATATAACAACAAGGCAAATCTTCCCTTTGTCTCGATAGTGTAGCCGTGTTGCATTCCAATAAAACATATATAAAAAAGAAAAACAATATAAGGAAATAGTTTACCCAACCAAGGATACAAAGTACCTGCTTGATGTACGCATTTCAACTTGATTCCGAAGGTTGTATAGTGGTATTCCGAAAATTATTTTTTATATTGATGGTGCGACCGTCAATTGAATCCAGATACTGGTTGCTATCTCAACTTTTTACTAAGAAAACAAGCGAGAAGGCAATACAATTCGTATACATAGATACTATAGTGTAAACTCATCATGGTACACACGTCACCATATTCAAATTGTCTGTTTCTTAAATCGTTTTTCGTTCGCGAAACAAATTATTATACGACCTCCTATGATTCTAGTTGGCACGGGATTTTTTTCCCGTTTGGAGTGTTTATAGGACTGCATCATATATACAACGACCAACAATAGTACATACAAAATATTGATGTCTTCTTTAAAACGACTCTTATATTCGGTCCAATATAAAAAATGTAAGAAGTTTAATACGCAAAGTAAATAAATGTATTGAGAAGTACAAATCGATGTTTTATTGCAAATAAAGAATCTAAAATTTATTCCGATTAAAAAAAACTTTTATTTAGTAGGAGCGAACACTGTTTGCTCCTTTTTTAAAAAACTCGAAAAGATAACATTTGACGCAGTTTTTACAGAAAGGCAGATAAATCTAGTTTAAAAAAAAAAGGTCGATTTTTGACCAATAACGTACACTGGTTATAATTCCCTCATTGAAACAAGTTATGTGTATATAAACAAGACGGTCAGAGTGGCTAATAACATTCAAAATGTTTCTTTCATTGACCACAAAGATAATAATACGATTTGTAGTTGTCTATAACTCAATATTTAAAGGCTGCTAAATATTCTATTTTTGTCTGCTTTGCTTTTTAATAAGAACGGAACACGATTTAGCGAACATAGCTAATACGTCAACATTTTTCTTCTATTTCAGCATATTAAATATCACGTAATGACTATACTCGTATTTCAAATAATCTTACTAATCTTACTAATATTATAAATGCGAAAGTTTAGATGGATAGATGGATGGATGGATGGATGGA
>LD688966.1:464049-517436 GCA_003118335.3 Papilio memnon
AAGAACACATAGGCTACTTACTTTTGTTTTTTTTTAATAACGCGCGGACGGAGTCGCGGGCGAAAGCTAGTTGACAATAAAACTTACTACCTACTTCAGATAATGTTTTTATGTTGTTTTGATACAACATTAATTTATTAAATACTGTTTCCAATAAGTACGTTTCTACCCGTGTTTATCAATATTAAATACTAGCTTTCGCCCGCGATTACGTCCGCCCGATATTTAAAAAAAAAGAAGCCTATGTGTTCTTCCAGTATATCCCCTACATCTATTCCAATTCTCCGTGCCATGCCGTTCAGCAGTTTAGGCTACAAACTAATAAGCAGCCATCAATCCATCTAAAAAGTTTGGAATAGTGCAGGCTTATAAATTAGTTTTCAATCACACACGAAGTCACGGGCGGTAAGCTAGTATGTTCATATGAAGTATACACATTTAATGCAATTTTTTTTTTTTATTGGGATTCCCAAATTGACTCGTCGTCGAAATGAAAATGTTATTGCGACGTAGAGATTCCTCATAAATTAAATTGTGCCAGTGCTATCTTGCATGATTGATGTTTTGTTTACATTGAACAATTGTCGACTGACCGTTGGACGAGGAGTTGATAATTGCGCGTTAACCTTAACCTTGCGCTTGCACTCGCAACTTTCTCTTATCTCTTATTTACTTTCTGCGTGCTGTTTATACCTAAATCATTGGACGTCGGATAAGCAGGCACAATACTAGTATAGATTTTAAATGGACATATTTGATCAGACTGTTCTAATTTTCTAACCGTAGACTACGACTGCGGATAACTGTTGGAAATATGTTTTTAAAGGACTATTCCGGCAATGTAACTTACGGTTTAACCTTTCAATTTAAGCTCAAGATATGTCTGACAGACAACCGGCTTATTAACTGGTTATGGAATATTCATCAGTGATGTGCAGATACAAATTCCGATAGCATAAATTGACATGCATGCGATGTCGAATTCTGATCGAAGTAATCTCGACTCTAGTTATTGCAAACAAATTAATCTCACATCAACCTCAATGGGAATTCGTACCGCGGGCATACAAATGCAATTGTTAGATTCTGTAAATTTAGAACAAAAACTTACATTTACTCGTAAAATATACTTTTATACTATTGTATACATCTTTTTAAAGTACTAGCTGTTCCTGTGCGGCTTCATCCGCATGAAATTATCAAATTTTATTGTTTACATTTGTCAAATTATCAATTGCAATGACATGACATGATGACAAAGCATTGCAATCTTGCTTCCTTGATGTTGGCAGCAACTTATGGTCTCTTTCCCACATTAGGGTTTTTATCCAAATTATTTACCCCCTAAGTTTAATGGCGTGAAAATATGTAGCCTAAAGCGTTATGTAAGTGTAGGGCTTTTTATTAAAAAATAAATATTCAAAAATATGGTGTAATTTCCGACATCTTAGGCAACAAAGAAGAGTGTGTTTACGCTTTATTATATTAGTAAAGATAAACAAACGGGAAGGGTTAATTGCAGCTACATTTATTACTAAAGGAGCAGATAAAGAAGACATTGATGAATGTGAACATAATAAGTTCGTGTTTATTATCGTGTTTATTATATCAAGGTGACGAATACTTCTCGAAGCTTCTGATTAAGACCTTAATTTATTGCTATACGCTTTTAGCTTTAAAACGCAATTGTTGTTGTTTTCTTAAAGCATCTCGTATAAATTCCGATCACTAATTAGCAGCATCTTTCTCAGAAATGTCTTTTATTTAGTGTTGATTAAAACTCGCAGTATTACCTTTCTACACCAATGTTATAAAGAGGAAAGATTTCTATTTTTGTATGTTAAATAACTCGAAACTACTGGACCCATTTCAAAAATTCTTTCAACAAAAATCGCCTGGGAACGGCTTACGTAATGGATAAATAGTGATTTTAAATTACAGATGAATGTTTTCAAATCCCTTTGTCTAAACACCTTAAATGTTTCTGAAGTTTTAGAAGCGTTTTAAAAATAAAAAGTTTTTGTTTAAGTATATAAAATGTTTACTGAAACTAACATTTAAAAATAAATAATATCCATAAAATGACAATATTGAAAACTGACTTTTTATATACACTCGTATCATCACATCATCACCAGCTCACTATACATCCCCACCGAGGGGCTCGGAGCCTACCCTAAAGTTAGGGTGACTAGGCCATAGTCAACCACGCTGGCCAAGTGTGGGTTGGTTGACTTCACACATATCTTTGAATTTCTTCGCCGATATGTGCAGGTTGCATCACGATGTTTTCCTTCACCGTAAGATCGTCGGGTAAATTATGTACATATGAAAATTCGAAAAATCGAAAATCACATTGGTACACGGCAGCGGGATTCGAACCCAAGACCTGTAGATTACAAGTCAAGTGCTTAAACCACTGAGCCACCGACGCTCTCATACTCTTACATTTTAAAACTATTTACTTTTAGAAAGTTATTTAGCAGTTTTCTAATCTCAATAGAAACTGAAGTCGCTTACGTTTTAACGCATGGAAAAGTACTGTAATTCTTTTGCGTATTTAATTTTTATGGAACCAAACCCTATCCTCGGCATTTAACTGCACGTGACATAAAAATGACATCGCATGGATATAGGTTTAGTCGAAACTACAAGCGTAAACAACCCTTTGAATGTCACTATGAATACCGGACAATCAACATATTGCACAATATCCATAGCAAGTGTTTTAAGTTAATTAAAAAAAAAACAATTGCACGGAAGGCAAGGTCGTCAACGACATGTGAATGCACGATCTTGACATTAAAACGTTTATTAAAGTTCTTGTTTTCAATCTATATCTATAGTAATATTATAAAGAGGAAAAATTTGTATTTTGTATGTATTGAAATAACTCAAAAGCTACCGGGCCGATTTCAAAAATTCTTTCACCATTAAAAAGCTACGTTATCGGTGAGTAACGCGGGCGAGGTCGCGAGCAACATATTTACTAAAGCGATGTGTCGCGGAAACTTATCGAAGCGGAAACTATCGTCTTCTTGATCTGAATTGATTGACTTTTCCCAGAACACAGACAGGGTTAGAATCACTCTAACAAACACAAACATTAAATATATCTTCTAATACATTGTGGGAGGAATATGCAGAACAACGGCAGCGCCGCTGCCGCTAAGCGCTTAACTGTTCCATAATATATACTCCCAGGTTCGATCCCCGTCATGTATCAATGTGTTTTCCAAATCTCATATGTGCATTTATCCGACGTGGTTCTGCAACCTGCACATATCTGCGAAGAAATTCAAAGACATGTACGAAGTCAACCTGCGATGGGCCAATGTGGCTGACTATGGCCTAGTCACCCTTAACTTAGGGTAGGTTCCGAGCCTCTCGGTGGAGACGTATGTTGAGTTGATGATCATCATCAAATATATTTATTGATATACCTGTCTTCTATCGAAGATGTATGTATTTTACTGTCGTCGGTTTAAACTTATGAAAGCACGAAAGCTGTAGGACAATGTGAAACTTATATAGTTATAAGTTAGTACTTAAGTAGGAGGACAAACTTCCATTCAGTTTCAAACGAAGTAGGAATTTTCCTGTAAATAGTATAAGTTCAAATGTCAACGGGCTGCTGGATATTTATAAATAACTAAGCATTCTACGATAAGGTTTTAGAAATACTGCAATTTTATAAGAACTTGCCTATAATATAATTGTACGTATAAATGTGGGCGACATTTTTTGTGAATGATTTTCAATTTTACAAAGTCAGTAACATAATTAGCGTAAGGCTTCGTTACATGGCTCTTGTACAGTAATTACGTTTTATCGTGATTTTCCAAACATTTATGTAGAAAGGTAAAATATTTTATATTTTGTAACAAGTTCTACACTCAAGTACACGTTGTTGAGCAACTCAAACTTGTCGGCACGTGTACCACCAGTAATTGAAACTTGGTAACTTTAACATGGTCTTAAATACTTTATAAGTCATCTGAGATTTGCAAACTCTACAACCTTCGTTTGGTAACCGCTAAAGTCAATATTCGATCCTCGTCTTTCGTCGAACATTATTTAAATTACATTGCAATAAGTATAATTTTACTTCTTACTAATCTTACTTCTTGCTAATCTTATCTTATCTTACTAATATTATAAATGCGAAAGTTTAGATGGATGGATGGATGGATGGATGTTTGTTAGAGTTTGTAGCCTAAACGGCTGAACGGAACTGGATGAAATTTGACATAGATGTAGTACGTAGTCTAGATGAACACATAGGCTACTTACTTTTGTTTTTTTTTAATTCCACGCGGACGGAGTCGCGGGCGAATGCTAGTATTTTATAAATTTGAATTTTAAGAATTTCTATTTAATGCAAATGCCAAACGAAATTCATTGAAGTCCAGTTTAATCAAATACGGGAAATGTAAATTAAAATTTAATTAAACTTCTTAATTACAAATATTGGAGAGGTTTGCAAAGTTTGCATTGAGTGCAGCGTTTTTAATTAATTTTACAAACTTAGACACGAGAACGCGTTTTCGCTTCAAGAATCTTTAAACTAAATAGAAATATCAAAGAGTTCCGCTTCACTAAGTTTTTAAACTTATTAATTTTGAAATTATTCTAATTTGTAATACTATAATGTTTACTATAAACTTATCTACCTAACTCCCAAGCAACTCGCTAAGTGTACATTTTTCAAACTAAAACTTTTGGGTCTTTTTACAGGCTACTATTAATGCTGTAGTCAGTACAAAATTTTTAAAACTATGGTAAATATTTCAATTACTTCTACCTAATGCATAAATTCCTGTAGTTGCATGTAAATCAATCTGGGGTTAGGGGAATTCTCCGATGCAACTCGGAGGAGATTCGTTTTAAATTAAACTTGAGCGTGTAATTAAGTCGATTGAAGTTAAAGGAAGTAGCTTGCGGCTTCTGACATTTATTAATTCAACACTAAGTTTACAGGTTTCATTACGAAACAAAGGTTAATATTGTGTTTATAACTATATCAAAATACACAAGATTAAAATAAATAAAGACTTGATATCTTAAGTGTTTGCTGCGCTATTGAAACTCAAAATTAATTCTTGCATTTTCTAATATTATAAATGTGAAAGTTTAGATAGATGGATGGATGGATGGATGTTTGTTAGAGTTAGAGTTAGTATGTAGCTTAAACGGCTGAACGGATTTCTATGAAATTTGGTATAGATGTAGAGGATAGTCTGGAAGAATAAATAGGCTACTCACTTTTTTTTATAATCTTACGCGGACGAAGTCGCGGGTGAAAGCTAGTATAATTATAATTTAACGTATGTACGTTTGTACATTTGATCCCTACGTTCCAAAAGCATTTAAAAGATTTTATGACACTCAGCTTGGAAGTTCTGAAGACAGAAAAGCATAGTAGCTTAAAAATAATAAAAAAAACATCCTTACACTACACCGACCGTTTCTATATCCGAATAAACTGCCACCAAATTTCATATCATACTTCATACTATTAATGTATAAATGCGACAGTTTGGATGGATGAACGGATTGGATGGTTACTATCTTAAAAACGTAGGTCATTGAAATTTGGCACAGATGTAGAACAAAGTCTGTCAACAGTAAGAACGCATAAAGTACATACTATTTGTAAACATGTGTGAGCAGTGTAAACTATAGTTAAACACATTAGCTGTTGGTTAGTCTGTTAGTTTGCGCCTGCTATCAGTTTGCGTATTTTAGCCGGCGTGACGTCACTTCGCCACACTATTCCTCCGATAACGAGGTGTCCCTTAGATGAACTCTGTTACAAAACTGTAGTGATTGTTGCTACTAAACATTTAATTGTCTTCTATAAATACAAAACATCATTTATGTTTAAATTAAAGAAATAAAATATGATAACTATAATAAGCTAAATAGCTTTCGCCCGCAACTCCGACCGCGAGGATTTAAAAAAAAAACTTAGTAAGCAACTTGTTTGTTCCGGACTACGTGCTACATCTGCGCCAAATTTCATCGAGATCCGTTCAGCAGTTTAGGTTACAAACTCTAAAAAATCATCCGTTCATGCATGCATATTAACTTTCGCATTTATAATATTAGTATGATTTTACGTTGATGCGTAGCAGGCTAGTGTCGTTGTTTTTTTTTTAATTCTGTATTTTTATTACAGCCAAAGGGGCGGAGTCGGATGAGAAAAAAATCCAACCGTACCTGAAGAAACTCCGGGCCCTCCTGACTGAGGCCGAAGTACCAACGATTATCAACGGCAAGCCGACCACCAAGACTGTGGTATATCAAATACCAGAAATCGACGATTGGCTGGAAAAGGTAGGATAATGATTGGCCATTTCGTTGGCGAATAGAGTAACATCTTAAGAGATGTAAAACTTTATATTAAGACATCTTACAAGAGATGTAACTCTTTTCGTCGATTTGGTCGAATTTTTTCAACGTGTATCCTTTTTAAATGTATTATTATAATAATCGTACAAGGTCCTGTCCCGGTAAGAGAAAAAATATGACGTGACAGCTACTTGCTTTCTAATATTGTTAGGAGGGCGCTAGTGAGCTATCCTATTTCAGTTCAACTTCCCACTGGTTGAGATAGCCTTCTCGGTCTATAGCTATTATTCTGCTATTGGGCTGCCAATTTTCGTTTACCTAAACACTGGCAGCAAAATTAAACTACCACCAGTCCACCCTTGACACTTTGGCGGACGACGTAAAAATCATTGACCAGCACGACATCTAATGACTTGTTTCACAGATCCCTTAATTAAAGAGGTCAATGTCAAAGTTGTAGGAAACCTGAAGTAGCAGACTTACTGTGGTCAAAGAAAGCTAATGCGACCATAATAATGTCATAATTGGCAGATCCCGCAATAACATTTTCCCATGAATTGGCCGGCTCTCTCGGTCAATACCACGTCCACAAAGCAGACAGGTGTGAAATGGAAGCAATTCTATAATTTAGCACATGTTTGTATTGCTAGAGGTCCTCGACATAATTGCATTGTGATTGTCAAGTGACATTTCATAGATATGGGTAGGAAATAAACTTCCTCGGCTGCACACTTCATCCCTTATGGTACACAGAGATGAAGCGTAGCAAATGAACCCGCTTCGATACAGGCTATAATTACATCCGATGCCCTTCATCAGACTGTCTGCTTTTACAAAATAAATTAATAATTAATATCACAGAAAACACCTTAATTAAATTTTATTTATTTATGGAAAACTCATTTCTTTTTGAATCGCAGATAAAACACGACCAGTGATTGTTATTTCATGCAAAAGTACGGGCTTTGTGTTTGTATATAGACAGCTGTTCAGTTTATAATCAAATTGATTGACCTTTGTTTGTTTGTGTTATAATTGCCGCTTACATTGATGGGTAAATGCCGTAGCAAATTCAGTCCATCGCATTAAAGCCGGCAACACACAGCCGCGAGCGCGAATTAAAGCAAAGTTTGATACGACATTGATTTGATTGGTTCCGGCAAACCTTTCATCACATCGACTCAAATGAAACATTATATTTATCCTGAAGTGTGATTGTCCTACACTGAGACATAATGTAGCGAATTAAACTTAACGTGAACAAACTCTGCATTCCACTTAGTTTATAGGCGTTACACTTTACTTTGGTACGCTTCGCTTTGGTTTAGCTACTGTGTGTCACAGGCGTAACTAAATGCACTAATCCAAAGCGAGCTCCCGCGGCCATCGGACAAACAATTAACCACTTTGTGGTATTAATACTGGTTGATAATAATATTCTCTGAGCATAATTCTCTCTCATAATCTACCTACAGTTAACTCGTTATCGCTATATTTAATTACATTTTCGTTGAATTATCACGATTTTCTATTAAATAAAACAAAGCCTACGCAATTTAAACTAGTCGTTGACGCGGTTTTGTCGACGTAGATTCAAATAACGAAATTTATTCATCTTCCATATTGCCATTTAAAAAAAAACACAACAGTTTTAATTTCCACCGTGGATTTTTTTCTAAATTTCAATAAGTAAACTTTTTATAAATAAAATTACAATATTTTCCGTCGAGAATATTTCTTGAATATTTATATATCAAGAATTTAACATTGCCATGATCCGCCTGTGGCGCCTCAGAAATTATTGAATAAGTGAAAAGATTACAAATAATAAAAGCAAATCTGAGAGTAGATGCTGAATGAGAAATAACAAATTAACGTCTATTTTCCTGGAATTACGCCCTCGCACCCCCTGACGACATTGAAGATGTCTTCTACCCGGTGATATCTGACAAGCAAAAGGACTCAATGCTTAATAATCATTTACTCACAGTTCATTTGTCCTTGAGTATACTTGAAACCACATTTAAATACTCGTATGTTGAATACAGCCAATAATTTATTTAAAAGGAAACAATGTATTTCAATTATATCTATACAATTTTAAAAAATGATATGTCGTGTATAGCTTGTTTTTTATTTAACGTGAAATCGATTTTAATTTTTTTGTCTATCTGTGCGCCTTTGTTGCAATCTCAGAAACGGCTGGACCTTACTGGATTTTGACGGGATATCACTGGAGTGTAACTTTTGTGTGCTACTAGGCTTTTTTATTTCAACGCTGACAACACTTTTCATTTTAACGCGGGCAACCGCTAGTTTTAGAATAAACAACCCACGCGCTCTCAAAACACCCTACCGGTTCAGAACAAACTGATCGAAGGCATCATTGATATTCGAGTATAACATGAGAAAATATCACCATAAGTTCACAAGGTTGAAGCAATCCATAAAAAAAGTTAAAGTCACATGTAAGACCTTAGAGATGAAAATAGAAAAAAATCACAATAATGTTTCGTCAGTATGAATTTCACGGCCAACTTTACCTAATCCGTTGTTTTAAAATCTAGATGAGTTTTTAAATAGGTCACGTCGACGTGTATTTACTTATAGATGTACAGTTACGTAGAGTCGAGACTCGGGGCCAGCAGTCTGTACACGATTGTGAAAAGCGTAGCGTTCGCGGCAGTCGCATTGTTACAACGGTTGTAGTATACGAGTACAACATGAAATACATATATCACCGGAAAATTGTAGACTCTTTAAATTGACATATTTCACAAATTAAAAGTTAGAAAGGAACATAAATTAAAAGGGAAGAAGCTTACGCTCGCGTGGAATAATAAAAAAATAAGTAGCCTATATGTGTAGACTTTGCTCTACGTCTATACCAATTTTCATCGAGATTCGATCAGCTGTTAAACCCTTAATTTGATTTAATTTGGTCCAGTGTGCAACTAATTAAAAATATTGTTTAATTCATACCCAAATATGTGACTTGACTAAAAATCTGTTTTTTGCTTAAAAAAAACTCAGTCGAATGAAGGGAGGGTTAAGCGGTAAACTCTAACATTCAGCAATACTTTCGCATTTCTATACTACTATTATAAAGAGGAAAGATTTGTATTTTGTGTGTATTGAAATAACTCAAAAACTACTGGACCGATTTAAAAAATTCTTTGACCATTAAAAAGCTACGTTATCAGGGAGTAGCATAGGCTGTATTTTTTAATTTCACTCGGGCGAAGTCGCGAGCAACAGATAGTATAATATAAAATTAAAGTAACTTTTGAAAGAACGTGGATTGTAACTGAAGATGTTATTTTTTTCTCTTAATGTATACTTAAGATTTTATAAATAGGAACGAACAAACGTCTTTCCGTGTAGGCTAAAAAATATGGAACAAAAAGCTCTTCTATTAACAAGTACTTAAGTTAACTTAAAAGTTTTCTATTCTTGTTGTGAAATTCTAAAATTTTTGTGTGAAATATCACATACCTTGGACCATGAATATTTCAAAGTAAACAAGCCACGGTAGAAGGTCAAGCTCCAATAACGTCAATAATTTGATTCTAAGCTCGTGCGGCGTCGCTTCCATGGTTCAATAAATTTTTAAATTCGTTAACTCGTGCCGCTAGAGTGGTGTACATTTCCGACACGTGTACAAGTACCGCCGATGTAACTAAATTTTTTAAACCGATTAACACCTACTGCTATCTGTTATTCATTCTATTATTTTTGTCAATATTGAGACTTTGAAAATGTTTAATGGTAGGGTCTAAAATTGTTTAGTTTTGTAGAGTGTAACAGTGATTTTAATGTCGCAACAGATTTATAAGAGCACATTGTTAATGGCATTGTTAGAACTGTGTTAGGAAAGTTAAAATCCACACTACGCAGTTTGCATCGTGATACAATTACTTTTAAAACTTCATTATATTGACGACCTTCCCATCCATACCGTCGATAACTAGTTCTTGCTGCAGGAAGTTTAGGCGGGCTTAGTAACTATATTATCTCGAACAATTTACCCTAACGGGATAGGCGTATCGGCAGTCTAGCTGTGTCTATTATTTCCGAAATCTACATGCATCCGGATTCCTACCTTCTAGTCGTTTAGTTCGATGAATTACAGAGAACTAATGCTTGAATATTGGTCGAAGTTCGAGCATAATTCGTCAGATTTTTTCTTATTAAAAGTAACTTTATGCAATTCTCCAGTAAAATTATACCGTGTCTTTCATCAATGCCTTAAAAAAGGGATAGAACGTACTTTAAGAGCCAGCGTGGTCGTGGTGGTGATAGTCAGCGTTAACTTAGAGTAGGCTCTAAGCTACTCTAAGTGGATATTGACTCTGATGATAACATGTCACCAAAGGACAAAGTATCGAATAATCAAGCGACGTTCTTTTTAATTTCAGTGTCGAACATTAAATGAAACATTCACCTATACGTTTTTCTTTAAACTCAGTTTCTCCGAATTTTATAAAAGTAATTAAAATCATACGAATGATTAATTTATTTCTGTTTCACTGAAATCACTTTATTAATTTTCGCACATTTTAAATTTTAAATATGAAACGTGAATGTAATCATACTATCATACTAATATTATAAATGAGAAAGTTTAGATGGATGGATGGATGGACGGATGGATGGATGTTTGTTAGAGTTTGTAGCCTAAATGGCTGAACGGATTTCGATGAAATTTGGTATAGATGTAGAGGATAGTCTGGAAGAACGCATAGGCTACTCACTTTTGTTTTTTTTTTATTCCACGCGGACGGACTCGCGGGCGAACGCTAGTATGTAATAAAACTTTCTCGGAAGCTGGTTCGTTATTCACATGTTATGTATGAATTCTACGAGTTCTTGTAGCAAGCGGTCCGCGAACACAATGTATCTCAATATATGAGATACTAGTTGATGCACTCGGAGTTGCTCGCGTTCACATTGAAGTAATAACTAGGTTCCAAATTTATCTTACTTCACTAGCTTTTACTTCTTACTAACATTGTAAATGCTAAAGTTTGGATGGATAAATGGATGTTACCACGTACCTCCAGAACACCTACTTTGGTATAGGTGTAGAACATACTCGTAGTTTGGAAGAACGCATAGGCATGTTTTTTTATTCGGCGCGGACTGAGTTGGGGGCGATAGGCGATAGCTCAATTAATTTCGCGTTGAAATAATGAAGCTAAAAATCTAAACAAAGACTAATTATCCTCTCTGCTTGTTATTATAGTTTCAGTTTGTATCAGACATACATGACAATATATTATATTATTTCTACGAGTATATAGCAGTAGCGTGAGCGAAACATATTTTGTGATGCACATAAATAACATGAAAAATATGCTTCGCTGAAGATTTTTTGAATGTTCACTTTAGCGCTACATTTCTTAAACATTTCCATTCATACTGGTCATGAGAATTTCACCTTTAATAAAAAAAGACGTTCTGTAAGTTCGAACATAGATTAAAATTGTACTAATATTATAAAGAGGAAAGATTTGTGTTTTTGTATATATTGGAATAACTCAAAAATACTGGGCCGGTTTCAATAGCTCCTTCACCATTAGAAAGTTACGTTATCACTGAATAAAATAGGCTATATTTATTACATTTTTTTAATTCCACGCAGACGATGTGGTAACAGCTAGTCTTATATAAAATAACTTGTTAGATGCTGCGTATCAGCAAAAGATCCACCGACATCATTACTGAGAGGCCATTCGCCTATTCTCCGGAGACCACGAGCTACTACTACGTGGACGAAAACCTCTTCCGTAAGTATAAAAACATCTTACTAACTCTATACCCAATGCCACGTTTTTCTCCTCCACATCCATATATGTTCTATCATTAGTCGTCACTCCTTCTTCATGATGTCAAGTTTCACGTAATACATCTCTACCTAGGACATCATCTCTTGTAAAAAGCGTAATATATTTTGAATACTGAATCATCATTACCTTGTTCTTATCCCTACGCAGGGTAGGCACAGTATGCGCAGCTTCTCCGTACATCTCTATCAGCCGTCATATCTGAATTCACTCCTTTCTTAAACATATCCCCTTTCACACAATCCATCCATACTCTCTTCGGTCTTCCTCTTCCTTTATAGCCATCTACATTTAATCCTAACACTGAATATAATACATTAATTGAGGATTTAGAACTATGTTTAAAAGCTTGTAATATTGATATAATATTTTTGTATCCAGATGGGGCTCAGGCAAAGGTTGAGAGGAAAACAATCAAGGCCCAGAGAGACAAAATGATCATGCAGCGCAAGACTAGACAAGATCAACCCGGTGAAGAGAAAGAAGCATTAGTTGCAGATGAACTCGACGAACTCACCAGCGGACTGTAAGTTTTACATTGATCTTATTATTAAATTATACTTCTAACGACTCAATTAAGGTGACTTTCGAGCTAATTAAGCTTTCCAATTAATTCATTTGTACTGTTTTTCTTTTTCAAATGTCGCAGTATCGTTCCATTTCAAATCTGAATCAATTTTTAGTATTCGCTTTGGAAAAGCAGACATCGATGTCATCGTTATCGTAGTTGAAAGGAGTTAAGGTGTTCATTAAAAAACAAAATTACACTTAACTGTAATCCATCATACAAAAGATTTGCCAACGTCATGATCCATCTTTTCTCTTCAATGGAGATTTTAGTAACTTAATTTCGATTATAACTTTTTATTTTATATCTTTATAACTTCTTCGTGTCTGAGCTTACTGCTTAGTCTAAATCTGTTTAAGAATTACTCGAAGCCTCCCCTACCCCCAGGGGCCCCAGGGACACTCGGCTAATCCGTTACTTTATTTAATAAAATACTGTTAAATATGACATTATAATCTATAACTTCAAATTAATCTCTACTTCGCTTCTTCGTCGTATCACGCCTGAGAAGATGAATCAAGTTCGAGAATTTCTAATTATTGTGTTTATTTTTATCAAAATAAGTGAAGGTTGGGATATACAATTTTTTTTTTAGATTGCCCGATAGAAATGGAAAATTTCTCTTACCAAAAATCCGAACGAAAAACCATTTCCGCGCAAGGTCACTTTAAAATTGTCAATCTGTACCATGGAGTGTAGTTTTTGCAACGCTGAGCACTAGAAAGGATTTTTATTTAAAAAAAAATGGTCAACTGCAACCAATCAACACACAACCTTGCTACACGTTGCGTCGGTTTTTTGAGGTTCCCAATTTGATATGTCGCTAGTTTCATGTCGATGACGTAAAGGTTAAAATTTTGTATATAAAATGTATGCTCTGACGTCATTGTTCTGAGTGAACAATGCATTGAAAGCCTTTTTTAATCACGACTGACAGTTTTATATATAATATTTTCGATGTAAAACTTTATAATGAACATTTCCGATTCCGAACTATAGCTTAAAGAGTTCGGATACGTCACTTCACTGAACGACTTAAAAAAATAATCCATGGAATCTATAGATCGAGTCGGTCGAAGGTATCCAGGATATATTGCAGTAGCATATTCAATCCAATTATTCGTCCGAGGGAGCGGTCATCGTGAACAATTATGACTGTAATCCACCCCCACACGTGCGGGGGGGGGGAGTTCAGATGCGGCGGACGTTGACAATGAACTCTAGTGAACAATGGACCGGGCTCTCAATGGGGAGTCTGCTCACGTACATGTCAAACAAAACAACTGCCATGTACGAATTGGATACAATTTCAATATAATCTGCATGTAAATTCGTACCACCAACACTAGATGAATTTATTAGGAGTACACACGTTATGAAAGTAAATTAAAATCCTTTCTTCTAATTGTCAATTAGGTAACAATTTACTGTTTTTTAATGGAACAATTATCTTATACTAGTTTGATGAATCTAGATTCTAGACTTATCGTCTTATCTTACAAATGAGCAAATCTTCGTAGTTCCATATAGTTAGTGTTAGAGAAATATTCCATTACACTGATAGTCACATAAAGGGCAAGCAAGTAAAAGCTTATTAAGAACAATAGGACAGTATCATCTATGTCATTGTTGTATTAAAAAGCCTGTCTAATACGTGGAGAATTTACCTCATTCTTATAATGGCGGTTACAGTCTTCATATTGATATCTTTTGTATTACTTCATAATAGACCGTGTACTTTCTTTTATAAGCCGTTTAATACAGATAAGGGTGTGGATATACTATAATAGCTCATACCGGTCGATTTTAATTCCACTTAATGTTTAATGAGAAATTCCTTCGTAACAATAACAGTAGAAAGAGTATTAAATTCCAGGGCTAATAAAGAATACCGCCTGCCTGTCTCCTTAATACCAGCCAATCTACGCTGGTTGAAAATATTGCACCCGTCTGTTACAGAAACTAATACTGAAGAGAGGTGAAAGTAGTTTCTACACTTAATGCCAAAATAAATATCCGATCTCGAACTACGATTGTGCGCGGTAGTTTAAAAAACATTTTCATACAATTCAGTTCTTTAACCATAAGCAATCAAAAACATGATCTATTTATTGTTTAACGGCGATTAAATGATTATTTATTCACTGTTTTTAAAAAGTAATTAAAAATTATTTCGGATCGGATATACATTGCGGCCGTTAGACCAATCCCACACACCCCGTATCCTTGAAACTGTTAGTCGTATCGAAACACAACATTTCTTCAACTATAAATATCGATTGGTCTAAAATTTTAAAGAAAATTATTTAAAAAAACAACCCCATAATGAAATGTGATGTTCGATTTATTGCTTGAAATTTTCTGTCCTGTTATTTAAGATTCAGTATTTACGTTCATTTAATCAGCTTACGTACAGTTGAATATTTCTTCTTAGAAATGTTTCATTTATGAGAAGTATCTTTGATTACACTTTAGTTTTTATAAAAGAGTCTTAATTATGTTTTGAGGGATTATTTTGTTTTACCAGAACTGTTTTTGAGCATGTCACATTTGAAATTCTCTAGTTAATTAACGGTTTTGTGAGTAGAGTATTTGTTAGGCAAGTAGCTTAGTTAAAGACGGTAAGAATAAACGAGTAATTTTTTTACGAGATTCGGTTTGCGGTCGCGAGACTTATATGAACTGAACGAGTGATTATTTATTTACAATTTGATTATAAACCACTACATTATACATAAAAGTACCAAAGATTTTAAGTCACATTTAAAAATTATAGTTGTCTCCTATCTAATGTAATACAGCTCGTTTAATCGTACTGCGTAAATGTATTGTAATACTGAATTTGCCTTGTTCTAAATGTATTTGATGTTTACAGCGACAGCACGCCCAGACCCCGGCTTACCTTCTTTTACGATACGAATGCCTCCGACCTCTCCGATTCCATCTACAGCATCGGAATCCTGATCGGCGTTATTGCTGCCATCACCGTATCCCTTATTGGATTGACCTACGGACTCTACGTGTAAGTATTTAAATTCATTTAGTGCGGGTTTACACTGCCGACATTTTTATACCGAAACAAATCTTGGTTCATGTGTAGAATGTAATGGCAAAGTTTTCGAGATTATTATTATACATTTTTTTTAATCTCTTTTCATAGTTTTTTCCGTAGAGCACATATATGCTAATATATGTCATCGTTTATAAAAACTAATAATCAGTTAGGTTTGATGATCAAAAAACTTTTTCATGATATAATCGGAATTTTCTCTTTTACGACCGTACGTGTTATGTTCGCATTCGTACGAGGACTTGGAGCCCAATAACGTCGTTCATAATTTGTCAATGATGTACCATTTCACCAGTCTGATTCTTATAGTTGACGCCTAACAACCTTTACTTGTTATAAAGTTATTGATTCGATCTAAATGCGTGGGTTTACCTGCGTAGGTTTCTGCTAGAAATAATTCACTTCACTTAACACAACGTCACCGACGATGTGTTCATGCAAGTCGCGCAATATGCATATTCTCTGATAATCCGAGCTGTATGGCGTCTGAATATATCTTCATATTAATTAATTTTCTTAACCTTACCTCAACCTTATCAGTCTTCTTGCGTGTAAGTAAAGCGTAGCGAGAACATTTATTAATATTCAAAGCTTATCTCATCGTATGTCACGCGATCATCTGTCGGTAGATGTTTGTCAATTCTATTCATAATAAACTCAATATGTTAATTTATGTTAGTCTAGTCTCCGCGTCACCCCTTCCACTGATGCATCATAGCTTTATTTTATTTTCTAGAATTATGGTACTCAAAACTCAAATGTGATGAAATGGTTTTAGTTAGCCAAGCATTACTTATAACCTAATTGAAAAGACTATTAAAAACTTGGATTAACTTTATCGACTACCATCTGCACATTACGTTTATTGTTTATCGCTTCCTCTTATCCGAGATTTCTCCAATAATTGGAAAATAATTTAAGAGGACAAAGACTGAAAATATGACTAAACTCCAGACCTCTGTCGATCTTTGCATGTTTAAGTTTGGACATTGTGTTTAGATTGTCGAAGAAGATAAAAGCACCAGGCGAGCCGGAATACCCCGCTTACGGGGTGACCGGCCCCTCAGACCACCACGGCGACAGCAGGCTGGCGCACTCCGCGCACCTCTACCACTACCAGCACCAAAAGCAACAGATCATTGCTATGGAAAAGTAAGTCAATGGTTTACGTTGAACCCTTGTCGACAGCTGAGTAGGGGTATGATGGGGAAAATAAACGGGTTTTACTAATTGAAGAAGAAATATGCTAACTAGGGTTCGCTGAAAACGAAATAAAAAATGTTGAACGAGACAAATAATTTGGGAACCTATGTTTTAGACCCGTTTTTAGGTACCTCTAGACCCTAGATAGACCATTGACGGTTAGCAATCACGACGGAAAAGCTTACAAAACATATATCGTTTTAATTGGATCCACGTACATAGACAAGTAGGTTGTAAAGAACGAGTATCAGTATAAAATCTATTGAATTGAATTCAAAAGAACAAAAATCAACAAGGGTATCGTATTCGACTAATTTGGAAACTATTTTTTTTTTCAATTTGCTCGTTTTTATATGACGATCGTTTTTTTTATTTGTTTACACAAAGTGAGAAAAGACCTATATAACATTTAAATTATAAAACTGAGAACAATTTAAAATCAAGTCGAGAGCTGCCTCGACAATACATCTCAACTGCACAAATTCAAATGCCACGTTTATTGAAAACACCATTTCAGAACCGTCGCGCGATTGGATTTAAAAATAAATAAAAGGATTTTTATTTAATCACCGGGAGAGAGGTTTTACCTTTTATCCGGGCGCACAGCTTGACTTCGGCTTTCATAGAGCTTTTAATTAAGGAAATAGGGCACAATAACAATAATACCGTAGTTAATCGATGATTTTAATTCCAAATACTTATAAATTATATGAAAGAAGTTCTAATAACGTCGCGCACATCGATATTCAGTGAAATTTATTTAAACAAAAATAATAATAATGACGATGACAAAATCAGATGAAAATGTGTATAAAAGCCACAGCGCGGTGTCGCCCACGCCGCGCTACCTCGCGCACCCTCGCGCCCACGGCAACTCCTCGACAATTTAAATTACATTTATATCTTTCAATAGTTATTTGTAATTTCTGATCAATACGTTTAATCAGAATAAATTATTGGAATATAGAAATGAATGAATGATTGGAAGCCTTACAAATACACAATTCTAATAATGAAGAAACGATGCCGAGTTTTTTTTAATTAATTACTTTTGTGGATCGAGATGTACATGAAATAGGATTAAAGAAATCCTTTAACATCTTTAAATTTCAACACAGACGGAATAAAAATAATCAGATATTTGTTAAAGACTACTTACGTCCATGTGTGACACTAGGTCCTTTAATAGCAGGCACTTACTAAACTAGCGCGTATCGCACGCGCTAGTTTAGTAGGGGTAATTCTTACCGTCTGTGTAGGGGAGTCGTGGCCGAGAATCGTCCTGGATCCGTGTCCGAGCCCGAGTCTGAGGAAAACGAAGAGGGAGATTACACCGTGTACGAATGCCCCGGATTCGCTACCGTAAGTAGTCCTTCACAAACAGCCTTCGCCCATAGTCGGCATTCTAGTCTGCACTCAGCTGCGAATACAAACCGATATAGGCGTAGTGAAATTTAATAAACCTATCCGATGGTTTTTTACCCCCATAATTAAAAAAAAATTGTATTTCGACTTTTCTTGCACGAATTAGACTTGCGATCGTCGAATTCCAAAAGCGTCGTTTAGCGATGGATGAAACCCTTGTTTTATGTATGCCAGGTATGGGCAAACCTTTGACATGTTGAGGGTCAAACTTTAGCGTGCAAATACGTTCGCGGGCCACAACATCAAAGGATTAGATGTTTGCCGCCTCACTGTCACTCCCTGAATATAAGTACCTAATGTTTTGTTTTTAAATGGGGTTTTTCAAAATGTCTCGTGGGCCGGATCATATCTTACAGCGAGCCGGGTGCGGTCTGCGGGCCGATTATTGCCCATATATGTATGATCTATGACATTTCTTTGACTTCCTAATACGACTAGATGTCTATTTTCTGTTTCAATTCTTTCTTGAACGTATTTTCTCCTTATTATCGGGGAGGGGGGGTCTCCCAAAGACAAAGGGTTATGTGAGGGACGGGTTACGTTCGGTGGCCAACCTCAAGTGCCACTGTGATGTGTGCGAGTCCATCTGCACTGAAAATCTACACGACCCCCGGAAAATACTTCATAAAGTTCGGCAACATGGTACCACGCCGTTCCGACTTCCCGGGAATCTGTTTCCTCCTATTTATCCTTCTATTATTGTGTTTACAAGATCGACATGGATAGCCAGTGGGCTAGCAAATAAAGCTAAAACTAAAAGACATACCAACAGTTGCGAATCATCAAAACGAGAGATTTTATGTTTCGCATCTGGTCTGATGGTCTATTTTTTTTGCTTAACCTTTATCACGAATCTCCGTCCAAAAGTGTGCTGAATAAATGAGTACTTTGTACGAGTATGTATGCATGTATGTATGTCATATGTATGTCTTGAGATTTGCGCACGAGAGCCTTCTGACTTGAAACTCTATATAACATGTTTACATTTACGCAGTGGCGTACGCTTTAACATAAACCAAAAGTACCCACTGGTACGCTCAGTTCTAAGTGACAATTTTAACTGAACAGTCCAACTGTACGTGTGTTGCCAAGATATTAACTGTCAGTTGAACTGTATAGTTAAAGATTTACCTACACACGCACAGTTGTAACTATCTGTCAAGATCAGGACTAGGCGTATGTAGCGGGCTTAAGTATATTAATGACACCGTAGAATTGTAAACTTCGTGAGTTTTTAATTACACCAACTTCTTATAATTTTATTTTTAATAGTTTATGATTTATTGATTTCTTATTTATTGATTGTAGATCCAAAGCTTTAGTTGTTAGGAAAGTAACTTAAAAAAAATCAAAACAAAAAAGTAATTTGACAGAAATTAAATAAAATTATACTGTTAAAATACCAATTTTGAAATGATAATCACTAGACAGGTTATCGGGTACTGGCTTGCGAAGTTTACAATTAGACGGTAGGATGGTGTTTGTTACAGACCGGCGATATGGAAGTAAAGAACCCCATGTTCTCCGACGAGCCGACACCCGCTACACCCGGCAAGTGCGAGATCGTGCGTCCCCAGCCCAAGGAGTAATCTGGATAAACCCTACCTCCCAGCGCACCTAATTGTAACAAGGACAACGTTATTATACCCTTCTCTTTCTCTTCGTATACTTTACTCTGGTCGATCTAATATAATCGATCCCTTTTTAAATAAGTTGTGCTTATAGCTCACAACTTTATGTAATCGATAATGATATTAAGATATATTTAAAAATCTACGTACTACTAAATATTACTTGGTGTCGAAGATTTAAGTATGTTATTGATGTAATGTAATCAAAACTTAATGACGGCTCGCAATTTCTGACAACATCTTAAGTATCGTCGGGACAAACGCCTGCGCGCGCTCCCCTCCGCCAGTTGCGCTCACCTAGCATCGAGCTGGGCAAAAATGGGCCTGCTACTAACCCCGAGCCGCCATAAAGTTTGAATATTTTAATACTATTCTATTAAACATTAAGTTTGTTCCCGGGCCAGATGTGCTTAAAGCGCGGCCCGTTAGTTGCCTATATTGATTTGTTAATAACTTCCATAGTCTACTGAGTTATGTTTTTATTATACAGATTTCTTTAAATATGTTATGTGATTAAAACTGAGCATATATCAAAGTCTATCATTACCGCTATAAATTAAAATTTAGAATAAATAGGAAAGAAATCGTCTATTTTTTCACGAAAGATCATCCGCACAAATGACAAATTATCATAAAAGAATTTGGATATATAAAAAAAAATAATTATTTACAAGATTTTACTGTAGAAAGAAACTAAATTTACTACTTACAATTATTATAAATCATCGATCCGTCAATCTGTCTATATGCGGATATAAAACACGTATATACATACATATTCTTTATTACAAATATGTAACTTTTACGTTTTTATGTTTGAAAACTCTGTTTTGTTTATCCAAGTCGTTTTTTGTTAAATTATACGTAGACATAACATAATTACATAAGTATTGATATATAAAGATGGTGTTAATTCACAATGGGATGTTATTTTCTTGAAATATAATATAGAGCATGTAAAACCAATGTTTTATTTAAAAACAACATCCTCACATCGTATTACTTACTAAATATCCTATATTATAGACAAATTGAGTTTGTAGAACTAAATGCAAATTACTAAAATCTTATATGAAAAAGACGACAGGCAAACAAGCGGCCCCTGGATTCGCCCAAATAGCGAAGCGACCACTGTCCATGACATCAAAAATGGAGGGAGGAGGGGGTGCACATAAAGAGTACATTTCTCCTTCCTATGAGTGACCTCTTCTGCTAAATACATCATTTACTTAAAGCAAAGGGTGGGGAGGGAAAGTGTTAAAGGTAAATCTATAAGATATACCCGGATATGAAATTTCAGCGTAGTTTCCAACTACCAATGGTGTGTTAACATTTACGAATAAAAAGAATACTAAGTCCTTTTTTTATTTCTTTATTAAGTAAATTAGCAAGTTACTGAACACCAGTAGGATCTGGCAGTATGACGTCACCCTCCGAAAGATTCGTTTTACAATCATCCTCTACTGGTACTATTGAGCCGGTCCTCTCCGTCGATTTCAGTCTTTTCAAATCCGATTCTATTCTCAGCAGTTTCTCCTTACAGGAGTTTGTTCGCCAAGGTCTTTTTGGATCGACAGTGTTCATCGCTTCTTCGCTCGGTACTTGTACTGTTCTATTTAAAAGATAACTAATAAAATTATAAGTATATACTACAGTCGAATCTCTGTAACTCGACTCGAACCTTGTTAAGTGGAAATTTTCTGTATGTCGAATAAAAATGCAGTTCCTTTCCGCTGAACCACCAAATACTCAGTATCTAGAATCAGAATTTGTAAAACGAAGAAAATCTTATACTCAATAACTCGAATTTCAAAAACCGGAGTCTTTAAGACGAAGTTGGTAAACGTCTTAATATTCCCAGAATACTTCACACCCCCAATATCTTGTTAAGTCGAAGACTCAATAATCTTTAATTACCTTTAATGAATACCCAAGAACTATTACTTCACATGTTCTAACTACTCGAATTTAAAAGTGATCAAAGAACACACGAAGCTAACCTTTTGTCCTCGCCAAGCAACTCGCGTAACTTTCTCTCGTTTTCTTCCAATAGACCTTTATCGGGTATGTAAGGGTTCACGCACTCTTCGTACTCT
The DNA here is from genome assembly GCA_003118335.3 of Papilio memnon. NCBI lineage: Eukaryota > Metazoa > Arthropoda > Insecta > Lepidoptera > Papilionidae > Papilio > Papilio memnon. Next base: position 486,243 of record LD688966.1, read on the forward strand.
GTCCTACTTTGTTCTTCTGTTATTTCCTCAGGAAACTTCTCCTGCAAATCCTTTACCACCTGTCGGCACCGCTCCGGCAGCCTTTCCTCGGGTACTTCCAGGTCTTGCAGAAGCTTCGATAGTCTCGTCTTTTCTTCATTCGTAGACATTTTCACAAATATCTAAAAGCAACGTTGCTATCATAAAAATATAAGATGTTTGTCATTGAGTATGTCAAGGTATCTCTATGGTAACGTATATTATCTGTCACCGACAAAATGTGAACGGTTCCCCTTTTTAATTTGCCTAGGCAATGTATAAACACTCAACAAATATAATTTTTTCAATTCATTAGTAACTTTACTGTTATTAATTGCTTTTGGATACCTTGTAGACGTTATATTCCGTTAACTGTCACTTTTCGCACAACAATTTTTCTAAACATCACAATTTAAATGAATGTGGATGGCTACAAAGGAAGAGGAAGACCGAAGAAAGTATGGATGGATTGTGTGAAAGAGGATAAGCTTAAGAAGGGAGTGGATTCAGATATGACGGCTGATAGAAATGTATGGAAGAGTAGCACATACTGTGCCGACCCTCCGTAAGGGATAAGGGCAAGTTGATGATGATCACAATTTGATTAGGCAAGTTTCAAACGGGCTACATTCACTATATACCGGTAACTTATCTAACAAGCGCCATTTTATCGAATGATCCCATCTTAGGTTATTTATAAGAGGAAGTGATCTCATGTTGTAGAAAAAAATATGCTGCCTTTTATTTACAACGTCACCCTTGACACCATTGTGACTGTAGATGTGGCTTTATTCAACTACAATAGCTATTGTAGTTAAATAAAGCTAACATTGTTCGGATATACTGTTATATCAAGTTAAAGATAATGCAACTTTGTTGTTCAGCTTCTCTACAATCGTTTATGAAGTCTTAGGTTACAGAAAGGTTATGTTTGCATTAGTTATCTCGGGAAACACGTGTAATGCCAGAACCTTTCATACACGGGCATCAATATATAATCTACACTAAGGTAGGGGTAGCTACCATTAACACGGTCATATTCGAAGTATATTTTACATCTAGTGTTAAATACACTAGATTTCGTCGACTCCGTCTGAGCGGAAATAAAAAAAAAATCAATAAAAAAAAACGAATTCCAAACAAAATAAATTAAAAACAAAACATTCTCAAAAAAAAACAACACACTAAAAAGTAACGAAATAATTCCTTAAAATTACTTAAACCTTAAATCTCACTTATTGTAGCTGTTATGTCTATATTGTACAATTATTATTACTTTGATGTCGGTGTCAGCCGAGACAAGCAGTGATATTTCTACATAGGGCTTTCTACATTTTTACCATTACAATTGACAATTGAACGTATAGTAACATTTAAGTAATGAATCTATCTTGACTGACACCGACTTCAAAGTAATCGTAAGAATAATTGTTTCATATAATAACTGCCGGCGTCAGTGTTCCCAACCAATTATGACATGGGTGCCTTCAAGAGAAGGGTGAATGGTTACTTATTAAATTAGCGCGTACCATCCTTCGACCACGTTACGACTTAACTATGGGTGTGATCGTGGTTAAGCGCTGATTTTAAGAATCATAAAAAAAAATATACGGTTCTGTTATGAAAGAGAGGTTTGTGATTTTTTAAGGCCAATTTTTTATATTACATTGTTTCAAAACTTGTGATTCGTTGGTAAAATCGATTTGATCAACTCCGAAATCCCATTCAGAAAACCACACGTTACAAAAGAATAACCATGTCAATTCAAATTAAATGAACTCAAATCCATCATCACATCATCCATCACACATACTGAGGGTATTTTATACTAATAAAACAACGATAAATTCATTCGATATTTATTGAACAGGCGCAAGGCACATGCACTAGCCATACGCATCCACAAAGCTTTTATAATATTCAATACATGCATACAAATTAACTGGAACCTGACCATTGGGATAATACGAAAACTAACAGATTTTTAGCTTATAAAAAAAATGTAGTTCGAATTGTAATTAGAGATCATTTTTCATATAATAATAGATTCATTGTAAATTAAAATAATAATGATTTGTATATTTGTTGATTAACTACATTAATATTGTCTGTACTATGTCTACTCATCAAACATTATTTATCAAATGGAACCCTTTGCGAAGTGCTAGTTATATTATTGTTTGTGACAAATACAGTCATTTTGGTCGTGGATTTCTCCAGATCATCATAAAGACATTTGTAACAAAAGGAATAATGTTAAAGCATTCTACATATTTAAGTTAGCTATAAATTTACCAAAAGGCAAATATTGTCTTCCTAAAGGGTCTGAACACATTTAAGTATAATTAAAAATTATTTCAATATCGCAAATAATCATGTACCAATAATTACAAAACGATTATTCTAGGAACTGCTTTTATTAAATGTCTAATAAGGAAGGTTAAAGTACTTCTGAAATTCCATCTGAAAATCCATAAATTTTCACATACAAGTGAATCGATAATAAAAATCTACGTGATCTTTTGATCTGAGGTTTTAGAGGGAAGAGCTGCTAAAAGGTTATACAAATCTGAACTTCTCTCTAAAATGTTATAAAAAGACCTAATTTATTGGAAAGAATTGGATTACATATTAAAAAAATTGAGTATTTTCATATTTTGTTGGGTGTTTCCCGTTGGGCCAATCGTCCCAACGATTGATCGACGCATTGGGACTTTTTTCCCATTGGGTCGATCGATTGGTGGGCCGATCGGCTTTTCAGGAAATTCTCTATTTTGTTACTTTTATCCTAAAAAGATTCAATTATCTCCCAACCCTCTTTTTACCCTAATTTTTCGTATATCTTCAAACTAAACTGTTTGCTTTGATTTTTATATATTTTAACTGATATACAATATCTGGGTAAGTTGAAAAACTAAATATATAATACTTATATCATAATAGCACTGTTATATATTTTTATTTACTATAGTTTATTGTTAAACATATTACATTTGATCATTAAACCATTGTTTTGACAACATACATACATACATTTTCGACGAATACATATTCTATACATCTCTAAAATACGGCACATTACGACATAAGGCAATACAATTTATTTTTAATAACAAACATATACGTTTAGGCCCCAGTACAAATAAAATTAAACACAATTTCGCCGATTAATTGTTAAATTCGACAGTTTTTAATCCGACTGGATTTATTACAAACTTTCAACAATGAATTGATACACAATTTGGTTGTAACATGGAAATTTAGATAACATGACTAGCCAGATCATAAACTGACGAAGTTCACATTCAATCAGCAACATAATGACTAACTTAAACACGTATGAGAATCTATATTGGCAAAAACAATTTGTTCATCTGGAAGTTTTGTTCAAAATAAAGTTATGCATCTCGACTAACTTTAGAACAAATTAAAAAACAAAATGTGATATTTGTACAATTCGGTTTGTAAATAAAGGTTTCCGCTCCGATATAGCACAGAGTATAACTAATTATATATCATATAGTATATAAACGCCATATTAAGCAGATACCAAAAACGCATAACAAAAACATTGAAAATTATCTTTAGCAATCAGCTAAAGCATTAGGCGGATGAATATATTAACCTATAAGTGAAGATTAAAGTTTAATTTAATAAAAATACGATTATATCATCCAAAACAGTATCATCCAAATGAAAAACTAAGCGGTGGGAGTTTAAAAAAACAAAAACATTTGTATACAAATCAATTAAACGAGAAATTAAAACCGTAGCAAGTGAGATTTCTAACTTATCACTTTCCTATAGAGATCTAAAGTAACCCGCCTTTTGCTGCTACAGGAAAAAACATCTTATTATAAATGCAATGCGAGTGAAATTTCGATGTAGGGCGATAACACGATTATCTACGGGTTCCGATTGTAACTTTGTTTCAAAACAAGTATCACAACAATCGAAACACAAATTCAGACGCAAATAGCTGCGTACATTTTGTGCATCATAACAATTAGAAGTTCTTTGGCTAAAAAATTGAGCACCTCAGCTCATTCTGTTAAAATATTCGATTGCTTCAAGGACGCAAACGTAGCGATTCAGTACAGACGATAAACTAATACTTACGTCACACGACAGCACACAGAGGAGTGGAATACTGCGGTATTAACAGCAGTACTGCATCCCACTGGTCCCCTGTGACACTAGCGTAAGTTTCCACGCCACTTAAATTAATAAAGTACATAAGGCAGTGAGCGTTACTCGAACGACATAAGATTTGCAGGCAGCGGCTTCTCACTTCTGTTATTCACCTCCTCTATCTTCACCACCCACTGCTTCGCTACACTCTCTGATCCCGTCCTGAAACAAAATTACTGGCTTTATTAGAGTTTCTTTCTGCACTATATTACAAAAATCTTGATAAAGTGATCTTATTACAATAATCTTAAGAGTAAGTTCAAAACGTCATCAATGTGCGTAATTTGCCTGAGATGGGCGTGCGAGTGTAATGGGCGTGGTGTGTGTAATACGTGAGGTGTGTGAGGTGTGTGAGGTGTGTGAGGTGTATGAGGTGGGCGGGACTTGTGTACACTCACTTGAACCTGTACAGCGTGCCGGCGGCGCGGTGCAGCAGCTGAAAGCAGTCGGGGGTTTCGAGCGCGGCCGTCCATCCCGACAGTAGCACCACCTTGCACCGCTCCGACCTGAAGTCGCTGCGGCTACTCCTAATACACAAAACAACTTAGAAATCGAATAATTCTATTATAAGGGAAATACAACTTTCTGCTATTAATTACTTCATTATAAAATACACTAGCTGTTGCTCGCGACTTCGTCTGTGTGAAATTATAAAATAATAAAAAATGGCTATGTTACTCACTGATAACGTAGCTTTTTAATGGTGAAAGAATTTTTGAAATCGGCCCAGTAGCTTTTGAGTTATTTCAATACATACAAAAATACAAATCTTTTCTCTTTATAATAATAGAGTAGAGTAATGTTTTCACTAACCCTTTAAATGACTTGGAAGCATAAAAGACGAGCGCGGGTCCGGCGAGTTCCAACCAGAACCGTTGCCATGACGACAGAGATATCTTCCTCCCATCCTTCAGCACCGTCTTCCTACGCACGTAGCTCTCGAAGTCGCATTGCAAAGGCACCGAGTTCGACAGCTCACTGTAATACGAAATATTTTTTTATATGAAAGATCAGGCTATAAAATATACAGTAGTTCAAGAGGTTCAAGGATTTGTGTTGCTCAGCGTACCTATGCAGGGCTCCAGTGGGCGGGGTCGTCGCCCCGGCGACCGGCGCCTCCAACAGTGTGTCATCAAGTAGGTTGACTGAGCCCGGTGGAGTCTGCCCCGCGCACGCGTCGCGCTCCTCCCCCTGCCCCGACCCCTTGCCGAAGATGCTGCCAACAATACCCTTAACACAACCTGAACTTATAAACATAACTCCTATGTACACTATATACTATGTAACAGTAGAATTCGACTGCAGTGACATTTTTATCACAACAAAATGTGGTCAGTTTTGTCAACAAAGGAATGGCATAAGTCAAGGCAGTGGACGTCTACGTTAAAGCGACCTTTGTTGGTAAGCAAATAGCTCACCAAGTAGTGTGGTGCTAATCTTAATTTACACTATACATTTCCTCCAGTTATTTATTATTTTCAGGATGGAGTTTATTTTAACAAGGAGGTGTACGAAATAAGCGCGAAGCTCAATCTATTTATTCATGCATGGATTTATAATGTTATTGAAGCACAAACCGACACGACACAAAACAAACAGAATTCCAATCCAAAGCATAGACAAACTACAATTTACTTCACACACTTTTATTCTTAAATTCCAATATATTTCTAGTAAAACGTTATCTATACTAATATTATAAAGAGGAAAAATTTGTATTTTTGTATTTTTGTATGTATTGAAATAACTCAAAAACTACTGGGCCGATTTTAAAAATTCTTTCACCGTTAGAAAGGTAATTTATCCGTGAGTAACATAGGCTATATTTTTTTAATTTCACGCGGGTGAAGTCGCGAGGAACAGCTAGTTTTACAATACACTTAGTTTTATTACACAATTTTCACGAATTTACTAAAAAGACCGAATACCAAAATGGCCGGCATTGATTACACATTCGTATGTTTACACGATTACGGTTTTGGTTATAAAAGAGTGATACACATATATATTCCGTTCGATATTGTATCACAGATTATGTAATGGCAACCCTAAAAACATCATCATCTCCTCCTCCTTATCCTGTCATACGTCATCTCAGTCATCACTCCCTTCTTGATCATGTCACCTTTACCTCTACCAGTGTACCTCCACACTCATAATTAACGTCCTTCTTGTTACATGCGATTCATCCCTTCTCATAACATGCCTATACCACGCTAACCTTTTACTCCTTATTATCTCAACCACTGGTGCTACTCTCAAACTTCCTCTAACATACTCATTTCGTATCTTATCCAAAAACGTAATCCCAAAACCACAACCCTAAAAACATACATAACAAAATACGTTTTTAAATTTTAACATCATTCTAAAGTAATAAGTCCTAGACGTTACAGTTCGGATTATTTCGCTCGAACGATATCCGATCCTGTTTCAATGAATAATGTCATATTCAAATGTTTCATATTATTATTAACATTGCAGACATGGTATTAATGCTTCAATAACTTGCCAAATAACCAAACAAACCAACTAATCTAAGTTTCTAGTTATATGGAGGGATGTGCGAGGATTCATAAATAGGAGTTATGTACGTTTGATATAATGTAAAATGACCAATGACCAGGACCATAACTTTAATTATTAAAAACTGAAGTCGCACTAGAATTAAAGTGCATTTAATTTTGCCTTTTTTAATGTATTTATCATGACATAATACAATAAGAGCTTAAATGATTTTGACTGATTCGGACAAAAGGTTAAAGCAAAATATTTGCCCTCCCTTTTAAATACAATTTGTTGTATTTCATAAAATAAGAAGTAAATGCAACTAAGTATCGCATTTGAAGTCTAAGGGCCTGTCCCACCAAATTGCTAATTGTCTGATAACAATCCAACGTGTAAAATGTGTGATAGAAATATTAAATTTTGTTCCCTTATCTGACAGTGACGTCATTTTTGAGCTATCTGAGCCTTTATCAGCCAGTGGTGGGACAGACACTAACTCTTTATTATAATTGTTTCGTCTATGAACTGACTTTAACCGTTGTATATGGAAAAAGGCTAAAAAGCAAAGCTGGGATAGATATTAAAAAATATGCGATAGAAGATAACGGACATTGCTGTTTTTAACGAGTCTACGAGAAGATTCTTTCATTCCAATACTGAAACGAAATTTAAATATGTATATTTTTGTCTACAGAATATTTAATTTGGTTGTGAACTTTGAACATGCAATTGGTGTATCTTTCCAAAAAATAAATAAATATATATGACGAACGACGACGAGGAAACTCCAAATTCCATGAAAAAAATTTCACGTTCTAAAAAGCGAAGTATTCAAAATTCGTTTCAATATCCGGTCGTTTGTCATTGTATGGATAGCTAATCGATGTAAAAATGTACAGTTAATTATGACTCTTATCGTTTTATGTACCCTGATCGGATTAATTAACCAAACAAAATGATAGTTCAGTCATGATATCTTACTTTGAATATATCACAAATAATACTTATTCATATGTACGGCTAGTTGTGAAATGTTAAAAACATCGCATTGAATTGTATAATATGGTCAACAGCCCTAGTATCATATACGTCAGAGATACAAAGGTTAAATTATATAAAGGGAGATGTCCAGTTGGTAGCTACGGTCGGGCCTTCTCAAGGCAGTAGACGCGCCCGCGGCACCCGGCGTGTCCGTTCGCATGCTGTGCTAAATTACAACTACGCAACAACAAATGCAAGCCGTCGTACTAATTCCAATACAAATCGACTCACCCAACACCAAAATTGACCTTGTGAAAATTTCTTGGCAAACTCGCGCTACGAAACCTAAGCGCCCAGTGACGGGCAAAAATAACGTTACAATACAATTTGAATTTCAATATATTTACGTGTGAACGACGGATCGCCAGAGAGGAGAATGTCTTTAAGTAAACATAAAACATATTAAAAAAAATTGAAAGTAAAACAACAAGAAGCTAACTAATAGAAAGTGTTCTATAAAGACAATCTCATCTCTTTTATCACAAACAGAAAACAATGATAATTACGTGTAACAGAAAACTAATAGACAGCTGGCATGAGGGGCACGAGAGACATGAGGGGTCACGGAAGGCAAAGGGGGAGCACAAAGGCATGGGGGCACGACAACACATCGATTACAATAATAATGTCGATGTTACATGCGTTCATTCACATTTAGTTAAAACATTTAATATATCAAATCGCATTACCCTTAACCAGCGTTACGAATTAATTTATAGGTTGATTATTTATAATACGAGATATCATCGCGGTAGACATGTTTTCAAATCTTGGCGGCTAACATTGTTCAAAGCCACCAAGATATTTAACCTCTATACGTACTTGGAACCAAGAGAGCGGCACTTCCTATGTGTCGGTATGAACTTGGGTTGGAAAGGGGCTTGCAGACGTAGCGAGCCGCAGCCGAGGCGGTGAGACGGCGACAGCAACGAGGGCGGAGCACCCGCGCAGCCCGCTGCCGCAGCGCACGCGGCGCCCCCAGCTGTCGATGAAGCCGCGCACTCTTTTACCGACTCCTTGGAGCTTGTGCGGCTGCCCGTAGGTGACGGTGGTTCCAGTTTTAATGACAACCTGAAAAATCCAAAAGAACACTAATTAGCAAAGGTTTTATGCGTTTATTTATTTAAATACACCATTATACATATTTATAGATAAAATAATAAAGACAGAGATGGTTTTACAGAAATGTCAAGGGTAGGGCGAAATGTGATTAACAAAGAAAGCTGACCCCACCACGATATAGTAGTTAGGATTAGAGATATCGAAATACATGACGTCACAATGAACAAAACAGTGAATCAGTACAACTATTTACGCATATCGAGAGTAATACTAATGGACATTTTAAGTCTTAAAATAAATATTGTTATCGCATCCGTTGTTACAAAAACTTTGTACTGTGCATACATAGTTTCAAAGTTTACATTTCATATATATTAGTGTTACTAAAACACGAACAAAGTCACGGGTAGGCGCTAGCTAATTGTACGAAAACATTGAGGAAGTGATCTATACTAAAACTAGCTTTAACCCGCGACTCTTTAGCGCGGAATTAAAAAAAACTTAGAATGTAGCCTATGTGTTCTTCCAGACTATGTTCTACAACTATGTCAAATTTCATCGAGACCCGTTTAGCAGTTTAGGCTACAAACTCTAACAAACATCCATTTATCGAAACTTTCGAATTCATTATTTTAGTAAGAACTTAAATTGTAAAGAGAAAAGATTTGTATTTGTTGGATTCACTTAAAAACTACTGCGCTAAATTTAAAAATTCTTTCGCCATTAAAAAGCTACTTAATCTCTGATTAACATAGGCGACATTACAAGTTTTTTTTTTTTTGTAAATCCGATCGGACGAAGTCACGAGCAACCGCTAGTACGTTTAAATAGAAACGTTTAATCTCGAAACATCTATATGAGTGTGAATTGTTATGTTATTTATCTAACATATGAATAAACAAACGATTGAATACGCGTGATTGTAGTTTTTATTTCCATCTGTTAGTCATAGTAAGTACCTACCCCCCCCACCACCACCACCACCACTCCCCTTAAACCCTCCCCCTGCATCTCGGTTTCCGCTTATCAGTTTGCTATATACTTTGTGCACAATCGGGGACGTTTATTTCCTACCCATTTCGATGTAATTTTGTCTTTCATCTTACAATTAGGTCAAAAATGTATCATAATGTCACTAATTAAGTAGTCTCTAAGAATATCGCAAACTTAATTACACAAAATTAATCTTAATGCAGATCTTACGGCATTTAGGTTGTTTGTCATATTCAATAAGTGGGATACAAATTTAATACTTTGATCGAGTATGTACAGAGTATGTACTCATTATCTTGTTATTGCGATTAATACGACGCCACATTTTCATTACATATAGTGCGACTAGTTTATTTGATCCGTTAAGAGGATTTACAGTTAATTACTACAAGGCATACAAAAGAGCGTCGGTGGCTCAGGGGTTTTAAGCACTTGACTTGTTTATCTACAGGACTTGAGTTCGAATCCCGCAATATACCAGTTATTTTTTATTTTCGAATTTCATATGTACATAAATTACTCGACGTTCTTACGGTGAAGGAAAACATTCGGAGAAAAAATTCGAAGATGTGTGAAGTCAACCAACCAGCATTGAGCTGATGTGTGTGATGATGATGATACAAAATGACATCTATAGTACAAGTATTTTTTTTAATATATAGGTTGGACAGAACTATTATTTGCTACTTACAGATGGTTTAGTCGCACTATAAGAGATTTTACTTTGTATGAAGTATGTAGAACCGCTCTGTATATAAAACGATAATTGTAAATAAGCGATAAGCTCTCTCTTGAGACATTTCTGTTTTGATACGCAAACTGCGTACATTTGGATGGAGGAGAAATTGCATTTTGATGTGAAAGTGGATTTAAAAGTGATACCTAATGGAAATCGGGATACAAGGTAAAGCTAAGCACGAAATATTTGCTTGGTATGGCTATATACAAAAAAAAAACTATTATACGCGCAATTATTATTAAAAATGAGAATCATATTAGTCCTTCACGCAGTCGCGATTGTTCTTAAAGGCATGTCGCGTGAAGGGAACTAACAGTTGAATACTTAAACGTATCTTAAACACTTCGTAAGTGCCGACAAACAGTCACACGTGAACATTTTAATAGAATTTGGAGTTAAAGAGTGGCCATTAGATGTTTAAATATCGTTTCAATATTAGACGGTTATCTTACTAGTATTATATATAAATGCGTAAGTTTAGATAAATAGATGTTTGTTAGTTTACCACCTAAACTGCTAAACGGATCACGATGAAATTTGACATGTAAAGGATATTCTGGAAGAAGACAGGCTACTTACTTTTGTTTTGTTAATTCCACGCGGACAGAGTCGCGGGCGTAAGGTATTACGGATATATTGTTGTTGGAGATGCGTAGTAAAGTGTATTAATGTAATGTGATATTAAGTAGGGGTTGCACTGACTTGTACTGGTCATCTTCTAAGAACTTCTGCAGCTCCTCTATGTATCGCACGCTATTGAGGAATGCTGCGACATGGAGGAGGTGCGGGGTGTCGTACTGTGAAGCCTGGTAACGCCGCAAAGTGCGTAATACCACCGCCATCTTGGCGGCGCGGTGCGGAGACTCCGCTGGGTGCGCCATATCGATGTACACCAAGTCCGTCAAAAATATACCTAACATGGCATAAAGTTAACGTCACACAAAATGTAATAAATATAATTTATATCGCCGTCTGCTTAATGTAGACTCTTAGAGAGCGCGCGCACCTTTGACTAAACTATGGCACAACTATTTAGTCGCCCTTTGGTTCCTATGAGCTTATATGGATGGATGGTGCGCACACTATTCGATTTTTAGTTGTGCAACTAAACAGTTGAATTGGCTGCGAAACAATCGACAGTCGCACAACAGTTGTGCGATAGTTTAGTCAAAGGTGTGCGCCCGCTCTAAATGTCAGATAGATAATACACAGAACTGCGCAGTTTCTCAACACACAGTAGTGTTTGCTTGTATTGGCATGTAAACCTGTCTGCACTGCAAATTGCAAAACCTAACATGACTGACTTGCATTAGATAGAAGACCAAAATCGTAATATTAGTTAAAATCTACAAAATACACATATGACCAGATAAATTGATTCCAGTTTGAGAAATGTGTACATACAATCGACTCACCAAGGTAGGGTATACAAGGCAGCGAGATCGATCGAAGATATTCCCGTAGGGCAGACCAGTTATCTTTCTCGCCAAATAATTCAGCCATTTTGTCGAACTGCTGTTTATCTTTCTTCGACAAACACGCCCATGTCTTCGTCAATCTGATAAAATTTAATTGCACATTATTAATTGTAATTTATCGCAGAACTAGAGAACTAGTGACCTTGTTTACAACGACAATCAGTAGACGTTCTACTATACATCTTTAACTATAATTATCTTATTAGTCAATTAAATATTTATGTTTTTACGAAAACAGTTTGAAAACTTATTAAATAATCTATTAGTTTATTGCGTCCGTTGAACTCGAAAGTCGATAAACACTCGGTGACAGAGTCCATTAGTGTGGCAGTTACCTATATAGGAAAATCTTGTTTAAATACTGTACAAATGGTTCAAATTATTATTTAAGTCAATAATTACCTGTATATACTTGCGCTGTTTAATGCGGAGATGATAGCGAAGAGGGAATGAAGATTGTTAAGCTCGTGCAGTTTCTTGGCAACTTTTATGAAGTGAGCTAAAGTCTCCGCCCGGGCCTTCGGCGACTGCCCATTTAGTATCTCTTGCACTGTCCAAAAGCTCACCTAAGACAAAAGGCTGCATTAGAACTCTTCTTATTTTATAGGCAGATAGGGTATGGAGCGAAAACAAATGTTTTCCAATGATTTCCTAAACTACAGGACAGTTTATAATGAATTTTATAATAGTAGAATATTCTTAGACGCCAAAAATGTTTATCGGCTTTCAATGTCATTTTTTCTTTTATTTTCATTATTCACAACATTGTCTTGACTTTAGCATTGCAACACATGCACTAGTAATATTTAAAGAGTTATTACCCTATTAAAGCGCTTAGTGAAGGCAACGACGTTGGGGGCAACCGTCAGCTTGTTGCGTTTATTCCAGCCGCAGGTTGTGAGCTCCTCGGGCTGGATGGCCTTGAAGCAGGCCAGGTCGAGTAGCGACAACTGATTGGCTATGTCCTCGGGGGATATGCGCAGAGCAGAGCAAACTATATCGTCCCAGGACTCATTGATGGAAGATGCAGCTGGCAAGCTGTTAGTTTTGTATTTGTACACTGGGTCTTGCTGACGATTGCTTGTTCCATCCCCATGGCTGAATAAAACATTTCTCTTATCACGACAGTATTTTTTTAAATACAGTACAAGGTCAAGCAGATATATCTATTAAAAGTATTTTTTCAATGAATAAGACAAAATTTGTCCTACATTTGATAAGATATACGAGTATAATGTAAATGTTTGCAAATATCTGTTACAAATCAAAGCAAGATATTGGTAGCTACGAGTATGTAACAATGTAACAATCTGTTTTTAATTAAAAGTACTTACGCTAAATTAAAATAACAGGCACTGTCATCCTTAGTGATGACTTTCTGGCAGCTCGGGGATGGGTTGACAATTTTCTTATTTGCTTGTTTACAAACTGGCGCTTTGACTTCCAGGGGCCAACTCTCTTCATCTTCGTGCTGCAAAGATTTTAAATACATAACATTATCTGTTCTGATACAAACATTCTTGGTTAATTTAAGTGTTCTTGTATCAAACATAACTTGGATGACAAAAATGTATGTTTATGAAAAAAAAATAGAAATTCCTTACATATCTTATTGTTACCAAAAGATATTTATAATTGTACATTTAACAATGTTCACAATCAATTATCACTGTTTGCACAAGTAGCTCTGCTGATGTACAAATACCAAATGTAATAATATAACTGCAAACATCACTTTGATAATTGCAGTGACACATTTATCCTTCTCCTCTCCCTTTACTGTATACATCCTACCAACATTAAGACCTGAGAAAAATGAGTTACATATGCAATAGGAAAGATAAATGAAAAACAAACAGCAATGTGTTTGTAATAACAAGTGTCTTATAAAAACATGTCTTTATGAAAAAAAAATAATAAAACCTATAAAAATAAACTCTCAAGCAAACACAAACAGACATTTAAATCTGTACCAAATTTTAATATTCATAATTTAAAGAAATTTGTTAATATAAATACTCAACCAGTAGAGGTGGAAGATAAAAGAAATGCATTAATTACTTGATATTAGTCAATAATTATAATCAAACTTGTAAACAAAGACTGTATAAAAAGACAATGGGAAGGTAAAGAAAATATAAAAAATAATAACATAAATTAAAGACCTTTCAGTATAACCTTCAATAATTTTATACCACTAGTCCTGGGTAACTAACTAAAATGAATAACCTGCAGATGAGCTCATAGTTCACATAGGTGAAGCAGATCAGTCAACTGGCTCACAGATCAGCTCAATTTGTACCAGCTTAGTTATGATTTGTATTTCAAGCTGCGAACCACCAGGCAACTCAAGGCTTTGGCTCACATAGTATACTTAGTTCTTGAGCCGCTCATTGTTTCAATCTAATCAGAACTTTAGAGCTAACATTATTATATCCTATCACATTATTCCTACACAATACCCACCCATATATGTTTCCATCATTTACCTTCACATTCATCATGTTCAAAAATATCAACAATATTAGTTTTAAATGTTCGGCTTAATATAACTTAGTTCATTTTGACATTAATACATTTTCCATATCATTCATAAATACATAGTACTTACTTTTTAACCACTATCATACCCACCATTATCATATCACATTCACTATATATGTTTACTAAACCATAACAACTTCCTTATATACTATGTCATTATTAACTATAAATAAATAAGGGAAATACACAAATACTAGATTTCGCCCAAGACTCTGTCCGCATGGACTTTGAAAAAACTAAGTCGCCTATGTGTTCGTCCAGACTATCCTCTACATCTATGCCAAAGTTCATCAAGATCCATTCAGCAGTTAACGCTACAAACGCTAACAAACATCCATTTATCTAAACTTTCGCAATTATAATATTAGTAAGATAATGACTGAATGAAGATAATTTAAACATCTACTTAGTATTAATTTAGGAGATTCAATGCAAAAGTTCCCAGAAACCTACAGCTGATAAGGAACTCATAAAACTAATAACAAAGGTTCCTTCATAGAATTGATTAGACTACTTTTGTTTACATCCTGTGATGGTCAGTAATAATAGGCAATTCTAATAATAGAATAAGTATAGTTTGATTTAAGAATAAGCTACTTGTACCTATTGTAACAATGGAATATATCAAAGTTGAGTAATTTTACCATGGAATGGACCTAGGTTCTAATGTTATTACATTGAAGGAAATCATCCAGATGCAATATGCAAATATTTACACAGGAATTAAAGGTGTGTAGTTAACCAATCCACACTTTACAAGCATAGTGACTAAGAAGTCCTAGTCACCATTTAAAGTAAGGTTGAGTCTCAAGAGCACATGTATGGGCGGGCAACAGAGTTATGTAACCTTGGACAAAGGAAAACAAACCTTGTAGCCAGAAAATATTACTAATGGCACAAAATCTACCCAGATACAAACCCAATAACTGTTCTTTTGTATTAGTAGCTTATAGCTGGTGTGCAATAAGAAATGTGTAATTTTTTTTTTAAATTAAACATGCTTGACAAATACCATGTTCTTAACTTCCGTCATAGGAAATAAAGAATAAACAAGGAAATGGTAATCAATCATTGCTCATCATGAAATATAGATAAATTTATAGACTAGATTATTTATAACATATTATTTTGACTATTCCAAATATGTTTGTTTAGCTGTTGGTTTATTTTGTGTATTTTATAAGGTTTATGTTACAAAGTTACTCATAACAGAATAAATGTTATATTGATTGCTTCAGATTAATGTTATTGATAGAACATACTATTAAAATACTCTCCGTTGTAAAATAAAATGATAAATGCTTATACCAAACATCTTACCTCAATAATCCGGAGGACAGCTAAACTTTCACTCAGAATATCCCGTGGCATGTCGGTCGAAAAAAAATTCGCATATTTCACTAATATTTTTATGAAAACAATTAAAGCACCATTTTTTACATAAAAATCGCAAAACTATAATTCACATAGCGTTGTACGAACTGCAAATAAAAAATACGATTTGGAAGTGGCCAGACAAATGCTGGGGTTATCTCGAAGTACACAAATATGATAACAATTAGTTTAATGAATTGTAAAGGTCTAATATTTTAAACTAACTCAAAACGGTTTACACAAAGAACTGATAACAGTACACCGTGATGATGATAGTTTGATTGAATTTGAATTAATAGAAGCAAATTAAATTAACAACCGAACGATCGCTATCGATTGGTGATATCAACTAAAGTTATTCATCGACGATTTCGTTACAATACTACGGATATTACCACACTTCATTGTTAATATTTTTAGCTTTGTGGGTAACAATGTTATATCATTATTCCGTTACTTATTTATGTTACAATCTACTAGTTTGTTCTTAAAAAACTAAAAATACTGCTGTAGGCTATATATTGGAGGTGCTAATAATTTGACAGATGCTTAAATGTCATAGCAAGTCAAATGAAAGGCCACCGATCTGTTTAAATATAATAGATGATTGTTTAGAAACGACAGCTTTTTCTTGTTTTCGATTGAAATGCGCCTTTTAATGTTAATAGCAGTTATATCTATCACTATTATTATTTCTAAAATTCTCCACCGAGACCAACCGTAACTATCAGCGAACTACCACACCCAATACCACAGTTTTTGCCTGCCCATTTGTAGAGGTCAGTGTGAAAAGCGCAGCAGAGACGTCTGCAGCTTATTTTCAGAAATACGATTATAATTGCCATATCTTCTAAGTAATAACTATTATAAAACTTCGGCAGAATTATTTTAAATTGAATTTGATAATGATATTTGAAATTGAATCATAGCAATTAAAGGCGATTTAAGGTTTTGAGGACGTTATGAGAAATCACCGTCTGACTGATATGATACGATTGCCACTTTCCTTACTAATTGTTTTTTATTTATTTATTTTTACTGGCGATTTGTCGCGAAGCGACGATAACGACCCATAAGTCTAAAACTAACAAAACTCAGATATCTAACTACTTTCTTAAAAAGATGTCGGCCAACTTAAACACATACTTATTGTTCCACAATCGTTCTTCTCAGTCTACCCCTTATCGTCTCTCTTCCCTAATATTTCGAATTCACCGAAATAGTAAAGTTATTGCTTCCCATAGATATCATCCTTTATTTGACGCAAGAGAGAACGCACTGAGAGAATATTTTGCCTTCCTGTGCATGCCTACCTTAGAAGTTTACCATTATTGGCCTAATGGCGGTGGTATATTTTTTTATTAAAAAAAAATATATTTTTCACAGCGAATAGATGATGAACAGTTAAAAGTTTTTCAACATCATCAACATCAACTTGCCCTCGTATCTACGAAGTATGTGCATAGTGCACAGTATGTGCTGCTCTTCCATACATTTCTATAAACCGTCATATCAAACAGTTAAAGGGTTTGAGTATTTGAATACGAAAATAATGTCATAGTTTAAGAGTAAAATGCAACCTCAGTAAGCTATATTTATGTTAATAAAATAAATACATTGGTTGTATCAAAAACTATTGGACGTGGAGCCGAGCATATTGAATAAAACTATGAGAAACAATAGTCCTTCAGTTGGGGTCACCCCTCACCTCACCCCACGGTGAGGGACGAAGAGTAGGTCGATCCAGGCACATTTAGGCGCTGATTGGATGCCCTAGAAACAGTCGATCAATAAGAGAAAAATTAAAACTTCGTTAGGTATCCTGTTACACTGTTAACCATAGAGTATTTTTTGGTGTCAGCAGAAAATTTAAACAGAAGATTTGAGATGTACCAAACATACAAGAAATTTAATACATTTAATAGAAGCAAAAGAAAAATGTTCACAAAACATTTGGCTAACAATTCTACAAAAGTGAGAGAAATTTTATTTAACATTAAACATCGATATTTAACTAACGCCGTTAAATCGATTGTTTTCACTATGGTTTTGGTTGGCATCAAAATTTACTTCCGTTAAAAGTACGGTCAAATTATGACTTATAAATAAATTTGACGTAAAAAAGCATATAATGTAAAAAAAAATATATAAAAAAAATTTAATATAATTAAAAACTACCATTGGTACCTAAGAACTATAATGTAACTTTCAATTAATTCAGTTAAATTCATAAAGTGCATGAATTGTTTGCTTGACAAACTGTTATGGCGTTTGTGTTCTGATACACAACGCATATTCGGATCTGTGTTTTATCGCGTTTATTAAACTGACTATAACATGATAAAATTTCTGCACAAAGATAGCGGTACTATGGCAAAAAATAGTCTATAGTGTGATGAGTGATCGATTAATGCGTATAGCTATAGGTTATGTTTCCATCTTTTATTAGTATTTTGGGTGAGTTACAGTGAGACGGTGCACCGAAAGTGTTGTTTCCAAAAATATAGTGAGAAGTGATGTCTGTATGAGTTTCTCACGGATTTCAGATATTCAATCATGGTGGGAAGTACCAAGTATCGCGTATTTTTGTTCCTTGTTCAGAACTGCTTTCAATCTTCTAGATTTTGACATTGAAGTAAGTATTGAATATTGACCGAGACAATTGCGCCGATGTTATAGTTTTTGCATTGAATATATCTTTTCGAGTGGTAATGGCGTATTAAATGGAATTCGCTTTACAGGAATTAGAGGAGGCCTTGTTAACAGATGGCACAGAAGAAACTGCGAGTTCGCTTTTGACAGAGTTAATAGTTCGTTTGTTAAACGGCTGTTACGGTAGCAATGATATTTCAGCGTTTAATTATCAGGTAGCTGTTGCTAAATGATTTCCATCCAATCTTATATGAAAACATTATTGATTGATGATGCTAATATAAAACTTCGTTCTAGATGTATTTGAGACGCCTATTTAGGCAAAAATGTCAAGAAACCAGCCGCTACAATCCATTTAACACTGATATTGATTTTCAATTTTTACCACTCCGCACAAAGGTGGAAATACTATATGCATTGTGTGACTTTCGCTTGGATTCAGAGGATGTCTTCGAACTATTCAAAACCCTCGACTCAGAAAGTTTAAGAGTTGAACCGCTCGGGTAAGATAATATTTTTATTTTACCTTTGTATACCACATTGTATTTGGTAATAGTATTAGCAGATTATAATAGAGCAATTTCACTCTAGATGGGACAATAATGATTCAGCATACTGGTACTTCTATGGGACAAGATTATATCGAGAAGATGTAATAAGAAAGCCAAAGTCAAGGAGCAGGAGGAAAAGAGGTCGAGAAGGCAAGAAGAGAGGCTGGTTCTATGGTGATGACTGGCTGGATGATGATGTGTCGGTGCGAGTGTGGCAAGTGGTGTGCTTCACCGAGAATGACTGGAACCACCTGACAGACAAGTTTCGGAGAGCAACCAGCAAGATTGAGAAGGAGCTGTATCGCTCTCTATCGCAGAACTTCCTACCAGAGATACCGAGACTATTCCATGAGAAGGAGCGCTTGCAGCGGAAAAGGTAAGCATATATTTGTAAAGTATGATATAAATGAAATGAAATTAATGCAAATTACTTCAATATTTTTAAAATGCACTTGTATCAGTGACATTTTTCGCAAAATAGATAAAAAATGTACTTTATTTCATAACATATGTTGTTGTTTTAATCAACAGTTATAACTTGAAATTATTGTTATAAATTCTTCTAAATATTATGTACAAAGCTTAGATTATGACACAAATTATTTCTGAGACACTATTTTTACTATGTATTCTTGTTTTTAGATGATTTTACACCTATGAATAAAGTAATTATTTTGACTATGTATTTTACTTGTTTTAAACAAATGCCTTTTAGTCTAAGATGTGAACTACAGTTGAAGTACATAACAACAACATAACAACAATACAGCTGGCTGATATACTAACAACTTTAATTACTATGTGCTAAGTTATTAAGCAAATATATACTAATAAGGTCATTTTTATTTGTTCACTAGCTGTCACCCCCGAAAACGGCTGCGTCGAACTAAGAAAGTGTTAGTAGCCTATGTATTACTCATATTTATATTATTTTATATCTGTTCCTAATTTTATCCACATTCATTCAACCATTCTGTGGTTACAATCATCCATCTACCCAAACTTTTGTATTTATAATTAGTGAGATTTGAAACTTGCCTGAAATATCAGAAGAGAGATATAATAGAAGTGGATGCAATATAAATAAACCAGCCATGTTTACCGTTACTTTACACAATAATAACATTATCCTGTTTGATAAATTTAAATGAAGTACATAAAATCCCAAAGTCCTCCAAACAAACAATGAAGTGAAAAATACATGTTAGAAAGTATTCAAGATTTTTTTTTACAATTTCCATTTAGTAACAATAATTATCGAAGGAAATTGTGAAGCTTTAACTGTATGCTTGGTATGTTAGGAGCTTTTCATTTTATAAAGCTGTGCGAGTAAATATTATATCTATCCATTTATAATACTACAGATTAACTTGAAACTCAAACTTTTATATTTTGTGTGATACACAATTATATAAAAAAGAAAATCTGTTTACTTTGGTGATCGCGTCACTATAATTTAATATTTATGGTCAAGACAGGACATGTCCGTCATGTCAGCGTGACAAAGATCATGGAATATGTATTAGGAATATATTTATAAATTACCATTCCGACCATTGAGTTTTAAATATTTTCTACGTAAAAGGTTTTTTTATCAATTTCCTGTAAGATTTTATAGCAGTGATAAATTGCTTCCACTTATATTATAACCCTCTTGTCCCAACATGAAATCTAGTCACTGGTTGATCTTCTTTCACAATGCTTGCGTCAACTACATGTTTAAAGTAGCAATTTTTGTATTTGGCTGATTGCTGTTATTTCTTTTGATTTGTTAATGTTGTATATGTCAAAATTTCTTTTTTTATCTTTATTGAAATGTACAGATAAATATTTTTGGTTAAATAGACACAACAATTAAAGATTTGTGCCTTAGATATGATGTTGAGTTTTTGTAGCTATATTGAAGACTTTATTGCGCTCTCATAGATGTAAAGTCTTTTGCATTTAGCAAATTGTGTAGCTGTGCTTTTATTTTTTTTAATTAAACCAACCATTGTTAAGTATAATGCTAGAAAGTTCAAAAGAAATCTTATGTGTGTCATTTTTATTGAAGGCTGTTAGAACACGCACCGCGGCGTACATCCAGCCGTGTGCTGCAGAAGATCCAAGAGAAGGAGAGGGAGACAAAGCGCAGCGCTCATGAGGCCAGGGACAACGGTAGAAAGAAACAAGCTGCACAGCTTGCACGGGACACCAGGGCCAGGAGGAGGGAACGACTGAGGTAGGTGGACAATTGATTGTAAACCAGTTACTTAGTGGGAAGTGTTTAAGATTCATTCATAGTGTTTACATTTCACTTTTACTTATGCCTTAGTGAAATATTACATCCGCATCTACAAAAATATAACTATTCTTTTTGTATTAGGACTAAATCCGCGTCATCGGATTCATCTGACTCCAGCTCAGAGAGTGAAGAAAAAGAAATGCCCCAGAAGGTTTCAAAATCTAAGAAGACAGAAAAACAATCGAAAAATTCAACCACTAAGCGAAAGGGCTCCCCTCCACCGGTGCCCCCAGTGAAGACAGGCAGAAAGACGAACAACTCCTTAGCTTCTGCCACTGGGCAAATTGTAATACCAGATAATGTTGAACCAGTAAATAGTACCAGGAAGAAATTAAAAACGTCACAAATGTAAGTGATTTAAATATATCTATACTAATATTATAAAAAGGTCAGATTTAACTGTTTGCATTGAATAAACTCCAAAACAACTGAATCAATTTCCAAAGCTCACTGAGTAACATAGGATACATTAACAGAAAGGGTATGGATATGACGGACAGGACATATGTTCTCTGCCAGCCAGGCGAAGCTGAGAGGATACCTAGTATTTTCAGTTGGATTTGACACAGTATTATGTTAAAAATTCTATGTCTAATTGATTAATAAAAGTTTAATAGATTAATTGGTATATTTCCAGATTTACTCAAACCAATGAAGATGTCCAAATTGATATGTACAAAGTGCTGGAACAGCTTAGTGCTCATGATGATGCCTGGCCATTCATGGACCCCGTGGAGGAGGACTATGCTCCCAACTACTATGCGGTCATCAGACGTCCCATGGATCTACGTAAGATGGAAGAAAGACTTGACTCCGGATACTATACAGACTTCAATATGTTTAAAGCAGACTTCAAATTGATTGTAAATAATTGTCGTCTCTACAATGGACAAGATAATGGTGGGTTATTTTTATTCCATTTACATCAAAATTTCCACAATAAATTGATGATATCTATGAAATTTGGCACAGATATAGAATAGTATGGAGAAGAACATCTGGCTACTTACTTTTTTATTTTATTTCCCCGCGGACGAAGTTTCGGGCAGAAGCTAGTTACTAATAAAACATTTGTTTCAAATTTGAAAAGAAAATAGTGAATAATTGTATTATAACTTAATTTTACAGAGTATACGACTATGGTGGATAACCTCCAAGCGGCTTTCGATCGCCTCACAGAGAAGTACATTCACCAAGTTTCATCATCAGACGAGGAGATTGCAGTGGAGTACCAGCTGCCGACGCCGTCGCGTAAACACAAGATTAAGACAAGTGAATCTCCCATAAGCCACAAGAGAAAGAAAATAATATCGAATTCAGACCAGGGTAATTGGATAATCATAAAATTTTCCATTCTCCTAATGAAATTAAAGTTCTTTTTTGACTTTAACACTTTTTCTTATCTTACTATACTTTCACACAAATTTTAATTTTCTCATTCGTTTGTTATAGCTGAGGCAAAATCCAGTTCCTCGGATCAAGTCGAACTTGAGGAAGAAGACGAGGAAGAAGAAATACCAGAACAAAATGAAGAGGAAGAATCAAAAGAATCTCATAAAAGTAAAAAGAAACGTAAAGGTCACCACAAACATGGAAAACATTCCAAAAATCATAAGAAACATTCTCACGAATCTGAGCACGAACCTAGAAGTAGACACAGTAAAAAACATGGAAAAAATAAAGACAGGGAAGGTAAAAAGTCTAAGAGGAAGAAGAGTAAGCATCATGAGGTGGAGACACAAGAGATTAAGAGGAGTGAGTCGCAGGAGTCCCTGGAGAGCTCCAATAGGAGCCGCAGCGCCAGCCCTCTGCCCTCCATACATACGCTGTCACCCTCGCCATCACCATCGCCATCGCCCGCGTGCGCGTCTACGTCTGCGTCCGCGCTAGCAACCTCGTCTGCACCAGCGCCCTCGTCTGCGCCCTCGTCCGCGCCCTCACCTGCGGCTTCAACCGCGCCTTCTCCCGCGCCCTCAGCCGCGCCCTCGCGGTCGCCCTCGCCCTCCCCATCGCGCTCGCCCACTGAACAAGGCCAAAGTCGCAGAGGTCGCAAACGTGAACAGCGAAACCTTCGCCACAAGCCGCGACGACAACCGGAGCTGCAACAAGCCGACCAGCTCGCTGATCCTGATTTCTACAAAGACAAATATGACAAAATTAAAGAACGACGTCGCCACGCCGCCAGGGATGCCTGGGAATCTCTTTTTGACTTTAAACAAAACACGCTCGATAAACAAAAGCAAAACTTGCGCATTCCAGAAAAGGATAAAAACCAAAAATTAAGAGAAACAATAGAAAAATTGAAAGCTAAGAATGAGAAGTATAGGACTATTTCCCTTTTTAGCAGATTATTCGGTTGCGACAACAACAGGAGAAGGAGTTCAGACTCGAATGCCAAAGATTCTGCAAAAGATGATGACGACGATTCTGATTCTTCAGATGATGAAAATCTTAAAGAAAAAATTACACAAAAGAAAAGGGGAAAAAAAACTACTGCCAGAAACGAATCTGCTACAGTAGCTTTAGAGCAAGCCGTCAAAGACATAAGTAAATGGCTAAATGATACACCGAAAGGGTCTGCTGTAAGTTGTCCACCGAACAGCCCGACACAAACTATTTCTACAGAGGATGCAGACAACAGCCGCCAAGATGACGAGTCATCGCAAGGAGATAAATCCCTGCAAAACAAGAAAGATCTTACACGCAAGAGACCTTCATCCAGGGAACCAAAACTAGTGAAAAGGAGGGAAATACAAAGAACTATTGATAGATTGCAGCCTGGGAAAAGTAAGGGAAACCTACTGACAAATATAAGTAACAAAACTTCTGAAAAAGTGGAAGAAAGTGATCCCGCGGATCCACTTAACAAAACACGGGAAACCATTAAAGGTGACGAGTCTTCTCCCAAATTAAGCCTGGGCTCAGTTCTCCCCTCTGTGGAGTTTACCCTAGGAAGTGATCACAATTTTGCAAATGAGGAGGATAAAACAGAAAAGAAAATAGAAACTATTACCACCGCCCAGATCGAGCAGCCGGTTGTTGAGGAAAATAAAGTCGTTTATAACAGCGAAGACAAATCGACACCAACTAAAAAGGATGCCGAGGTTGAAACTGAACCCACCAATCCGCCGAAACCTAACCAAGAAAAAGCAACGCCGAACTTGAGCGCCTGGTTCAAAGCATTCGGTGCTCCCAAACCTGCAACATCAACTGTAACTTCAAAGAAAAAGAACGAACACGAATCTGACGAAAAAACTACAGATAAAATGAACTTGATTAACAAACTGACCGGCATGAAGTTAACTACGAGATTTGATTTCCCTAACGGGCCGGAGCCGAATGATGGCGGCGGCGAGAGCCCATTGCCGCACGCGTGCACCACGCCCAGGCAGCGGCGCACCAGCACTGGCAGCTCGATCTCGGAGCGCTCCTCCTTCAGCCAGGACCTCGACTCCCCCCGACACCAGATGACGTTGACCTCGCCGCTCCTGCGCTCCCCCGCATCACCGAGGTACGACGACTTCCAAAAGATATCCTACCCAATTATAAATGGTACCGTCAGAGCTGGCTTCTATCAAGACACCACATCGGTAAAAAGTAGCCCTGAAAAGAGTTGCAGTCCTCGCGAAATGCCGCAATCTCCATATTCACCGTACTCACAACATGTCTATATCTCGAACACCGCTACAGGATCAGCCACTCCTAATTATTTCGTCGATCACAACAAAAGCCCATTGCCCGCGTATGGACAAAATGCGCCATCCTACTACGAAGCATCAAAATCTACGCTGGTTAACAAGCCAGCTCGTAGTCACAATGATTACTCCACATTAGGAACAGAACCATATCAACAAAATGCTTACAAGGAGCCCTATGCGTCCACCTCTTCTCCATACCCACAAGTTCCTAACAAGGACTATTCACATCCTAGTGTATCAACACACCCCGTCCCAGTGATGGCCAATCCAGTGTCTTGTACTTCCGCGCCGATTAATACAGATCCTAAAACAACTCAGTTCCCAGTCAAGAAACGAACTTACAACGAACCTGAAGAATTAACCAAGAAATCTGTAGAACCAAAGGATATGTCAGCCATGCCAAAATTCTATGACCATCAGAAAATGTACCAAATACCTATATCGAATACCTCTGTTGATGACATAGCTTTGGCATTGACTGAAAAATCAGAAAATTTGAGCAAAAACCTTTGCATGCGTGAAAAAAGCGCAGTGGAATATGTCGAAAGACATTCTACAGAGACAACAGAGATCGATTATGACAGTGATGTTCAAGAAGTCGAAACTGATGTTATCCCCGAGTCAAGCAAGTCTATCGGCGTGATGAAGAAAGATGGCGTAGATATGATTAATATGGGCTATATGAATACAGACAAGGACAGACGAAGTAGCAGTGACATGCGTGAAATGGACTTCGCAAAACCCGACGCTGCTATGAATCTTGGAATAAACAATCACCTGACACAAATAGCATTGGCAAAGAGCAGTGTGCCCACCAGCAACATGACGCCCGCGCACTGCCACGATCGCCAGATCAGCGATATACCTATCAATCACAACGTCGCCCATATGCATCACAAACAGTATGATGCGAACAACTTCTCTCTTAGTGATATTGAGCTAGCTAACAAAAAATTATATGCGGGTAACGCTTCCATTCAACCTTCCTCTACTGCAATCGACTATGGAAATTGGAAAATGACCAATCAAATGAGAAAGGCAGACTTTATGCCCTCAGACTATTCCAACTCATACACTGCACATAAAGATGATAAACTTAAACCTGAAATTAATCTCACCAACGCTGCAGCTCTTAACTACAACAAGAACTTGCAACAAGAGCAGTACAACGCGTACAACAGCGTACCGAGGGCGAGTCTGCATCGAGCGCAAGACTTTCATCAAAACCTTCAGGGTGACATACGAGTTCCGAACCCGCGCGCCATGCTCAAGACTGACCACATGATGGTACCGCCGGCGCATTGCGACAACGAGTCAATCTCTAAGAACATTGATACTCTCGCCAAATCACAAAAAACCGACAAATTGGTACAAAACCATCCGCTCGCGTCATCGATTCCCTACAAAACTTCATACAGTACACATTCTTCGATTCCTCTGGAGAGTTTACGATCTATACCTAGCATGCCGCAAATGTTAGATCGGTACTCCAACGAGGAAAGGTACTTATCGAGCTATTCGGGCACTAGCGCTCCTCTGTATCATGATCCCATCACAACGTCGGTTAGCTCCGTGTACTCGCAGCATTCACCATCAGTTAGCAAGGTAGACATGTATAAGCCGACCGCCACTATCACTAGCGCTCACCAAGATCTCAGGTCGAAACCAAAAAGGAAAAGAACGATGGACAATAAACCTTCGCCGGTGGTCGCACAAACGTACCACAGCCCGTCTTGCAGCACCTCCATGCTGAAGCCCGTTAAATCTAATATGATGCCGACGAGCGCTTTCAACTTTGGCTCTACCCCCACCCTCGGAGCAACGTTGTACGGCGAAAACGGAGGATTCTCTATAGAAGACCTGCGTAACAGCACCAATCAGTTGATGGCGGTCAACTACATGGCGGCAGCCGTCGCCCACCAGCAACGAAACACGGCGGAGACTACCGCCGACAAACACGTCAAACCCGCACATCAGAACACAACTCATACCAGTGGGTCCTTCCCGTACATCGGGCATGGACAAGTCCGCGCCGGGTACCCGTTCGTGGGCGCCGAGGCGTCCCCGCCTCTGTACCAGCAGTATCTGCAGCGGCATCAGGAGGAGATACTACGGCAGACGGGCGCGCAAATTATGAGCTTGTACTCACCGGCGTATCCCGCCGCCCTGGGTGTACGCGCTCCTCCCTACGACGGCATCAATAGACATTCGTGGCTCTGAGGACCGCTTTGCGCGCAAGACGCGCGCCCTGCGCCACCGCCGCCGCCGCCGCCGCCGCCGCCGCCAGCGCCCCCCGCGCCACCGCCGCCGCCGCCGCCGCCGCCCGCGCAGACTGAATCGTCAATCCTGCCGGACCTGCCGGACCTGCCGGACCTGCCGCACCTGCTGCCGCCGCTGCCGCACTTGCTGCCGTCCCTGATGCCGACCTTGCCGCCGCCGCTGCCGCCGCTGCTGCCGCAAACCTACTCCAATTACTACTGGATGTCCAAGTGAACTCAGCCAAGACTATCTCAATTTGTGTTTAAGTTGGTTTAAGTTACAAAATAGTGTTTTTATTTAAGTGTTTTATAAGGCGGCTAATGAGTAGGAGACAAATCCCTATTATGTGTATAGGCAAGAAATATAAGACTTTTTTGACTATACCTATAGAGATAAATAATAATGTAACTTATTTGATAAGCAATTACTGAAATATGTGAAAAAGAACATAACATTTCTAGTATATGACGAAAACACGGAGTTGAAGTACAAGATGTGGCGAAAGCCAATAAATCAAAATGTTTGCAAATATGAAATTTTCAAGGAAGTGACATACAAAATATGACATAGAAAAGAGATAAGGAGAACTAACAGATAAAAGTAATTGACAATGGTGTTGATATATAGGTTTTTAATTTTATCTTCAGACAATTTGTAATAAAAATTAAAAATCTATACAAGGCGTACTATGCAGCCTTTTAAAATACGGCAGAAGAATTCTAGAAGGCAACTTGAATATGACATGGATTTTACTTTTCAAAACTTACTGCTGACAAGGGATATTATGGGAGTGTGACACTGATCTGTATAAATGGATTCTCTTTGCTTGGAAATTACAGCTATTACTGTGTTCCAATTTAAATGCACCTGTTGATGTTAATGTCAGTTAATTCTATCTTTATAATGTTGAGAGTCAAGATGACCAATATCAAATAGGCACAAAGTACCACGTTTTACAACCTTTCCATTTATAGAGGTCAGTGGAATATGATAAATGATTTGGGATTGATAGAAAATATGATATATAAGGTTATATTCCAGGATAAAACAAGATAATTACCGGATGTTCTAGGAGTATTATCTTACATCCAGTCACATACAAATTGTATGCATAATATGTTATATGGAACACTCATTTTTTGCTATATGCACATAGGATGCACAAAGAAATATTTATATATAAAAGCTTCATTTTATATTTGATGCACTATGAAATATTGTTTTGATTATAAAAGCCAGTATATTGAAATGCATTGTAGAAGTTGATTTCAGAAAGGTTGAGGAATGAAATATTTTTTTTTGTTGAATATTATATATAATGCACTATGAAAATTCGTTTTGGAGAAATATTATTATGTAATAAAGGGGGTTTCAAAGAATGGTTATGTGAGAGCGATTATTTTGTATGATAATGCACAAATACGTTTTATTTATGAGATAAATGCATGAAGCTTCATATGTAATTTTCGTGTTTAAATTCATGAAAGTGGGTATAAAAGCAAATACGCGTTAGTGCAATTTTTTTATTTTTTTGAACTTGTCAATCTGTTATGCCTAGTTTAAAAACGGAAAAATTTGCAATGAAGCTTATTTGCATTTATATTGCATTTACATGGAAAGTCATTTTATGATAATGGACATTAAAAGATTATTTTTGAATTTTTCAAAGATTTTTTTGGATGTGGTATGACTTGAAGCTGTGTAATATTTTTGGTTGAATTCGAGTACTTTTGGAATGAAGTTATTTCTGAGATGATGCATAGTAAACGATTGTTTTTATATATATGCCAGAAGCTTTTAATGTAATAGTATTTATTACTTTGCTATTGATTGTTTGGGGTTGGCAGAAAGTTAAAGAATTTGTTGTAACGGCAGTGAAATGCGTCTAGTAACAAAGAGCAGGCAAGGAATGAAGAAGATAAGATTACTGTATGTTAGGAAATGCAGAAGTGTAAGTGTTTGAATATGCATGGAATGTTTGATTTAACTACCTACCAATTAAGGCAAAGTAAGTTGTCTGAGAGCCCACGCATAATACAGGCTTTATCAGCCACGTATAATACAGAATTTTGGGCTCTTAATACTGATGAATAAGATAAATGAACATGTATGGAGGTGCGAACATTACACCATTTAAATGAATTTGTCTTGACAGCTCATCCCGATCATCTGTCAGCCGATAAAGTTTGTAGACTGTGGGGGCTCTGAATGGACTAGGTAGATAGGTATTTTGATGACGCGAGAGACGCATGTTGAGATTGAGAAAACCTTATATCTGGAATGTCTGCCTGCCCTGTTGGTAAGGGGCACGTTTATTGATTATCGATAGATATTTCTTATTGGCATAATCGTTTCGATCATGACAATTATATTAATCAATAGATGTATTTGTATCGACTATCTTTTGATGTTTATGTCGATGTGTTGTGCTACTTGCGGCTCTAACACTCATCGACTTCCCCCGTAGTGGATCCCTTACATTATAAGAAATGTCGCAACCTCGAGGTATATAGCCATTTTATTGTAAGTCGACTAGCATAAGATCTCTATTTGATTTTCTCGCAACATTTTTGTTTACCTAGAGACTGTGAATAAATTATTTCGGTGAGTTTATGTTGATGCCGCAGCTCTGCTCCGGCACCACCGTGTGACGCATGCACTAGCAAAACCAACGGCTTCGATTTAATAAAAGTGACATCATCTCAAATTGTAGTGAAACATACGATGTTATTTTGAACACCTGTTTGTAATAAAATATCGTTTTGTACTTGTTTTTGCTTATACATGCCTCATACTTCGTATATTAATTTATATTTTAAAATTTTACTCAGATAATGTATTTAATTATTTTGCAAGAATACGCATATGCTTATAAGGCTAACTTTAATTTCGTACAGAACATCACATTCTCATATAGAGAAACAAGAATTGTTATTTGATAAAATATTAAATTGTTGTTTTAAAATTTTATCACATGATGAAATAGTATTTTAGATTGTTATGTAAATATTTTGCTTTGTTTACGTACATTTTTTGTTAAGATTTATAGTTTTGTTAAGTATCAATTATAATTATGCGAAGTATATTAAATTTATAATTTTAACTTTTATTATGCGAAATTATGATTTAATTATAAATTCAATGTATAAGTATAAAAAAAAAATCTCGATGTGTAAAAATGAAAATAAAAGTTTTAAAAATACAATGTCTATTAGTAACACCCAAGTTTATTTATTTTTATTTATTTACTAGCTTTCGCCCGCGACTCCGTCCGCGTGGAATTAAAAAAAAAACAAAAGCAAGTAGCTTATGTGTTCTTCCAGACTATCCTCTATAACTATGCCAAATTTTATCGAGATCCGTTCAGCCGTTTAGGCTACAAACTCTAACAAACATCCATCCATCCATCCATCCATCTATCCATCCATCCATCTAAACTTTCGCATTTATAATATTAGTTTGATTTAATTATTTTTGCACAACAAGTTTGTTACAATTTACTAGATTATGTTGGTAAAATAAGCTTTAGATGTGGAATGGCTACGCTAGTCTAGTAACCTGGAATACATACTATTCAAATATTTAATTCTATTCATCCATATATGGGATGTCTAGGGGTCTAACATACTCGGATTCATTTAATATTTTGATATTGCATTTGGGAATTAACACATGTAGATTATTTTTAAACTCATGTGCGAATTGATCATCGGTAGTTCTGGTCGTACCGTCTTTGCTAAATGCTTTAGTAATTACCTCGTCAACTGAATTATTTATTTTCCCAGCCATATTATTTATTATT
>LD688966.1:518200-560411 GCA_003118335.3 Papilio memnon
AAAAAGTTCTATAATATTATCCTCGTTAGAAAAACTATCCATCACAAACAAGAAAAATAGATTAAAAAATAAACTATGACCTGTAAAGTGCCAAGGGCTAGCACGAAATGTTGTTAGTCGTTTTTAGACAAAAGAGGGTGTATATCTTTAACTGTTCTTAATCCAAATATTTTTGAGTTGTCATTTTTTCGTGCTAACACTTTGCCGTCCTTAAACCAGATATATTAATAACTATCTTTAAGTTCTTGTTTAGCCTGCCATAATAAGTGTTTATTGGATGTGTTCCTCTTCGTCGTCGTCATCGTCTTGTAACATAGCATATGATTTTATTATTTTGACTCTAGTAAACATGTTATGAATGCTATATGCTATACGATCATGATAATTATTATAAATGTGGCCTTTTACATATCATATACCCTTATAAGTATCATGTGTGCATATGTTATTTTTTTACATTTGTGTTTTACAACCAAACAATTTTACTAAATAAATGACTACAGAGTAAAATGAGACATGTGGTATTTTATGTTTTAATATCTTCGAGTTGATTTCTTCTATAGTTATCACATATAATATCTTTGCAACTCAAGAATTAAACTAAATTAAGCCATTGGTAAAAAAAAGACATCCGTAAATAATACATTTTATTAGCCTTCAATAGTAAAAATATCTTCAAGACAGTCATAATTAGGGTACATTTTTAAAGCAATTAGTAATACAGCATTAAAATTATGTTATAATTAACCATGTTTAAAAACAACTTCATTAGAATTTAAAGACATAATTGTGATGTATAAAAAATAAATAAATTAATTTAATTAGCTTTATCCTCAATCTGTTCTTTCTTTTGCTGAACCATTTCTCTGATGTTGTCTTCACTTTCTCTCAGTTTTCGTACCAAGTACTTCTTATTGTCCTCCAACTCAGTGATACGTTTAAGGAGCATAGAAACACGATCTTCGATATTTTCCTTTAATTCGCCTAAATCCGCCTGAAGAAACATTCTGCTCACAGGTATATACGTTTTCGTATCATTTGGCAGAACATTTAACTCTTGTTGTGTAGATTCTATAAACTTGAATACTTTGTCCAAGGCCTCAATTTGAGTGTCGATTATGATTATTTTTTTTCTGGTTTCGACCATTTTCACTTGTAATTCCGCGAAAGCTTTTTTCAATTCCAAATCCACAAGTCTAGCCATTTTATGTTTTAGTAATTTGTAAATTCAAAAGAAATATGTAACGAGAGAGGTTATTTTCAACTTTTCAGTCAAAAAAGTCAAGACAGAAGAAAAAGAAATTATAAAATTAGCAATGGCAGCCAAAGAATATAGAGTTATAAAATGTTGGCAGCAGTAGAATGTCAACTTGACAGCTTGACAGTCATGTTTGCAATAAAAAAAAATTATTGCTATATTTCATTTTTTAACAATTAACGATAATCATGATTTTTTTCCTTACAATAAATATTAATTAGTACTTAAATAATTAAAGTACAATAGTAATAACTATTATAAGCATTAGTCATAGAGTAAAGACGATTATTACTTTATCTATGATGAAACTTATAATTATATAGTTTGTGGCGTTGAAAATTCTCTGAAAAAATTAAACATATATGTTGAATCGAGGCTTAATCAAGTAATTTGAACGTTTTCGCCAGTAACTAAAATGTTATTTCATTAATAAAGGATAAATATAGATAAAACTATTCATTAGTCCCCGTCATTCTTCTACGAGCATACGTTGTCGAATCACTTTTTATCTCTTTCGCGTTTCTATCGACTCTCTCAAGTGTCTCGAATGTGACATGGCGTCCATCGAGATGTATTGCGGCCTCTTATAAAACTGTAGCGGTGGTCTTATTCTACATTTTGTCACTGATGCCGTAAGAAAATAGTACATTTGCATTGATGGTAATGCATGCAAGGAAACCTCAGCGAATAAGCGATGGGTACGATACGTTTTCTTATGCAAAGTTTTAGCAGTGTATTATATAGATGGCGGTCGCCGATCGACAAGTGCTATGTGGATCGTAAGAGAACACTAAATGTTTTTTCTGATTTCAGGTACTTTGAGAAGCACCAAACCCATCCGTATCAGGTAAGGCTTACTTTCAAAGTATTTTACAAGTATATTATATAGATCATAGTTAAAAAACTTGCTTACATCTTACTGATTAAAGTCATTCCCGATGTTATTACACAAGGAGCATCTTTTCTTAGTAGATGGCTTCATTTCTAGCAGTAACTTGCTCGATTTTGTGATCAATTTAGATGTCATTGTTGTACATTTTCCTAGCAATAATCTAATTAAGTCGATGACTATCTTGTTTTTAACAACTTTCGTACTTTGTGATATGTGTGTTGTATTTATGTAGGAAACTTATAAAAACTTAAGTTATTCCAGTTGTCGGGCAAGCTCCATACTTTATATGGATTTTCCAAAGATTCAATAATGACAACTTGTACATAACCTGAGCAACTTTTACTTTTCCATTTTATAAACAAACATGTTTATGTTGACAGCTACATTTAAATTGGCAAAGGTTGCATTTAACTATGATTTTGTTTTCCATCCAGAAGTACAATTCCAAGGTTGAAAGGAGGAATAATGACTACATTCCTGAAACACGGTATGCATCACTTAGATCACCAAACGGCAATGTGTTCATGCATGGACATGGTCACAGTGGCCACACGGGACACACGGGACACACCGGACACACCGGACATACCGGACATACCGGGCATACCGGGCATACAGGACATACCGGGCACACCGGACACTCGGCTCACTCGGCCCACCACCATTACAGTCATGTGCTTGAAGAAAGGCCACATACCGTACCAAGAAATTCCTACATGCAAAAAGATTCCGAAAAGGAGAGAGATCGAGACTACAAATCATCTAGAAATAAGTACACAGGTGGGTTCATTATTTATATATTAGCTTTTCCTCCATGGCCACATATATTTGTAAATTAGTTTTATTATTTAATAATTGTTATGCTTATATAAGTATTTATATGACAGCAATTGCGAATGTATTTGATATTTAGTTAATGCGAATGCATATACAAATGCTGGTCTTCTATGTATTTGGTAGTTTTATTTGCTATCTATCATTTTATTATGTTTGTAAGGAATTTTTTATAATGGGCATAATACTACTAATAAGATCAAGTTATTAATACTCTAATTAAAATCATGGCTTAGCATGTACTCAGTGCTCATGGAAGTGTGAGTATAGCCTGTAAAACCACTCACCCTGAAGAATGCCCCCTGAAGGGACTGAAACTAGTTGGTACATGTGAGATAAGCTGTGGTTTTTAATTATTGTAGTATAGTGTCTCTTGAGAGTATTTCATAAGATACTAATAGGTATTCTATTAACAAATTTCAGACAGTGTTCGATCACCGAAAGAGAAACGCAGCAAAGAATGTGATAGAGAAAAGAATAACCATGAACGATGTGAATCTGAGAAGAAAAGTAGGCCTAGTAGCATGAACTGTAGTGTTAGTAGGAGTAGTAAATATGATAAACGGAGTGCTCCAGTTTCAAGCGTACCTTCTACAAGTGAATGGTCGGAACATATTAGTTCATCGGGGAAGAAGTACTATTATAACTCTATCAGTGAAGTGTCACAGTGGGAGAAGCCACGGGAATGGGACTCGCGGCGGACAACATCCAAAGATTCCACATATTCTGCCAGAAACAGTGAGTATTGCATTATATACTTTTATTATAAAAAGTGGTCTACAATATTCCAGGGTACATCAAATACATTCGAATCAAAGTCCCGTCGAAATCTGCCAAGCCATTTCAAATTTCATTTAGTACAAATGCGGCTTGTGCACATAGATATATGGATTTTTTTCAGATATTACATATAGTCTGTCTGGTTTTATTTACTGTATCAATAGATTCCACATATTTGTATATTTTTCGGTCATTAAAATTACATAGAAGTTCAAAGATATAGTAGTGCAAGGAACTTGTATTAACTTAATTCAAACCAATGTGGTTGTTTTAAAGTCCCATGTGGTAATTTTTTTCTTGACATTTTTTTATATAACACAATAGTATAGGCACAAATTTTTAGAGAACAGGTATAAGTTTTTAAATCATAATTTTTTGTTTATTATGGTTATTATCCATTTATATTTTGTTCCGTAGTAAAATAAAATTGTTACCTTACTATATACATAAATATACAATTTAACCTTATGCTTATATCAGTTTTTTATGTTATTGATTACACCAATTTTATCAACAAAACAATTACTAAATGACATTATGTTGATCTACTTTAGTTGAATATCATTAATAACTCATTATAATAATCAATGGCAATTGCTTATGTTGGGATAATTTACAGATTTAATTGGTTCCTATTATTATTAACAAATTAATTTATCTTTAACTAGCTGTTCGTTTGCGGTGTCATCCGTGTGAAATTATAAAAACTTTATTTCATTGTTTACCTACATTTGTCAAACTATCAATGCAAATGTCAAAATGACATGACATGATGACAAACCAATCTTGCTTCCTCGATGTTGACAGCAACTTATGGTCTCTTTCCCACATTAGGGTTTTTATCCAAAATATTTACCCCTAAGTTTCATGGCGTGAAAAATATAGCCCAACGCGTGACGTAAGTGTAGGGATTTTTATTAAAAAAAGAATTATTCAAAAATATGCTGTAATTGCTGACATCTTAGGCAACAAAGAAGTGTGTGTTTACACTTTATTATATTAGTATAGATTGTAATAGCCATATTATCAGTTTGTATTAGTTCATTCAATTTCCTCTTTCCCCAATGCATTCAAATATGCTTTTTTTATATCCTACAATGTCCCATTGATTTCAACCAGTTCCACCATCATCAATATATTTTTCAGTGTCATTTGGTTTTGGCAATGCTAAATAATGTGATATCCTATTGGTCTAGTATAACCTAGTATTCAGCTGCTTTCTTATGAAGTTGATATTAGATTCTATTATTTAAAAGAAAGATATAAATGTAGACAAATGACCTCCAAAATACATGAAAGCATTGTTATTGAATTCACAATTGAAATTATATTTGTTATTGGTAGAGATGCCATACAAGTGTGCAGTAGCTCTAAATAAAACCTGGATTAACAAATACTTTGTGATACCAATTATTAGACAAAATGTTTTTAGCAATATACTCAAGTTGCATGTACTAAAAACCTAGTTTGGACTTATATTGACTTGTTTTTTAGTTTTAGTTATGCCATCCTTAGGTCACACTTTTTCTTAAAATACCATTCTGTTTAATAATATATTTAAGATTCTGGAAGATTACTTGCGCTACCTGCCTGCAAAATCAAAATATGCAATACATTTAATTGGAGAAATGCAGATTTGAATCAACTGATGGTGTTATGCTTAGCTATATTACTTTTATACATCCTTCTCAATCTTTTTTACTAACTTTGATAATTGAAGTGAGTTCAATACAAAAGGTTTTAATATGTATCAAGTAAATTAGTGATGTAAGAAGAAAAAAACAAATGATGCCAGGACCACATTAAATGCAAATCCATAATCTTTGAATACTCCTTAGGTTTGCAGTATTACGACTAGTTTGCTTATATTGCTTGTAACAGCAATATGTGTGTCTGATAAAAGAAAACAGTTCATAGTCGGGGACAATTCATGTAAAATGTATATGATTCATTAGAAGGAGGTATTGATGTAAACAAATGTAATTGTGTGTCAATAGTGTTTATTGTCTATTGATTTATTGTTATATAGTGATAAGAAACATCAAATGATATTTTATAACTTACTATATATGGCGAAAAGAGATTTTAGGCCATTATAAATCTTACTAATATAAAATGCAAATGCTTATGTAGATGAGTGGATGGATGTTTATTACGAGGTATCTCAAGCGAAATGGATTTCGAAACTTTACACAATTTAAAACATGGCCTGGAAGAATACATGGGCTGTATTAAAAACTATATCTGATATTGTAGAAACCAAAACCGATATTGAATCTGTTTGAACATGATGAAAAAATTGTTTACAGTTATAGTTGTTTAATAGATATTATAAAAAACCTACCATATGTAAAACCTAAGTAATCATTACTTAATTATTAACCCTTATGAGTGTTTTCAAACCCTTAGATATAAAGTAAACCAGCTGTAGAAGTATATAAGTATTATTATAACGCATAATATTGTTCCTGTTGCAGATCGAGACAGAGAGAAGAGGTCGCGGTCCCGATCTCGGTCGAGGTCTCGTTCTCGGTCGCGGTCCGGGCGGCGGGAGGCGGAGCAGACGCGCAGCAAGCGCTCCAACAACGCCTCGGACAGATACTGGAGCGGGCGTGACGATGACCCGCATCCTCACGACAGGCAACGACCTAAACACTCGCACGATGCCAAGGGTGAGCATACTATGGAATTACGCATGTGGAATCTCTCATAACCCTTTCATCCAAAGGGCAGGGTATCTTTTGAAAGTATATACGCCCCCGCGCCAAAAAAAAACTGGCGTCCCACTGAAAACAGTGAGATTTTAAAAAGGGTCCATGAGAAAACATTTTGGAAACCTCTGGTGTAGGAACCTCTGTTATCGAAATGCAGAAGTTGAAAGGAGCGGCAAAATTGGTATTGCGCCTGGGCGAGGAAACATTCAGTGGTGGGCCTCAGTTTAGGTTAATGCACTTAGGGTCGTCAAATGATCATTAAGAGAGTAGTTTATTACAGTGATAAATATGTTACTGAAAAAATACTTTATCATAAAGAGGTATGAGTAGAGA
Source organism: Papilio memnon (assembly GCA_003118335.3). Lineage (NCBI taxonomy): Eukaryota > Metazoa > Arthropoda > Insecta > Lepidoptera > Papilionidae > Papilio > Papilio memnon. The sequence continues at coordinate 525,012 of LD688966.1, forward strand.
TTGAAATAAGGTTCTCTTTTTTGTTACACATAGCAATGAGTAAACTTGATAAGTTGTGTATGATAGAGTGTGGTTGTTTTAATGGTGTGTGTATGTACAGAAGGTCAGGCACAGGATATGGATATATCTCCGGACCGCAGCACGCCGCTGTCGGAGAACTCGTACCCGCGGGAGGTCCCGCGCGGCGACAACTCCGTGCCCCCAGTCGTCGTCCTCGACAACTCCAACCAGACTGTGAGTATAACACGTCACCAACATATTGGTCCTTTTAAGTGCATTCTATCATCAACTTAGAATATATTCCCGCTACTCACAACCGAATACTGAATGACTTGAACATGCAGTAGTGTCTTTAGTGATAATGATGCTTAAACTCAAAATTGTATTAAAATTTTAACATCTGACAGATTTGAAGCATTGCTTACGAAGTGTTTATATAATTCGTTTCAATATTGGGACGGCGTTTCAGAAACGTAGTTGCAGATAATAAGTTTTAGGAGAGTGAAGTTTTTGATTGTGTTTAAGACGGGGTCGTTGCTGGCGGCGGCGTTGCCGCGCATAGTGTCCGCTCCGGTGATGATGTGCAGCGGGATGCCGCCGGTGTGCGTGGGGGGCCCTGGAGTCGCAGGTGGCGTGGTGGGCGCAGGGGGTGCGGTGGACGGGGACTGCACCCCTCCGCTCCGCGATGCCGGACCCCCCACGCCCACGCACTCTGAGAACACGGACCCCCACGCGCCCCCACTGCATCTAGACTCAGCACTGCCTAGAAAAAGTTAGTGCCTTTTGTTGTTGCAGAGAGCTTTTATTGTTTAGAAAAAACTAAAATCAGCAAGCAATTTGTCGACGTGTTACGTAAACTATTGTATGTTTAAACGAAGATTTGCAACTTAAAAAAATGCTATTAATTTCAATGGATCATGAACTTGCGATAGACGAATAAATCCTGTTCTAAAACTTACAAAGTGGCACAGAATTTTGTATAAATCAAATTAAAAAAAAAAACCTAAAACAAAATATATGTGGTGTAAATCGCAGTATTGTGGCTATGTATGGATGGGTGTTGGTGATATTAACATAATGTATGGTGTGACAGTGGAGTGCCTGGGCAGCTACTCTTCGGTGGTGGGAGGTCCTCTGCAGCACGCCGTGCCCATGCTGACCCCCTCCCTCATGAACTACGCGCGTACGGACCTCACCGGGCACGTCGCCGGGTGGCCCGCAGATATCCTGGAGAAACAGGTATTCTAACATATATCAAACTAACTAACATCCCAATACTAAAACACCCAGTTACATTACGTCATTAAAATTATAATTATAATGGTATGTTTTAATAAATTACAAAAATAACAACCGTAATATAAAAAGCCCTACACTAATGACAGTGTAAAGTGTATATTTTTACACTATTTAATTTAGAAGGTAAATAAATTAGAAGAAACTGTCATGGAAGAAATCATTTACACTTCCAGTGCTTTTATTTATTGTCTATATAAAGCAAAGGTGTTTGTTGCCAGTATGCCATCACTGGCAGAATACTAACTCTAAACTCCTTATCTGGTAAAAAGATAGCGGAGAGATTGTAAATGATGATATGTGCTAGGCGAACAAGTTCACCGAGGAGGCGTACCAGCTGGGGTGCCTGCAATGCACGCGCGTCTCCGCGGAGCTGAAGTGCGCGCGCTCGCTCGTACGGCATACAGAGATTCAAGCCACGCTGCAGGAACAAAAGTAACCTTCCATACACACCTCTTTACACTACTGACTGTCACCATCCAGTGGCGTAGCGAGGGGGGGCAAAGGGGACATCTAGCTCCGGGCGCAGCTCTTATGGGGCGCCAAATGGTCGCAAAAATGCGTACGCGCTATTTCAATATCGTTAAGTTTCGGCATTGGCGGCTCTCGAGCGACTTCTTTAAAAGCATTCGTGTTATGTTCACCCAATACTTAAAATTCACCACTGCGTTATAAAAAACCGCCCCGTTGTAGTAATGTATGAACAAATACATGGAAATTAATTTGTTTGATTTAAACTAATGAAATTGAATTAAATTTTCCGCGAACTCACAACTCAGTGCCACCATTGTAAATTAACACTAGACATACCTTTATATTGCGATTCATAATAATTTAAAACGTTTACAATGAATACAGTTTTTATACATTAATTAGCATAAAATGGCACTAAATGTTAACTGGTTTTTATTGCAACACGACAGTAAAAATTAAATTAAAATCGGTTAAGCCGTTTTTGAGATTAACACCCCTTAAACACACAAACTGACAAAATTTTTACTTCTTTGCGAACTAGTTTTAACGTCAATATGTAATTTAATTAATTTGCGAGAATATTTCAGATACCAAATGATATGGTTTTCAAATAGAGGGTGGGGCGGGGGGGGGGTGCTAAAAAGTTATTGTTGTGCCTCGGGCGCTCATAAGCTCGCTACGCCACTGTCACCATCACCACCTCACTATACCTGGGGGTTCACTTCACACATACCTTTGAATCTCTTTGATGTCTCTTCTCATATGTGCAGGCATCACTATTTTTTATACATATATTTTTCTCCACCGTAAGAAGGTCGGTTAACTTATGTACACACAGGACCTGTAGATTACGAGTCAAGTGCTTAAACCCCCGAGCCCTTTTGTATATAAAACTCTTTAGAGAGAAGCCATCTGTATTTCTGTTCCTTTGCCTACAATTGTTGTACACTCGCATAAGTTGGGACATGAGTATTTATTAATGTAAACAATAGAATAAAGTTTTTATAATGTACTAGTATTCGCCCAAGACTCCGTCCGCGCCGTATAAAAAAGAACTTGTAAGGTAGCCTATGTTCATCCAGACTATGTGTTACATCTATGCATAATTTCATTGAGATCTGTTCTGGAGATACCTTCTAGCAGACATCCATCTATCGATCATAATCTTCGCATTTATTATATAGAAATATAAGTCGTAAGATTGCGATTGAAGTGTCGCGGGAACAGGTAGTAATAGTAAGTTTTACTGCAGGGTGATGTACCTGCGGCAGCAGATCACGAGGCTGGAGGAACTGAAGTCGCAGAACTCGTTTATGTCGGATGAATAGGACAGGGCGTGGGGCGGTACGTCACCGCCCCACGCGTCCCGTACGCTTAGTGCGCCCAGTTCGCCCAGTTCACCCAGTGTGCCCAGTGCGTCCATTGCACCCATTGCGTCTCGTGCGTCCCGTGCGTCCCGTGCTCCACCAGCGGCTAGTGCGACCCGTGCGTCCCGTGCTCCACCAGCGGCTAGTGCGACCCGTGCGTCCCGTGCTCCACCGACGCCTAGTGCGACCCGTGCAACCCGTGCTCCACGTGCATCCCGTGCGCCACTTGCGCCCAGTGCGTTCCGTGCGCCACGTGCGCCCAATGCGCCCCGTGCGTCACGTGAGGCCCGTGCGCGTAGTGCGGAACGGCTGGAGCGCGTGGCACGCCTGCGACGTGCGCTGCATCCGAGCAACTATGCCCGTGAGGCAGTCCTGGTCAGGTTGCCGTACCCCCCCACGGGCAATCAAACGCAAGGAAGAGTAGGTGCATCGATTATATTATTCCTTGGTCGGTTGTAAGTGTACAGTGTTTTGTAACGTGTTCATTTGTAAACGTGCAAATTACGAACTTTGCTATCTCTGCCGCTAGTAGTTGGTAGTGCGCGCAACCCTCAGTGGTACAAGTTTAGACCAGATTATTCCATCGTTAACGTTAGAGATAGCCGGCTGTTTGCGGAGTAAACATCACAATATGTAATACACCACTTGTAATTATTTGTTTAGTTATAAGACGCAGTTGAATGTTGCAAACTATATAGAAATATGTCTAAATTGTTGTTTGACGAATGAAAATTTATTCTAATTATTCAATATAAAATATACAATAGACCTACAATTATACACTAGTTTTTACCATATAATAGTGTTGTCCCAAATATGTGCAATTGTTACATTTATTATAGTAATTCAGTTTCATTTGTGTTGTCCTTATGGTGGTAATATTTCATACTTTGTTACAATAAATAGTAATTATTATACTAAACAAATTTTACAAATGTTCAATAATTGTAATATCTCTTAATGTGTATTTGTTTCATCACAATTGTAACTTTAAATCATCACAAGTCAAGTAATCGTGTTGTTTGAGTTGGTCGAATTAAGTAGTCATTAATAAACATGTGTGATTGTTATTATTAGAGGTAATTGTAAAATATTTCAGTGTTTCGTCTGTAGTGTACATTTGTTATTTCCCATGTTATAAGTGAATAATTGTTATTACATTTTGAACAGTGATTGGGAAATTTTATAAGAATTTTAATATTTGCATGTGACATGTTTCTGTCTTGTTCCTACAATGTTGACAAGATCATTGAAATAATTTATAATTATTCATAAAATTGTGAATTGTAATTATTCATAAATATACTTGTAATTATTAATCCAATAACCTGTATTTGTCCTTTATATATAATAATTGTTTCGTATGTATGTTTTAACTTGTAGACTGGTTCACCAAAACCTCGGAATATAATCTACTGTCATAATTAATTTAATTAGTTGAAATAATTTCAATGAGTGGACACTATTATCCAATGTTTATATTATATTTGTAATAGTAATAGCGACTTGTCTGAATTTGAAACGAAATGTAATTATCATGTTTTTGAATAAAGTTAATTTTTATATCAAAAGAGATTTAGCGAATAAATTTGAAACAAATGTCTCTTTCCGATCACAATTTAATTATAATAAAATGTACCAAATTCAAGGTTTTTAATACATTTTGTCAGTAGTTTGTGCAATGTCTATGTAAAAATTTGAACAACTATTTTGAGAGTAAGATGTAACAATTTCTAAATTAGTTTAATGAATAGTTGTATTAAAAGAAATTATTAAAATGATTCGTTAGTTTGTGTAATGTGTCGAGTGCGCGACCTCGTGAGATAGTGCATGCGTCGCTCACGATGTCTCTCTGTGTGTTTGTCTGTCGAAGCGCTTGTAAAATATACTGACCTTTATATATGGACAGGCTATAACTTAGTATTTTGTATTTAAATTTCGCCATTTTGGCGCTAACTGTATCGGTTGTGCGGTTGTAGCGGTGGTTATAGTTCGAACCAATGGCGACAGTTTTAACTGTCACTAATGTCATCATCTCCAAGAAGCCTATCTTTTTATACAGATCAGTGGTAAATTTAATTATTTCCCCTCTCGTTCTCTATGAGCAAAACAGATGTATGTGTCGATACAGTGACTTGTTGTGTTTTGAATGTTTGTGTGTTGAATGTGAGGCAGGCAGGGTGTCGCGCACAGTTTGTCTCTGCTGTAATATATATTGCGCTCGTGACGCCGTCGCCGACACCGCACCGCACCGCACCGACACCGACACCGACACCGACACCGACAGCTCAACACTAATGTGTATTCCACGCGCTCGAGACTAGAGAGTTTATAATGAATAATCATGGCAAAGATTGTAGATATTGGTATTTTTGTGCATGTGGTGTTTTACTCATAATAAATCTTTAGGAAAATAATTCATTTATAAAATTTGTCATTGTACACATTCAAAGATTTCATATTGCAGTTACGTATGACGAAATGAAGGTTGAATAAAACTAATTTTACGTATCATTGAGTTTGATTATTTGAAATCCCAACACTTCGAGGTAAATAAGGTAACTATAATGCACTGTTTCGTCCCTGCTTATGTTACGTGTAAGTTTTAACATCAGTCGGAACTGTATAGTGAATAAATACTGGCGTATGTAGGCAATTTTAACTGCCAGATTAATTGTACAGTTCTGACGATACAAATTAATGGTAAGTTTTGAAGTGGCTGTTAAAAATATGTGTAAAAGATAGTCATTTTTCATTGACTTTGAAAGAAATGAAGACAATATGTTTAATATAACTGCTGCAGCATTTGACGTTAAAAGAAAACACTGTTTAGAGGACAACAAAATATAATTATCTCAAAAGTACTTTCTAGTAATAGTGAGTTTAGTCCGAGAGTTGCGTGAGCAGTGCGGTGCCGCGCAAGATCCAGAAGTCTGAGGGGTGGTCTGCGGGCAGTAGAATGGCGATCACGAAGTTTGTACTGTGTCCGGTGGTTGCGAGCACGCCCGCGCGCGCCGCCGTGCGGTACAGGGGTGCCTCGTAACGCCCGGCCGCTGGCGGCGCGCCTACTCGGCAGCTCACCCGCACCGCCGGCAGCCACGACCACGTCTGACCTGCACAAACACTCTAATATTACTAATTGACTCTATAAGCTTTATAACGGAACACTAGTCTGTCAACTTTTACTCTAATTATACTAGTAATAATAATGAACTACATAATTGGTATGACCCACAACCTCACATTATTATTTACTTTGATGTTTGATGATTAGCTGCTCCCCCCAGAGATTCGAAAAAAGAAAAATACCTTCATATAAACAATGCTTCGTATAAGACCATATCAAGAGTATCCAAGAAAATTGTATTCCTATAAAGATTGCATTTACTATCGCGATCTATTTTGATACCAACACCACCTAGTAACAGCAAAAGAGTAATGCTGCAGTCATAATAAATCTACGTAAGCTAGAAGAGCTTTCGTTGATGCGTACCTGGCAGTGCATCAGAGAGGCAGGCGTTCGGCACATCCCAGCGGCCCGCCTCGATATAGAGGCCGTGGATGATGATGCCTTCGTCCGGTGCTTCCAGCCCGCTGTACACGTCCACTTGCTCCTGCTCAATACACAGACCCTCCTCAACCAATGCCGCCTTTCACTATGAGCTTACTTAGGCACGAGACGAACCTATTCCCTCCCTAATCGCGGTAGTACATAACTATATGCCATTGCTGGGGCGCTGTTCATTTTCTCTTCTATTCTCAAAATATATAAACAGCTATACAAACCTTAGGATGCTTATTAAATGCATAAATATCATCTTGGTAAATGAAAACGGAAGTGGGATGGAAGTCGAAAGCGAGAACGTCAATGGGCAGGCGGTTGCGCCGCGCGTGCGTCTGCAGCGCCCCCGTCAACAGGCCCTGAGGGAAAAACAGCCCCGGCAGCCAACTGCTCTCGCCTCGGCCATTGCGCCACCAAGACTGCATCATTATTAAACTTATAAACCTCATGTCTAGTATAAAATGGTTAAAAACAACTATTGGGATCAAATCAAGAATTACAAGCTGCCGAAACGATTGCTAGTTTGACTTACATATTGTAGCATAACAGTTATAAAGATACATTAGAACATGATAAGCAAGTGTAACTCGCCTCTATAAAGTCAACGCGCAGTGCGAGGTCGTGTAGCCAGCTGCCGAGTGACTTGAGGGAGTTGTAGGCGCGCGCATGCCACATGGCGGGTACGCGTCCGTTTGCCAGCGCGTTGAACACCTCCTCCAGCGCCTCCGACATCACCACCATACCCTGTGCACACAACATTAATGAACACAACCTTTATCAGGTATATAGAGTGGTTTGTGCAGTCGATGGCTAGTGGGTACCTGCACGGCGCGTTGCAACTCGCGCAGGCTGGAGTGCAGCAGCGTGAGCAGCGTGTCGTACTGCTTACGTTCGTGGTGCAGCACCGTCGCCAGAGAGAGCGGCTGCCCGCGCTCGTCCACCGCAAAAACAGACTCGTGTGTCACAGACGTTTCCACCTTACAATACCAGAATAACATTGTATTATATGACAAATTCAAATTCCAGTCAAAGAGACCTGTTCACTATTGGATGCGGTGCAGGCATCAATACGAGATATTTAATTAGACAAGGTCACCTTGTGGGGCACAGAGGCGCGAGTGGATTCGCAGATACGCCACACAAGACGCTCGGGGGGCTCTCCCCCCGCGCCCCCTGCTCGCGGTTGCACCTCAGCTATCGTCTGCAGCAGCGCGGTCGTCTCTTGCCGCTATAACGCACGCAGATGAATTGAGGATCCTCTCCTTTTTGACAATAGTGTACGATCGTGTCGTTTATAGTTTGGTGCTGACCTCGTATGTGATGTTGGCGTTGTCGTGCAGGCCGAAGAGTCCGGGCGGCTCGTTGTCGGGCAGGCCGTCGACGTAATGTTGGGCGTCGGCGAGCAGCGGGGCGCGCGGGCAGCCGTAGCGGCCGCACGGCGAGTACCGGTGCTCGGGGCTGAGCGCCGAACGCGACACCACGCGCCGCAGTGCCGCCGCCAAGCAACGCTGGTCCCACATGTCCGTCACTCGACCGCCGTACGTTATCTCACCTGCACGCATTCAGCCAGACTTTCACTTGCAATATACGATAGTCTCACTCCTAGCTGCTATATAATATAATACTATTAAGGACAATGACAAACATTCGATAGACAATGACGTACTAACTGGTGATATATTCGAGTGCGTCCCAAGGGATCTCCCCGCCGGCGCAGAACATCTGCAGCGTCAGGATAGCGCATTCGCGATCGCTGTCACTGAACTCATACGAGATGTTCCAGCCCAGAGGACCGAACTTCTTACGTTCCTGTACCAGCGCATGGAAGATGCAGATGCCGAAAACCAGTGTGCGCCAGTCCTGCTCCAATACTGAGAATATTTTCACAGTATAATTGTAAAACGACCTATAAGGAATCACTAGAAATATCACAAAAATTGGGTATTACTCATTACCGTGATTCTCGTAGAAATCTGCATCCATATCAATGAGAGCTCTCTTTACATTGGCTTTTAAACCTTTAGGTGGTTCATTGGTGACTTTCACTGAGTTCTGCAGCACGGACACTGGGAATTTGGGGGTCGGCATTGAACTTAGATACAAGCGAAATTCTTCATGGATTGGGGACTGGTCGCTTGTAAAACTTTCTACAATCATCTCCAGATTTCGCATCCATGATGCTGCCAAGTGACAATTCTGCGAATGTAATTACAGAGGGTTTTAAAAGTAGATCCCTAAAATGGTTTTATCAGGGTAGATCACAACATATACACATGTCACCTGCAAGAACACCCAATCTCCTTTCGGTTTGGCATCGGTGATCATCCTCTCAGCGACCGGTCCCTGACCTTGGCCCAGTGAGATGAAATTGACACGGTCCCGCATGCCTCTGTCTGTGGCGAACTTCAGAAAGGCGCCAAACGGATCGGAGCCTGTGCTCAGCACAAACACCAAAGGCGTCGTGGAGTTTGTATCAGCATATCTGAAGAGGAAAACGAGTAATATCGAATAAAATGATTACGGGTTGTCAATCGTGAAAATAAGTCGTCTTCCATAACTCACAATGTCGGCAGCTGGACAGGCGGAGACTCGATGAAGGCGGGGCCCAGCGTGACCGACACGTATTGCGAGCTCGCAAACACCAACTTCTCCTCTCGCAAACACTTCAGTAGCATCAACTTCTCGAATGGCGACAGCCGCTTATCCCAGTCTACCGTCGGTATACCCTTGTCTGTCTTGTCCACGTGAATCTCCTGTTTACATAAGAGTAATGTTATAGTGAGAGCTCTTAGTAGATATGCTTACACTTAGAAGTAAGGAATCTAAGTAAAATGAAAAGGCGTACGATAAAATAATCGCCAACGTTGAGCGGGATACGTTTGAGGCAGTCGTCAGGCAAGCCGGCGAAGGCGGGCTCATGTTCGTGAAGGAAATTCACCGCCGACCACGTCGGCTCGGTGATAGCTTCCGTCGCAGGTTTCTTGGGTATTCCCTAAACGACCATACGTAAGATTCCTTATCTGTGCAATAACAAGAAAACAATCGCAATAAACATAAACAGTATTAAACGAAGTGTGTACTGACACCGGCGGGTGTGCCCGCGCCGTGCATGAGGTAGTGCCAGTAGGATTGTGGCAGCGCGCCCGAGTGCAGCTCCACGGCGGCGGTGAGCAGCATCGAGAGCGCGAGCCGGTGCCGCGCGAATAACGCACGAGACACCGCGCGTTGAGTCGCCAGCGTCGCGCTCGCCACCAGCGCCGCCACGCGCATCTCCAACGTGTCGCCCTCCTTAGCCGGCTCCTCCACCACGCGCTTGAATATCTTAAGCACATCGCATCTCATATTACCACCACATCTGGTCCGCTCTGAGTTCATACCATATACACAGGATGCATTGCATTTTCAGGATTATCCGTCGGTGGCTGACCTGCGTAAAGTACGACAGCGAAAATTGATACATGGGGTCGAGGTCCGCGAGCTGTGCGATGGCGAAGTACAGCAAGGCGCCGCGTGCTGCCACCTCGCGGTACCGCTCGCGCGCCGCGCCGATACTGCGCTCCGTCACTTCTGCCTCGGCCAGACGCGCAGAGATTATTTCTGACGTTTCCTGTACAACGACACCACGCTCCATACTAGTTATATTATACTAGCTGTTCCCTTGCGACTTCATCCGCGTGAAATTATTAAAAAAATATTTCATTGTTTACCTACATTTATCAAATTATCAATTGCAAATGTCAAAATGACATGACATGATGACAAACCATGGCAACCTTGCTTCCTTGATGTTGGCAGCAGTTGCGCATGAACTCGGAATATTTTGGGTGCAAATGTGAAGTTAAAGTAGAAAAAGGTAGGCAGGCAGTGCGCCGTGCCCCAGCCGTGTACCTTGCTCTCGTTGAGTGTCTCGATGAGGACCTCATCGTCGAGGATGTTCCCGGTGGAGGCGTGCAGCAGGTGCAGGATGCGCTCCTCGATGTCGAGCAGCGAGGAGCGGTCTGCGGCTATGCGCTGCGTCAGCTGCACTCGCTGCAACTCCAGCTCGGGACGCTCCAGGCTCACTACCTCACTTCGCAATACAAACGACTGGTTTTAATATATTACTTTATAATATTTTATTATATTCCTGAACTCAGGCAACTTGGTTTATTGATCTTGCGGCATCGAATACATATGAAGTATGAAAGTTTAAGCGTGGTAAGTTTGTAATATTTCACTTGTCGGAAGTGAGTATTTAAAGTCAACGTGTGGTAGTTACGCGAGCAGTTGTTCTTCCAGTCCGGAAAGCGTGACGGTGAAGTTGACCAAGGTGACCTGGATGCAGATCTCTGGCAGGTAGTGCGGATTCCCGAGCTTCGTAGTCAGGTACAGCCGGAAGTGAGAGTCGTACTCTATATCACTGTCGCCGAGGTGAATCAGCAGGCGACCACCCTGATATTGAAATCTTTAATATTCATCTGTAACTTATTGCAAATAGTGAATACAATTTTGCCGTTGCTATTTATTGTAGGAGGTCATGCCACGGACATAATATAAAAACCTTCTCAGAACGCAGCCTAAAGTTGTTTAGTTAGTGATTAAAGTTTAGGATATGTATTCTCTTCAAACGACGTGTGTTGTCCTTATATCAGTGGTGACCTGCATGAACGTCTGCTTGAGCAGGAGCGGGGTGAGCGCGGCGTCCAGTTCCTCGCCCACGTCCTCCAGCAGTAGCGGCCAGCCGAGCCGCACGCAGCTCTCCATTATGCGCAGCAAGTTCGGTGCCGTCGGCTTGGCCACCTTCAGCCCGTTCTCTCGCTCCATGTTCTTGATCCAACGATTCGCCTACAAATTGGACATAAATCAATGGAACCGGCAGTCTGCTCTTAGAAAGTCAAATAAGTGCATGTAGGCATTGACCTGCTGCTGAGGGTCTATGGCGAGCGGACGACGGCCGGCGCTCACGACCAGCGTGGCGTTCTCAGCGGAGCCGGTGTCCCGCGGCAGCCCCTGCGACTGCCACGCCAGCCGCGCCCCCGCACCCGCCGCCGTGCCCACCAGGCTGGTCGTATAAAAGATTACATCATTGTTGTGTGTAAATATTTGATCGCCGATATAACTTGTAGAAATAAATGAAAGAGATTTTTGCCTGGGTTTTTTTTACTGTGCCAGCTACAAATTTTGAATGACGATTTTTAAAATACATGTGTCGTGACGGTGATCTAGAAACTTAGCCATTGCTATTAAAATTATGGCAGGCGCTCGTACGAACATTGTATTTTGCTCATTTCGACGTAATGCACAAACCCCGAGAACTGTGAAGATGACACCGATGACGTACAATTTTATAACAATTATGAAGACTTACTCGAAAGTGGCAGAAGCAGGTATCTGAAGCTCTGCGCAGTGCGCCACCCACTTGTGTTCTAGTTCGCGGCGGTAGTGCGCGGGGAAGGCGCCGAAATACGCGATGCACCCGGCCGCCACTAGCACATTGCCGGTCGCGTCAATCAATTGCAACGACGCTTCCTGGAACCCACGGTTCACTAAACGTATTTTTTTATAACTTTCCGAGGTTTTGATACACCTATGCGTTTAATCCTACAAGACCGTTGTAGATAAGCTTATAAGCCTTATGAATAGAGGGATCTCTAAAAAGTCCTAGAGTGACCTTGACGCTGTTCTCCCAGCGCGTCTGCTCGTCAGCGAGCGCCTGTGTGAGGCTGCCGGCGCGCGCCAAGCGGGCGGCGGCCAACTCCACATCCGCCTGCAACCGATCGCGTTCCTCCTCCACCACCTCCAGCTCGCGCTGCATGGCCGCCAGCTGTGCCTCCACAGCTTCCACCTGCTTCTGCTTGCCGCGCAGCTCTGCCATCACACTGCGCAGGATGCCCGCCGCCTCCTTGTGCCTGTAATCAGCACATGTCTAAGTCCAAACAAATCATTAACTGTACGACAGGGTGAGCAAATACCAATCGAATGTTAATGACAAATACAAGATAAAAACTCATTCTCAAAGTATTAAAATGGGTCGCTCACTTGAGGATCTTGGGTTCCACGACACGAAACACCTTGGCGTACATGTCGATGGCCTGCACCCACAGTACCATAGAGCGGCACACCTGCGCAATGTACAACCTTTCACTTCTACAACTCAGCTAATCGAGTACAAAGAGAATACTTAGCACCTTGGACATCTTTGGGTTAATGCTAGTAATAAGTCACCTTGGACACTTTGACCACAGTCTCGGGATTAAAATCCTTGTGTGTGAGATAAGTCTTGATCTTTTTAAGAGTCGCGTCCGGGATGTGGTCTTTGTCGTACTCTTGGAGGTTTCGTATAAAGTTCACATCGGCCAGAAGCTTTTTCGTCGAATCCCAATCGGGTCTGCAAATAAGATCATTGGGTCAAATCTCCCTTGTTTAGTTGTAGGTCTCTTTTTTATTCAAAATAAAAAATAAACTTATCGTAAATTAAACTGACTTCGCTCCAAGCAGAATGCACACGGGCTCCATGACGAAGCGCACGAGGGCGGGAGGCTTCTGGAAGGCTTTGAGTTCGTTGATGTCTGCCTTATTGAGCGCTTTGAGCGCGTCCTGTGCGGCCTCCATGGCGGGCATGGCCAGAGCCAGGTCCGCTTTCGCCTCGTCCGCAATCTGCCTCACCTCGTCTGCTTTTACCTGTCGAGGTTGAAACCGATGTAAAACTTGGCATATTATATAAATTCACAATGTATAAAATGTTGTAGCAAGCGCCTAAATAGACAAAAACTCCATAAATTCACCTTGGCGTTTGCTTCATCGATGAGTAACGCGCTTCGCACGAGGTCGGCCGCGCGGCGCTCGTTCTGCAGCCGCGCCGCCAGCGCCGAGCCCTCCGCCGCCTTGCGCGCTAGCAGCGGCTCCATCTCCCGCACGGCGCGCTCCATCGCACCCACAGACTCGTACGCGCTGTACAGCTTCTGCAATACGAATAAATTACAGGTCATTGTATGTAATTACAGGACATGTAGGTATACAAAGTGAAACAAAATGTGAAGGCCAGCGACATCTGAGAAAAAATCACCTCGAGACCGCAGGAGACCCGGTCGCGACCCGAGATGATCTCCTGACGTTTGGCGTCCAGCAGCGAAAGGTAGAGCTGCAGCAGGTCGAGGTAGCTGCTGGGCGTCGAGTAAAAGTGCCGTCGCAGCTCCGCAAATAGTCGATCCGACATCACGTCTACGTCCTGACACAAAAAGCAACCCAGAAATGTGTTATAAAATTAAAGTTATATACAATTTCTAATATCCTTGTAAAGATACAGGTCTAGATAGAGTAAATGTTTGACTGCAGGTACCTGATGCATGGAGACGCAAACTGTGGATACGTCATTGATGAGCTTGGCATCGGCGAGTGGCGCCAGTGACTGGCGTGCCACCGAGTGTAGTGCCCCTGGCGGCCACTTGGTCAGCCAGTCAATGGTGCAGCAGTTGACCAGCGAGGGGAACATGCGACAGCGTCGTCTGAATCCTTCACCGACGGGACTCATGCAAATGCAAAGATGCAGCTTGGCGCGCACACGGTTGATGAAAAACCGATAGAGGGCGTCGCGGTCGGATAGGTTGACCCCAGCTTTCGCCGCGTCCTGTCCGCACCCCGACTGTACCTGCTCGTATACTTCGCCGTCGAGCAGATTGTTCACCTCGCCTGCGAAACATGACACCACTGTACTGCTCTGAACAGTCCCATGGCGACGACAACATATTATAACAACATATCATAATCCAGAATTATTTGGTACCAGTGTTGAGCATATTGTTGACATCCTCCAGAAAGTCGTCGCGAGAAAGTTGCGAGTCTGTACAAAGGAAGACTGTCTCGCGCAATGCCACGCCAGCGCTCATGTACATCCTCACCAGGTCCTCGTGGAACTCGGGAACATCGTAGTTCCGCTTCAATTCCATACCCATGCACCTGTGCCGAAAAGATTCCATCACTACAAATGGTTTTGGTTTATATAAAGTTATCGTTAACTTCTCTACGATAAATGGCCATAATTTTGCAAGGCTCGTCTGTCGGTACCGGCAGTCATTGAGGTGAGCGGCGAGCGCTGCAACGCTACGCCGGCCCGAGCCCGCCGGCCCTACGAGCAGCGCATGCCCCCGCTCTGCACGCAGAACGCGCGCCACGCGCGTCACGTGCTCCGCCATCTCGCTGAACACCACCAATCGCATCTCCGTGCGCGCACTCGCGTTGTACTCGTCCAGGTATTCCTGAACACATCAGGTTATACTCTCGACAATTTTGTAAGTCGGCCGCGGTCACGAAACTTGCGACGGGCGAGGCGACGCGAGGGTTGGCGAACGGGACACAAGGGAATAAAATCTCGGCTTACATAGACATTTTCATTTGCTGTTTTGCATGACTATGTCATTAGAGAATTTGACCTACTGTGCCTCGCTCCACCAATCGAGTCTCGTCGCCCGTCGCATGTTCGTGACCGCAGCTTTATGCATTCAGATTATAACTAACCTTCAGCACTGCCATGAGTTTCTCCATGTCTGGAAGTTCTTTATACACTCTCATTTCCTTTGGCAATGAAGGATTTATAAAGTCTCCAAACAGAAGCATTGGTGGCTCTTCAATAAGTTCTCCTTCCGGCAATTCTAACACCGGCTCTTTGAAATTTTTTTCGCAAACGTCACACATTAGCCTGTAGAAGAAAGTCTTATCTTCTACGCAAATTAGCCGGTCGTGGAATACTCTCAAGCATTCGTGATAGAACAATCTAGAAAAAAGTAAAAAAAAATGCGATTTTGATAATGTTTTTTTAATCTTTAAAGTACTTTATGTTTGAGCATGCGTCATCTTTTCACGGATGACGCTAACACTCCATATAGTTGTTTAATGTACATACCTTAGCATTTCCCGTGGGATCCTCACATACGCCGCACGAGCTTGTAGTGCACCCTGCACACATTTCGATAGATCTCGCAGGTTGAAGACGTAATGAGCGCGTGCCGGCGTCGGCAGCAGCTGAGCACACACACGCCCGTACACCTCAACTGCGGCGCGCACCAAATTGTCCGCAAGCGAGGACACCTCGGTCACGAAGTCCTCCATGTGCCCGCTCAGGATCGACTGTACCAAACACTCTTTATATTTCCACCCTAATATCGTCTACTTACACCATGATCTTCATCGAAATTAAAACTGGTTAAAAGAACAGTAAACGTTTACTTTAAATATGGTGATCATAGCGGTGGAGTCTGGTGCAGCGACATGGAGCATAGCGAGATGTCGCACGAAACGAGCGGTCAGGGGGTTGCGGCCGCCGCCGGGCGGGGCGCACGCCGCCACAATTACCACGTCGATAATCTCCTTCCAATACAGTTTATCGCGGTCGTGCCACCCGCCGAAATCTAAGAACTGCCTGCAAATATAATGAAACAAAATGACGGTAAGTAAGTCTATAGATTCATCATTAGAGAAGCATAGTGGTCGAATAGCTTACCTAAGCAATTCTATGGTGGGTTGTGCACCGTATATGTCTAGGCGCGGCATGTTGACATCATCCACGAACACGACAATGCGGCGGCCGAGCGGCGCGCCCAGCGCACGCCGAGGACGCTTCTCCAGCCGCTGTTCGATCGCCTCCTACCATCATAAATTTTTTAGTATACCAAAAGACGTCAACACAACAAGGGCCAGAGCATCGCCGTCTTCTTCAAGCGGATACCTGCAACCATCAACATGTCGTTTATCCATCTTTTTGAAGGTGGGAGGCAGCATAACTCAAACTGATTTGGATTGCACTGACAAAATTTAAAGGGGGTAAAATTTATGTAAAGTACAATACGAGTTGTTTTAGAATCATTAACGCTACAGAAGTTTGCCAAAATGTTCAACCTGTGTTTTCTTGCTGCTGGTCTGTGCAGAGAAGTTGAGCGTAACCGGTACGAAAGAGTCTGTGGTTTGCATCTTATTCAACACTTGTAGGATGATGCAGGTTTTGCCGACTCCTGGACACATTACACAAATTCGTATTACAATCAAGGCCAAACAAGTCACCGCTACTAAAGTTACAGCTAAGTTTAAAACAGGTAAGAGAGATAACCAAGGTTACTCAAACTCAACGCCGTGTAAAGATTGTCTTGACTATAGTATGTACCCGTGTCTCCAGTGAAGATGGTAGGGCGGTTTGCAGCGAGCCAACGACGCAGCAAATGGCCGTAGCGCGCCGTGTCAGTTGTGGGCACGAGTGTCTCGAAGAAGGGACGGTCGGGATCGTAGGTGAAAGGCGGCGTAGACTCGGCCCAGGGCCGAGCGCGTCGCATCTTCGTATCCACATACACTTCGAACAGGTTCATGCCAGAAGGCAAACTGGCAAGTACCATTTAGTATATCACCATTGTAGCAAAGAATATGAACTAAAAATGTTTGTTTATTAATTCTAATAATATTTTTAGCACTTCCCATATTACTTTCACAATGACGAAAGTGCTACATTTTTTAATAAATCATATAAAGTTATTGTTCCGTATTTCTTTGAGCGCAATTTACCTATGTTCGGTCTAGCAACATTATTCAAAGCGCTCTAAATTGGCAGCACTTTGACAAAGTTAATTGAATTTTACTTCAACGTCGATATCGGAAGGCCGCGTCTATTAGCTCGGTAAAGGTCGGTACCTAAATTCGTTTATAAAATGTAACCGTAAACTAGTTACATGCCTGTTGGTCATGTCAAAGGATAATAGTATTAAAACGTGGAAGCTCCGTTAACGGACAGCGATAATTTTTTGAGTGCTACTTTATTTTGCTTTGAAAATGTCTCCTTTTTTATTTCATTTTTTAATAAATATACGTGAGGTGATGTGAATAATGAGATTTAAATACGTACTACTCCCCCTCCTCGAAGATTTCGAACTGTCTCTTGATGAATTCGTCGAAGGGTCTTCGGAAGGACTCGAGCAGGTTACCGCCGGCGGCCCATGCGTAGCAAAACTGGTAGCAGAGCGCGAGGTAGCTGCGTGCCGCCGACTTGTCCGGGAACCGCTCCCCCGGCTCAGCCAATAAACTACCAAGCAGACTGCACAGTGCCGCTACCTTGCTGGCATCCACCTTCAAAACCAAGATATACACAGTTCTACTCGGTAAAAAACAGACTTCCTAAAAAAATACACTAAAAATACCAAAAAGCAGTACATTTAAAAGTAACGAAATAATGCCTTGATTTAATTAATTTATTTCTATTATATATTTAAATTTATTTCCAAAATTGATTTATTTCTATATTTTGTAAATACTGGTCGCTTATTCATATTATTATTGGAGTCTTTCCACGATCGAAAAAGTAATATAAGTATTGATTTTATGAGATTGATGACGAACAATTTTATGTTTACCTGTCTTATTCCGACGGTGCACTTTTCGGTGACGTAATCAAGTCCGTCGGGCAGCATCAGAAACATTTGATAGAGGAAGTCGGGATGGTCTGCAGTGAGTAAGCCCTGAGCAGCCGCGGCTGCGATCCACGAGCGCGCGTACGGCAGCACGCCCATCTCTCTAGGGTCCACGTACACCATGCCGCAACGCGACACTGTCGCCGGAGACGCTTGCGCCAGGTCGCCCACCTGCATGTATCTTACATTCATCTCTTATCTGCTATAAATTTACTGAAAAGAAAACTTGGAGGAATTGATAACTTGCGCACCTCAAAAAGCATATGCACGTAGGGGGTAAGCTTGATGCGCTCGGAGTTGGCGAGACAGAGCATCTTGTTGTCGTCGAGCACCGTGTTCATATTCTCGATCCAAACGGCGTCGACAGGACCATCGCAGATGATCCACTGATGGTCGAGAGAGGTGCACTGGACGGCGATGCGCAGACTGAGCGGCAGCACGCCGTCATGCCACTCTAGCGTCTGCAGGTTCACCTCGCCGTACAGCTCGCCGATACTTAGACTTTTGGGGTTCATCGTGTACTTGTGCACCGGTTGGTTCTGCGGGCCCTCCACCTCCTCCTCATACAGCCGGTTGTATGTATCCCCTAATACCTGTATGTATGGCATGGTGTACATAGATACATTTATTTAAACGTCATACCGTGGAACATAACTCCTTCCTTGTACTCACATGCAGTACGACCGTCTTGCCGCCTCCGGTGGGCCCCACCAGCATGACTCCCCATCGCACGATCATTGTCTCGTGCAGCTGGATCACCTTACGTATCTGGCATGCTTCCACTTGCAAGTTGCGTTCCAGAAGGCAGTACTCTAAATACCAATGAATTTAATTCTAAATATTAATATTGGCGGTCATGGAATTTAACAAAATGTATGTGAAAATGCCAAGTGGAACTAACTGATGGCCTCCTCCATGACGCCGTAGTCGCGCACGGGCAACTCGAGGCCGGGGAACAGATCGGAGAGGATACCCGCAAACAGGAGCGCGTCCGCCGCTAGAAACTTGGGCAGATTACTGTCATTGAGCGCGCAGAGTAATGTCAGATCCTCCACTTGGTCGGGGTTCGCGCGCTTCAGGGCACCTGCCATCACCTAAAGGGAAAAAATATTCATACGGAAATAATAAGAGTGTAAATAAACATTAGATAAAAAACATATTAAAGTAATAAATAAAATGACGATGTTATTAAAAACTTCTCCTCCTTCGCCTTCTCAAACTTGACACTTCTAAATCCGCAGGTCCGGACAACATATCAGCAAAACTACTAGCAAGATTAGCACAATTTATCTCTTTGTTGTTTGAAAAGTCTTTGTCTTTAGGTGTAGTTATATTGCCTTTGCCCAAAGCTGGTTTTGGTAAGGGGAATAGGGCAGCGAAATTTCCTTTTGGAAGAGTGTAGTAGGAGGGTAGCCGTGGAGCGATGAAACCGTGTAAGTGATTGAAGAATGAAGAGCTTCCTGACAGAGAGAACTCGCATCTCCTCGTACAGTGCAGTGGTAGGATGATAGTTTTACTGAAGCCAAAACCATTAAAATCCTGTATTATACGTTTGTGAGGAGTCATTTAGAATACGTCTCGCAAGTTTGGAATCCGCATTACCGTACATACATTGAACGTATTGAGAACATTCAAAAACGTTTTATACCTCTGTTTCCATCAAAAAATTTAACACTTTTTATAGGCTCGCAGTCATCTAGTATATAGTTACTTGGATTAATTTAGGCTGTAAGTCTTCCATGTGGTAATTAAATAAATAAATTACCAGGACACTCTTGACCGCCCGCATGCCGAAATCGTAGTGATCCTGTTTGGAGAGCTGCTCGCTGGACAGCTTGTACATCTGCACCATCTTTCGCGCCAGCACCTTGGATGACTCAAAGCCCTCGGAATATAAGATCACTTCCGCGATCAGTGCTAATACATACAACAATGGGATACATCAAACAATATTTTGTGCCGGAAAAGGCTAAATAAATACATATTATGAATGATTGCTTGAGTTTTTTAGAATTGATGGTGGAATGTAACCTGCACTATTTTTCTCATTAGAAGCCTTCCAGTACTTTCAGTCTATTATTCTGAGATCATAGTGATGGCAATGTAATAGGCAGTGAGCATACCATAGTCGGGCACCATCATGGAGATGGGTCGGAAGAGCGCCTTCAGGTTGTCCGGCAGCTCGGTGCGGCCCGCGTAGCCAGGATTCATGGTGATGAATGCCGCACATGTACGCACTAGCTTTATCTCGCGACCCTCGAACATGAATCTATTGAATTATAACGATTGCAAAGTTTGCGGTGGGGGGTCTAATTCAAGGTGTGGATAACTGGTAGAAACCATAATATCTCAACCTGGAGAGTCTAGCAATCTTCGCATTGCGTATGGTGATGAGCTGCTGGGCTATGACGGAAAGCACCTCAATGTCGATGCGGTTGAATTCATCGAAGCAGCACCACGCACCGGATGTCGCCAGCCCAGAGAAGAACCGGCCCATCATCTTGTAGTCTAGACCTGAATACCAGTTTTAAGAATGTATTCAAGTCAACTAGATAAATCAAAATATTATTTAAAAAATTAAAAATTGTACCTTCGGAACAATTAAATACCACGCACTGCACAGCGACGGCTTTGGCCAGGTCTTTAGTGGTTTCGGTCTTGCCGGTACCCGCGGGTCCTGCGGGTGCTCCGCCCAGGTCCAGCTGGAGAGCCCCCATGAGACAAAGGTAGCATCTGTCCGTCAGCGGTGTTATCACCAACACGCCTGATTACACAGTCTTGTATTAATATAGATATTATAGAAGTAGAGTTTATATTTATTTGTCAGTGCGCTCTAGTTTTGAAGTATTCGTTGTCCAAATAAGAGGCAGCATCACCTCCAGCGCCGAGGTACTCATGGCCGTATATATACATGGCGCTGGACATGCGCGCCACACAGTTGTCCAGATCCTCTTCCCAATAATAGCGGATCATCTTCAGCCACTCGAAGTCCGTGCTGCAAAAGACGTCATATGTGTGTACATGATACTACTCAAAGTATTTTAACTTGTAAGATTGAGTCTGGGGTAAGTTTTAAATTGTCAATAAAAAACACAAACAAAGAAAGGAGACAAATGCTGTTCTATATGTTACTGACTCTTTCTGCACGCGCTTCTCGACCATATTTGATACGGAATCGCGCGCGTGCACGTCGACAGTGATGAGCGCGCAGAGTACGCGGCGAAAGAGAGCGCCGAGCGGTTGGCGCGTGAGGGCGGCGAGCGCGTTCAGGTCGCCCACGCTGCGCCGCTCGAACTCCGCCAGCCCGGCAGTCACA
Source organism: Papilio memnon (assembly GCA_003118335.3). Taxonomy (NCBI): domain Eukaryota; kingdom Metazoa; phylum Arthropoda; class Insecta; order Lepidoptera; family Papilionidae; genus Papilio; species Papilio memnon. The sequence continues at coordinate 546,450 of LD688966.1, forward strand.
TCGTCGCCCTCGGCCGTGCTCAGCACCTCGTGGATACTCCGCGCCCACATTATCTGAGATACGGTCAGCACCACCTGCGACGGAACACTGACTGAGACCTAGCCTTAGGGTAAGGTAGGAAGAGGACGTGTCCTTTCCCGCAATGCCAAAACTCAAGGATAAAGTGTAACTGTAATCTAGCTGTAACTAAATAGATTTAAGTAATCAAAATGCATATTTACCATATTTCATTAGCAAAGCATACAATTATAAACAATACAAGTGACAGGACCTGGTTTGGATGTAGGGCAGACCATTGGGGCCTGGGGCGCATCTCGTAGTCGCGCAAAGCATACTTCATGCAACGTTTCACGGAGGCGAACATGGCCGCCTCCACCTTGCCTAGCCACTCCTCCACGTTGCCACGCGCCTTTAAACCCTATACACACAACCCTTGACTATAATACACATTACAAAACTCATTAGACAGTTCAATATTTTTTGTTTATAAGACTTATGGCATTTGATATGAATTTGAAATAATATTGTCACAATGATTAGACCTTGCCCAGGTTGACTCGCTCGCTCTCCGGTGAGAGCATTGCAACGATGTCGGTGGTTAGATCCTCTGGGCGCGCGGTGAGTGCAAGTGCGGCCTGCAGGCGGTCGCGGGAGCGGGGAGACATTTCGCGCTCCACCAGCGTGCCATCCTCTGCCACTTCCATCTCGCTCTCCGGCAGCTTCACGCCAAACTCCAGCTTCGCAATCGCATCAAAGCATTTACGCAAATGTGGCTGCACCGCGTGCGGGTTGCGAGTCTACAATACACAAGTACTATTCGTCATTAGTGTTTGCTTGCTTTCTTACTGACAGCTAAAAAGTAATATGTTAGGCTTGTCGGACGCTACGCCAGTATAAAGAATACAGTGGAAATTGACCTGTGCCAAGATCTCGAGCAGTTCATCGTTGGACAGGAAGAAGAAGCGCGGGAAAGCCACTCGCTTGGTTTCAAGGTACGCCTCAAGACACTTCATGATCTGGTCCAGCATCTCGTTGTTGCGCACCAGCTCCTCGTACAGCTTGGGCTGTGTCGCCGCCGGCATCGCCAGGGGTACCTGACTCAGAATGTTTTTCTCAGTATTTCAAACATTGAAATCTTTGTCACTAATATTTTGCAGTTTGTTAAGTCGGTCACTGAACATTTAACCATCTGGTATATTTCGCTTTTTAACCCTGTTACGTTATTTTACTATGCAGATCAGATGAGACAAATTAGTGCCGATTATTGACCTTGGCAACTTTACGCATGTTGTCTTTCCAAGATTTGTCAACGATGGTGAAAAGCCGCGTCTCGTTGGGCAACTGGCGTTGGATATCTGGCGCGCTGAAGATCGCCTCCAGGTACATCCACGTCTGCTGGCACTGTTGCCACTCTTCCTGCTCACACAAAATACTCTTAATAAGTCATGATTGTACACTCTTCAGAAAATAAACTTATGTCATAATCGATGACAAAAAAAAGTGGGTTAAATTATTAAACTGTCTAGATTCTAGTTAATGTACTGACAAGTGTTTTGCCAAAAAGATCGAGGTTTCGCTGCCACTCCTCAACGCGACTCTTAAGCGGGCCGCAACTGCGCGAGCTGAGAATCGTGTTGATGTTGACGCAGCTCTCGTCCAGCGCTGCCTGCAACTCCTCCAGCCCGCCCAGCATGAACACATCACGCGAGTCCTTGTGCGGCAAAACCGGGAACTCCAGTGCCGCCCACGTCTCCTCCACCTGTACACGGCATCACATGTACATCATAAAGGACAGACTTCGCACGAGAATCAGTGACTTTCATATAACATACTTTTTTGAGCAGGGCCTCGAGTCCGGCTTCAGAGTTGGCCTGGGCGGCGATCTCCATGAGCTCCTCGGCGTGCTGGAAGATTCCGAGCTGCTCGAGGTCGGCAAGCGTGAGCGGAGCGCCGGGCACGAAGCGCGTGTGAAGCACCTCCTCCACGCGTACCCAGTGGCGGGCCTTTAGCGCCGGACTGCGCAGGTATGATATCACCGGCAGCTGCATACATACAACACAGTCACATAAAATAACTAAGATAAGTACAAAAACTATTGAAGGAGCTAAATCTCATAGCAGTAACCCAGCTCGTATATTATTTTTATCCTTATGTCAAAGAGTCCATACTAAAAATAAAAGGCATACCTTTTCCTTCATAACGTCTATGGAATGTTTACATCTGGGTACAATCTTGTTTGGCGGCAGCGCCTTGTCCATCTGGTTGAACTGCTTGCCGTAATTGACAGCGGCATTCTGTATCTCATCTACATCGAGACTGTGGAAGGACGCCTCGTACCTGTGCAGTTTTTTATTTGAAGATTCAATTTATTTAAACGTTATTGCGACAGCTCATACGAGTGACATTTTTACTCAACTGACCATTGTAAAAAACATTGTTAAAAAAACTTATTTCGTGAAGTCTAGTCTACTGTAGAGTATTCTAATTGCATAAAACTGAGGCCGCTGTGCTTGTATTCAACCACTAACCAACTCTGGTATTGTTCGTCCCATTCCTTGGAGGATTTCCACAACATTTGTCTCAGTTTCACGTCGTTGATCGCCTCGTCCAACTCGTCGAGTCGCGACGGTGGAATCTGAAGACGATGTTATTGTAGTAATTGTCTAGTTTTTAACAATAGTTCTATTCTCTACATCTAATTCGTAGTTATATCATTTAAACAATAAAATAAGGTACTAACTTTGAATATCTTTTGCCAATCGTGAATTTGCTTGTCTCTGGCGAAACAAACCATGAGCTTAGCCATGAGATCGTCCAGCACCTCTAGTACCTTGGCCATATCTGAACTGTCGTCGTAGAGCCAAGGTTGCTAAAAAGCATTAACATATTTACATTAAAAGTAGTTGTATTAACATATGAAAGATATATCAAAATTATTTTCAACGCTGTGAATGTGTAGTGAACACACCGCGACTTGTGCGTGCAGTGCGTTGACCTCCTCCATGAGCTGCATGAGGTCGCGGCCCACCTGCGACGCGAACTGGCCTGCCAACTTGCCGCGTGTCTCCAGCCGCGCGTCCACGCTGGTGCGCAGGGTGCCCAAAGCCACACTCAGACCTGCACAGTAAAATCACTACTACGTCGTAGGACTAATGGACATACTTTATAAGACAAAATAGTAAACAGATAGTTTACCCAAATAGTCGGTCATATCTTCAGGAGATATTGGGATATTGAATTCTCCCATGAAGTCGTACAACTCGCGCAGGTATTCCAGCCGCTCCTCGAGGTATGCGACGCGGCGCTCCAAACCATCCAATAGGCTATTGAACTCCACCAGCTCGGCCGCAGTCTCCGGCTCCCGTCCGATGTCCGCGCTGATATTCTCGATGCCCTCCAGAATCTCGTCGATGCAAGCGCGACCCACGCTGAAAAAAGTTTTAAAATTTATAATACGAAAAGGTAAATACCAGAGTTTATTTCACATACTGCGATGCTTACTCTGGAGTGGTGTTCAAAACCACATCAAACAGTCGCCTGGGTTGCGGTCTGAAGAGCTCCTGGAACGGACAGAGATTGAGGAAGATAATGCCCAGCGGCTGATAGCTGACCACCTCCTCGATCGTCTCCATTTGCTTCACCAACTTATCGCAAAGCAATTTAAATGTATTGACGTCTCTTTCGTCCCTGATTACGTTAAGATCCATCTCATGCGCCGCTTTAAATTCCACCATAAATGTTTTCATTCTGTTTAAAAATACATCCACCACCTCGTAAGCCTCTTTGATAGCGGTAGGAATGTATGTAATATCTTCTAGCATTTTCTTATCTTGGTTCATAAGGAAATAAAGATTGGGCGACACTCCGGCGGACCATTCGACCTGCTTGCCCATGATGGTCGGCTGCACGAACATCTGCAGGTCGTCGTCGTTGAGAAAGTTGTGAAATGTCCGCACGACCTCGTCCCAGTACTCCGTTACCTTGCTGATATACTCGGTAATTATCTTCTCGCTTGGGTTCAACTCCACCTCGCCATTAGGGAGTACGTAGGCGTCTACTTGGAACAAAGCCCACTGCACACAGGTATTTAAGAATTATTTGGAGCACTAACAACATTTTCTACATAGTAGACTTCTATTGGGAATAATAAATATGACGTTCTTTATTCATACAAAATAATTTTATAAAGTAACTTTCGTTAAGACTAGCCATGCAAATGTAACATAAAATTATCAAGAATTTATATATTCTATATGTAATACAGATATCAAGATATTTCACATATTAGAAAATATCACCTTGCATTTTTCGACAGGTCGGGGCCATTCTTCCAGCACTGTGTCCACTTCAAGCGAAATGAGCAGTTCATGTGAAGGCGTGAACGATGCATGTGTGCGTAGAAGATCCGCCATGTCCGCGTTCGACCGATTCGTGAGCCCGTGCAGCATGTAGTTCGTCATGTAGTCGATCAGCTTTATGAAACTATACATCATCTATTATATTACCAACTCTTTTAGTACATGACTAAAAAGTGTCATTCCTTAGCTCTTCTACCATACAAAGGCTGTGGAATATCCGAAAGCGAGGAGTTTAAGTAGATGCTTGAATAAAGAGAACTAAAAAAAAAGGTTTGGGAGGAACACAAGCCTACTAGTTGTCGGATTATGGCAAATTACCAAGCGAGTCTTTCGCAGTACTTCCTTTTGTTGGCCTTCTGTGTGTAGGACATGCCGCCGACGGGGCGGCCGCGTACAATAGCTGGCGGTGGCACCTCATGGTCGTCAACAGTAAATCCACGCAGGCGCAGCGCCTCGTGTCCAGCCACCGTCACTGCCTCGTGCGCCACGGCGCGGAACTCCTTTATGTGCCCGCGAACCATCTCCAAACGAACCATCTGTCAATGAAGATTCCAAAATGAACCATATAAATGCGGAACATCCAACGATCCATGTCAATTTAGTTCCAAAAACATTCGGCATTGGAACAGTGTTTTTACTGCTGCATTCATAGACATTAAAGCAGAAGGGAGTCTGTCAAGAGTCTGCTTAAGTAACATTAATGTGTCTCTGAGTACCTGAGCCTCGTTGAAGTAGAAGAAGGGTGTATCCATGTGTCGTGTGGTGTCCGCGAGAGACACCTCCAACATGCGGCAGCATAGTGCCTGGACAGTGAGCAGAGCACGCGCCAGGGGGGGCGTCAGTATGAACAAATGGCGCGAGAGCACGTTGCGTAGCCGACTGTACTTGCGGAATCGGACTGACTTGTGCCACACGTACAACGCTTTCCAGTAGCGGTACACTTTGAAAAATGTTATCTGAATAAAAACAAATATAAATTGATCGATGATTTAAGGCATATAAAAGTTTATTTATAGCACTGATCGTAGAAAGTTTTATTGTTCTAGATGCATGCATACATGGAGATTGGAGATGACAATACAGTTTTATCGTGTGCGGAACCTCAAAGTTGGAATTGTTACGTTTTTACATTTAAACCAGTTCACTAACTTCGTGTAGCTGCACGAATACAGTGTACTCTTGTTCCCAGTCGTTGAGTTTGGTGAACACCATCTCGTTGGTATAGTGCGTCACACCGCACGGGCTTATTGTGAAATAATTCTTCCTATCCAACTCTTCGTATTTTACAACTCTGAGACAGAAACCTTATGTTAATTAAATTGATATAAAGAATTGAAAACCTCGTATATTTTCAAGTGAGATAAAATACTGTACGAATTTTGTTTCCAATACCATTACAGAAGTAAATGTTTTAGTTACAGAAATATGTGTGACACACACGTGTATAAACCCAATACCACACTTTAAATACATAAGTTATAACTAAACTAGCAGTTGCAGGCGACTTCGCCCGCGTGAAATTGGCCTATGTTACTCACAGATAACATAGCTTTTTAATGGCGCAAGATTTTTTTAAATCGGCCTAGTAGTTTTTGAGTTATTTCATTACATACAAAAATACAAATATACACACATACAAAGTTTTCCTCTATAATATTGGCTAACTTATTTATGGTTAAGGGTTAATGTTTAAAGTTCAAGATTCTGCTGAGTGAGTGTTCTGTGACAAGTCCTACGGGGACTGCCACTAAGGGTGTAATAATTCGGGTTTTATGGCATTTAAATGGTTACTTTAAAAAAATGACAAACTTACTTCAGGTAGTATGGTGTGAAGTATACATTCTGTGGGTGAACAGCGTATATCATGTAGAGGAAACCGCACTGGGGGTTGGCGCGCACTTGGTCTATCACCTCCTTCTGCGACGCCACCTGGGGCTTTAACTTCAGCGGGTCTTCTGTTTGCTCTTCTTTCCTTGCCACCTCCATGCTGCTCCGCGACTCTCGTATCTTAATTGCCTTCTTTTTCTTGACTAAGCAATACAACTGTAACTTAGCTGATATACATGGGAAAGTTTGTTTCTGCTTCCGTTAGTAACGACTACCATTTAAAAAGTTTCAAGTACCAATAAATGTCTCATGTATATCAATTTTTATCAATATCAAAAATACGAAAGCGTGGATGGATATATGCATGGTTGTTACTATATATCTTAAAAATGACGGATCTCGAAGAAAATTGAGAGATGTTTAGAACATAGTCTGGATGTAGAGCTATATTTTTACTACCGAGCAAAGCCGGGTATTTAGAATCAAGTAAATTAGCAATCGAAAAAACATTATTTAACTGTTTAGATGTTTATATTCGGTTTAATATAAAGAAATTGAATAAAGACAAAGATAGTGTCGCACCTTCCTCATGCTTTATTGGTTCTAATTGAATCTTAGTACTTCTTCTCTCTCGCAAGTATCTTTCTTCTTGCGCTGCGGCGAAGCCAGTCTACGGAATTTGTTACATAACTATTTATCGATAAATAGGTGGATGGATGGAAGGATGTTTATTATTGCCTATTTCTAAAACGGCTTCATAGATATCGATGAAATTGGCTCAGATGTAGACCATAGTCTGGAAGACATAGTCTACGAATTAAGTATTTTTCTAATTCCATACGGTAAAAGTCGCAGGCGATCACTGCTTTCATTATATTTGAGTCTTTGAATAGTGAAACGAAATTTTAATGTGTGTCTTAAATGATAAAGCTACGCTTAAAATGCTAATTCCATTAAAAGTTTGAAGTCTCTCACGTTGTATTCGGCGTTTCCGAAGCATAATGCTTAACATTCGATTCAGAATTCAGCCGTTAAGGTATTAAAAATAAGTATAAATATATTTTTGTGTTTCGCATGTCGATGTCTATTTATAGAAACTCATATTAGTTTACCAAAGGTTCCGGTTCCTTTTCCACAAACTCAATCTTTTCCAATAACTTCCTGTGCGGTAAGTGGAACGGAATATCTCGTGGCTTCCTATAAAATGAAATAGTATTCAAATAGGGGAGGGGGATGAAGTTTACAATTAAGTCAGGTTTTTATGGGAAAAGGGATGAAATAGTGGAAGCCATTCACAGAAAAAAATCAAATTATCTCGACTAAGTGTTCATGGTTAACCTTAGAAGTTATATTTTCGCGCCAATTTGAAGCCATAGTAACTAATGCCTCTTGTAGATTATAGGATGATCAATTGACTGTGCTATATTCTCATATAGAAAAACAATTGTATCTAAGTAAGTACAGTCGGGGAATCTGGCGGTGTCCCAGCTTAAATACTGCAGTCGCTCGACGGTGTCTACGTATTTAGACGCCGCGGAACAATAACCAATAGGATGCAGCTTTTAAATGTGTCTGTACGAAAAGAGGCCGGGAAGTACACTGCCGAAATCTGCGACTGTACCTAGGTAACATATAAGTATAATAGATACCTGAAATAAGACGTAGGCACTTGGCGGACGTTTCTCTGAATCGTTTCTATTGCTGGTAAGGTCATGGTTGAGCGGCGTCTTGTATCGTTCATCTTTGACCGGTCTACACAATATTCTTGAAATTATTAAAATATCTAAAACCATAGACTTAAATTAATGACTTTTGGTAAATTAAATATAACAAATAAGTATCATAATATTAGGTAAATATCCATTGTGACAGTCTAAAAGTTTAAAAATTGTTTAACGAAATATCAAGGAAATATCCTTGGCAACCAATGTTTTCAATCAAAAAGAACATTTTTAAATTCATGATCGGTAATGACATACTTTTTTCATAGTTAATTATTTTCGTAGCGTTAAAGTAAATAAGTTAACTTAATAATGTCCAGAATCCCCAGCTAAAGCATGCTGATCGCTATTGGCTACCCAAGCTAACTAAAGAGAAGTGAAAAATCTACGACCTATAACCTACGACATATAACCCGCAACGGATATTACGGATGTTCGAAAATCTACAGTAAATAGTTGTTTTTCTTTAACAAATTCACTTTCAAATTGGTGGATTGTAAATACGAATCCGAAAAATAGCCTTTGAATTAAAAAAATGGTCATGAGTTAACAGTGATTTAAATAATGAAATAATGAAATTAAAATAGAACATTAATTCTTAGATATTTTTATAAAACAAGAGGGACAATTTGCAAATATTTTATTATTTTTTTAAACAAAGGCTTAAGAGAAAAGGATAGTTTGAAAGTTTTTTTTTACAAATTTTATTAGAATTTTGAAATCGAAATTCGTTTCTTCCCAATTAAAAATGGCAATAATGGACTTATATCTCTAATCTGTATAAATGGATAGGTGTTTGCTTGGAAATGACAACTTTAATTTAGGTCAGATGTAACGAGTCTGTTGATATTTATGACAGTTATTTCTATCTCTATTATTAGTTCAAATTCTTACCACCGCTACTAACAGCGACCGTTAGCGCCAAAATGACGAAAATCAAATAAGCACAAAGGATCACGTGTTATAGCCTGTCCATTTAAAGAAGTCACGGCGGCGGGGTAATAATTTTTTGGCATTGGCAGCACTGCGTCTGCGTTTACTTTAGATAGTCTTTGGCCGATCCTTGTTTAGTACATTGGCGCTATTTCTTAATAAATAAATTAGGTAATTGGTGAAATTATATTATGAAATATATAGTTATTGTGATTAAATAAATTATGTTCTATATTATGGCATAGTTTCAATATTACAGTAGTGCAGTGAAGTGTATAAAGAATGAACTTTATATATCGGAACCAACTTTCACTGCATCTGTTTTAAAAGCGTGAAATGGTCTGTCAATAACCGGACCCGTTGAGATAATATTGTATATAAAATACTTACATTTTACTTATTTACGGTTGAGTATATTAAATATAATTTAAAATAGTTCAGTTAAAATTAACATTATTAATACATACGATAGTACTCTGTCAATATATAACATATGACTTTTTTTAGTTGATTCCATTTTTCAAAAATCAATACAGTAAAATTCGCATCCAAAGATATTCAATAAACTTCAGGGTAGCAGGTATATTTTTAACGTTTTTTTAGCAGACATCTAAACAGAGAATCATTGATTATTTGTGTAATGTTTAATGGAAATATAATAGTTCATTGAAATGTAAAATCAAAATAGGTAATTCTTATAATTATCGTACAAAAATTGGTTTTACAAAAAGATTTTATTGCAGAATTCCATGAATAAATTGATTTTATCTATATAACTGATATGACATAGTAATAGGTCTTTTTGAACATATCAGTATGTCAGACAGTTTTAACGTGATATATTAATTATATAAATAATAATAAAAAACATGATATTTGCCTAATGATTAGTAGATGACATACAAACTTATAGTACAGTTGTGGCTAGAATTTTTAAAGTAAAACCCAGCTTATTATCTATTAATATCTGAAGTCAACATTTTATACCCTTTATTTAAAATAAATTTTACACTGTTTGAGTTAATGAAGCACATTAAGTTGTTTTTAGTCAAAATAATCTTTGATTATGAGTTAAATATCTACCAATGGCGACCATTAAGAGACTACAGACTTTTTATCAGCCAATAGTTTTTCTGGTTGGGCGGTTATGCCAAAATTACATTAACCCTTATGTTCATTTTGTATACAATACCATACTTACAACTTTATAAAAATGTACAATCACTATTTGATGTTTTGATGTTTTTTATACGAAAATAGCAAACTTGCCACAATCAGAGTTAAACCAAATTACTCTAATGTGCGCACTTCAATATGTGATACTTGTTGAAGTAAAAAAAACTATCTTTGTATTATATAGTTTTATGAAAAAGTGTTTTATTAATATTTTACAATTTGTGAGTTTGAGAGATACAAAAATGTGCAGTTAAAGCAGAGTTCCACTTTATATGTTGTTTTTTCATCAAAATGTTCAAATTAGTTTTAAATTATGTTTGCTAGCCAATCATTCTTTATGAAAATGCGAGTTTTTGCAATAAAGTGCTGCGAGATTTGAAAGGTATGCATTTTGTGTGATAACAAGCTTAATTGCATTTTTTGTAAAAAGTGAAAAATAGGTTTATCTTATTAAAGTTAACATTTGAAGACATTGAATATACTAATAAATATTGACTACATTTATTTTAAATACTTGAGAAAGCTGGGTTTTCCTTTACATACACATTTATATTACATAATCATAACCTCATTGGCAATATTTTTTTTTTTTCAAATTTCAATGCAATTTTATAATCAAAACAAATAGCATATTTGCAAAAAAAGTCTTTGTAACAATACTTAAAACTCACGTTATAGATGAATTAAGGGTATAGTGTTTACATTGAAAAGTAATAGCTTACATAACATAACATCAACCCCGGACAAGGTGTGAGCCCGAACATACAGTACTTAAGGCATGGGGGGTGCACCGGCAATAATCAATGGTACACCCCCAATGCGGGAGACGGGAAATAAAACCATGTAATGCTGGTTTAAGAAACACTGGTTTATTGGTGGATATGTATCACATTATATTTCGTGTTGACTGCTGACCAAGTATGCTGCTTTACACGAGATACGTTAGTGTGCTTAGCTAGATGCTAGCGCGGCAACACGTGCGGCCCCGATCTCATTGGCTTTCTGGTAACACTGCTAATTTCTGCTAGTCAATCTCTGCATATTCTTGCCCTCTTTTCCGCTGGTTACATGATCTTCAACTATCACATGCCAGCTATTTGTTGTCATGGTCGTTGACATGAACAGAGTTTAATATCTTATTTGACAGACGCACAAATGGATTTTCTAAGATAAAGCGGGCAAATCAGCTTCACAAGAGGCACATAGTGTTAGAAGATATTGAGGAATTGAATGGCTATGTACTACTACGCGAGCAAACTGAATGAGGCGTCATGTAGCGGGTGCTCGGTGAAGGTGCCTCCAGTCAGTGAGACCGCTGCTTCCTCCACGGATCTTGTGCCCCTCACTGCTGATCCTACATTACTACATGGCTCTGGATTGTCTTATTATGATGTAAGTACATCTACTAATTCATTAAGGCTTCAGTACCTTTAGTACCTCGTCTCAATAAGATTGCTTGCAACTTTGAGTGTTTTCTGTGGTTTTGGGCGACCTGGGTTTGGTTAAAGTGACTATCTCCCTCATTCTAAATAAAATCTATTGGGATTACTGCAATTCAATTTTTTAGGGTAATTATTAATGTATTCTTAGTTAATATTATTTGAATGATCCTTAGGGGTTTCTAACATCTCTATAGGCCTTTCGTTGCTAATTTCATGCACTCCTTTGCTGGTCTTAGTCCAGTTTTTATTAAATTAAGGTGTTAATGTTATAATTCTCAGAATGACGATTACTACTCAATGGTAAGAGGCAACAAACTGATGTCGGAGTCAAGCTGCAAGCATATGGTCATGAATGGAGGACTCGCATTTATGTCTGCACAGAAAGTGGAGCCTGGAAAGGTATGTTTGCATGTCTTTATTATTTTAAAACATATTTTAAATCTGAAAGTGGAATGTGCATTTCCTTGTCTGTCCATTAAAGGTAGGCAATGTATCTGCAATTGCTGATGTTTATAGCTTGCGGTTTAGGCGATAGATTGTTTGTTTACCATCTAAAATAAAAAAATATATATTGTTTATTTAAATATCTCATAGTAAATAATAATTGTTTAGAACCAGGGTAACGGCGGCTTGGGCGTAGGAGTGGGTATGGGCGTGGGCGTGGGCGAGGAGACGGAGTACCGCGACGGGCAGCTGGTGAGCGCCAGCGTGGAGGCGCTGGTGGAGATGCTGCGGCCGAGTGCGCCGCCCTCCTTCACATTCACATTCCTGCTCTGCTCGCGCCTCTTCCTGAAGCCGCACGAGCTCCTCGCGAACCTCTGCAAAAGATATTTCAAGAATTACGACAAACCAGTCAGTATAGTGCACAATTACTTAACACTTTTGGGGCAGCATGGAATGTGTTTCTGTATTGACTGTGTGTGTTGTGTTAGGGCAAGTTGGATGAAAGCAATGAATGTCCGGAGAAGGATCTAGCAGACATGGGGTCGCTGGTGCGTATCCTCACACAGTGGACGGGCATGTTCCCCTACGACTTCCGCGACGACCGCGTCATGGCGCTAGTCAGGACTATCACACAGAGGTAAACATATACAAATGATATCTCATTTTCACAATTCACCTGTCCTGTTAAGGACAGGGACATGGACAGATACAATGTTTTGTGTCTGATTTTTGTCATTTTGGCGTTTATTGTTGCGGTTGGTCGCAATGAGAATTTTAATAATTAATACAGATAGAATTAACTTTGAATAACGGCGCTTTTGAGCCAATACGAAGTAAAAGCATCTATACGTAAGATTGAAACTAGTCATAAGATATAGTCTTGTTTATTCTATAACTAGCTCTGTAATGGTAATATGTTGAGAGCACACTGAAGAACCACTAAAATTTAAAAATCAACACAAAATGTAAATCTTTTTAATTTATATAAAATGATGACAAAATTATTTAAGTTCAAACATAACCAAACTTTAATTTTGAATACTAATTACATTATTTAGTGAGGAGTGTACCCGTATAATCACGGGTCTTCACCATTGGTGTACTGATGATGGGAAATCGTGTATCATTCGGTGTTATGTAGATGTGTGATGTTTGTAGATGCGCGTCGGATCAGATGTCGGGCGTGCGAGCGGAGGTGTCGCGCACACTGGAACGTCTGCTGGACCGGCTGACTGCACTGGAAGCGTATGAACAGGCGCTGCCGGAGCCCGCGCCCCTCTGCACTGTAGAGCAACTGCCACAGGTAACCGGTTTTAAAAATAAATTATTTTTTATATAGGATTGTAATATATAATATTCAATTATTTAAATTATTTTTCAGGGAGATATTCTGACGCTGGGTCTGTCGCCGGTCGAGTTGGCGCGTCAGCTAACTGCTGTGGAACTGTACCGGCTGTCGTTTGTGGGCCCCGAGGAGTTCCTGCAGGCCTTCGCCACACCATCCGCCAAGAGCCCCGCCGCGCCTAAGACAACACGCAACCTGGAGGCTTATGCTGACTGGTTCAACAGACTTAGCTATCTCGTTGCTACTGATATCGTTAAGGTAAAACACGCTTATAAATAAAGATATCTTAATGAGGAACCCAGAGTTGTTCAGTGATCATTTAGTGTTGATTTATCATAAAATTTACAATAGATATATCATTACAAAATTAGGTCAACCAAGAATTTAGATGTAAAACTAGTACAGTCACGTAAATCCGCGGTGACCATTTACAGAATAAATAAATGCATATAACCAATAGGTAGAAGTGAGTTGCGAATACTATGGGATAATAATAAATGACCGATCTTCATACACATATACATTTAAAACTGACGTTCGTTATTGGTGGTTCAAACGACTAACTTTTAACACCGCAAGATTCTCCGATTGTACATATAAAAAATATGTATGTTTTTCAAAGTAAAGGTGACATGACACTGCGAATTATCTATACTAATATTATAAAGAGGAAAACTTTGTATTTTTGTATTTTTGTATTTTTGTATGTATTTGAT
>LD688966.1:563089-600578 GCA_003118335.3 Papilio memnon
GAGATGATGATTTCGAGTGTTTCGTTTTTGTTTTAATAGTGCGCGGACGAAGTCGCGGGCAACAGCTAGTTGCACTATATTATAATTTATATAACTTTCGGTCTATATAAATTTGGTATGAAGTTGTCGCCCCCAAATTTCGCTAGCGCAGAACATTCCCGTGTGCATCTACCTTTTAACAGGTATCTTCTAATCAAAGTCCCGTCCAAATCGGTCCACCTGTTCCAGAGATAGCGGTCCGGTCGCCATTTTGACAGCGCGGAGTTAAAAAAGAGTAGCCTATAATATATCCATGTCAGCTACCCTCCAGTGAAAGTCCCGTTAAAATCAGTCCAGCCGTTTCGGAGATTACCCGGAATAAACGCAGCTTGCAGACAGACAGGCAGACAAAAAAATTTTAAATGCGATTTTGCGTTATCAGTAACGCAAATACATCATCTTCCCGAAATCTGGATTTTTCCTTTGGTATTATATTACAAACAGACACTCCAATTTTATTATATGTATAGACAGACAGTCTAATTTTATTATATGTATAGATTTAGCATAGTGAAGTTGCGTGTTTGCAGCCGGTGAAGAGCAAACATCGCGCACGTCTGCTGGAGCAGTGGGTGACGACGGCGCGAGAGTGCTTCAACCTCGGCAACTTCAACTCCCTCATGGCCATCATCAGCGCACTCAATATGGCACCCATCGCCAGGCTCAAGAAGACGGTAACTTAATATTATTAATGCAAAAGTTTAAATGGATGGATGTTTGTTACTATATATCTCTAAAATGGGCAAATCGATCGTGATTAAATTTAGTATAGATATAGAACATAGTCTGGAAGAACACTAGGCTAGGTATAGGCTTACTTTTTTAATGCTGTGTACAGAGTAGTGGTCATAAACTAGTCTGTCATAAATTTTAATGTTTGGTTTATTGTTGCACTCTACAATGGGTGAACGGTTCTCAGAAGTTATCAACAAATATCAACGAATTGCCGACTATACACTAGTAGCTTACGTTATTTATGTATCCTATTGGAATTATTTAACTTGAATTTACGTATTTTAAGTATTGACTTGAATGAATTAACTAGTGTATGTGTTTTGTTAGTGGAGTCGCGCGTCCGCAGTATGCGGCCAGCAGCTGCGCCAGCTGGAGCTCTGCGTCGAGCCTGGAGGCAATCACGCCAGGTAACCCCATTAAATCTACGCACTTGCCCCACCCACTTGCACCGCCCACTTGATTGTTAATTATCCTTACCCTGGTATAACGGTCTTTATTATCCTCTATAAATATATCAACTATGTTTATAAATCTTGGAAAAATGACAACGATAGTATTAGACAAAATATATTTGATGTGTTTGTGATTCTTGTGTTGTAAATGCGAGGGGGCGTGTGTTAAAGACGTGGTCAATAACATGGGGCGTGTCTTGTGTAGATACCGCGCGGCGCTGGCGGCGGCGCCGGGTGAGACGGCGGTGCCTCTGCTCTCAGTCACCTGCCGTGATCTGCACTTCGCACACCAGTCAGCACCAACAAGGTCACACATACAGGGTTATTTATTAATTACGAGGAAAAATAGTATTGAATACTTATATGTTAAATGTAATACGGAGTTTAATAAGTGTGCGGGAGTAGATAAATGTCATTGCGGCTTCTTATGAATATAATGGGTATAAAACTATAATTACAAGTGTTATCTTTGTGTGCGCACGCATTTCATTGATTTTTATATTTAAATATGATCAATATTAGCAAATGCCGTATTTTTTCTGTTAAATTATGGTGAATGTTAGCTTGAAGGTAGAGGCGTGACATTGTGAATGAAGGCGTGGTTTGTGATAGTAGAATGTGTGTAGGGTTGCGGGTGGGCGTGTCAACTTTGAGAAATGTTGTGCGTTGGCGCGGCCTGTGCGCGCACAGCTAGCTGCACGCCGGCTGGGTGAGACGGTTGGTACTCCGCACCGCCCAGCACACGCTGTCAACGCCCACGTCACAAACTCGCCCACCTGGTGCTTCTTCGTTGATAGACCAGCGCTCACTGAAACAGGTAACTTATATTTCAGCATCAGCTGTACCTACTGAAAAACCTACCCTAAGAGGTGACTAGATGATAGTCACCCATGCTGACACTCTGGTTGATTTAAATTATGTTTTCCTTCACCTTAAGAACACATTGATATAAGGAATTCGAACCTGCATGATAATTAACAAGTCAAGTGCTTAACCCTTGAGACACCGATGTTTCATATGTCTCATAATCTGAGGTACTTATGACTTAAGCAACTTGACTAATAAGATGTAAAATTTTAGAGGTGTTATAGTTTTATGTGATGGGAGAATAATAGTAATATTGTTGTTGTGTAGCGCTAGAGCTGGTGTCGTTCGAGCGCGAGCCTCCCGCTGACCACCTGGAGAAGGAGCGGTTGAAGCGCCTCAAGGGAGCGGCCCCCTAACTCTCGCCCCCCCTCGTGCGACACGTCTCACGTATGTTTCGCAACATTTAGCTCTATCCCGGAGGGCTGTGGCGAGACACGGCGCGTCTGGTGCACCACAACCTACCCTGGACTGTGCACCAGTAGACGATACAAATTCACTTGATTAGACCATATTTCACACTCCTTTATCAGTATTAAGTGTTCGAGTGTGTGTGGTTTAAGTGAAAGTATCGTGCCCTGTCTCCTGCAGCTCTCTGGCTTAAGAGGGCGTCGCCCCGCTGCGCCCGCCCCCGCCCATCGCCCCGCCCACAAACACGGACAACAGTGAACTAATCAACAGTGAAACGAGTGTCACAGCGAGTTATGACTGTGTTTTAATATTGTATTGTATTTAAAAACATTTGGAAGCGGAGGCGGTTTTACTTGTATATAAGAGGCGAGCGAAAGCGGCGCGCAACGCCGATTTACAAATAGACTGTTACCCAGTGAAATGTTTAGTTGTATCAATGTGAACAGAACCTTAACAAGTTACAAGACTAATATGTGATTATATGAAGATCTGAAGTTTTCTAAGTGTGCTATAGTTATGGAGTCATAGTGCGTTTTCGCTTTGACTTATTTTATTTGGAATCGTTTGAAAATAAATGTCTAGTCTATTAATTTAAATATCACGTGCACGAAATGGACGACCGCGATGTACGCACTTGCTAAAGTTATAACTTCAAGGATAACTTGATGTTAATTAGTAAAATGTAAGTGATGCTTTCGATGTTTTAAAAAAAAACGCCGTTCTTTGCGCAGCGATTGTTGTGTATTTTGCCATAAATATGTGGATCTCAAAGTAAATTGTAGTATTAATTAAATCAGTGTTTAATTGTAATTGCCTCCAATTTGTACATACTTGTGAGTACTATGCGTGCACAATAACGTGAGACCTTGATTCATTTTAGCTATTTTATAAGCGCTCTTTTTAATTGAATGGCATGACGTGAACAATTAGGTCTTATGTTATAATGTGTGTATAGTATGTTAATAATGAAATTCCCATTTTGCTCAATTTATTGTTGGCTTTCATTGTAATTGCATGTAATTTTTCCCTTATATTAATTGTTTAAATTCAACCTTTGTCTAACGTTGACTACATTTCTATGGCATTCTTGTTACACCCATCTATTTCTATGAATCCTTATATCTTAGCCCAGTTCCGTTGGCAGCAAGTGTAACCATCTAAAAACCATTCCACCTAAATTCCATAACAATTGTATTTATTTCAATGTTGGTATTAAACACATTTAAATATTGAATCTCTAGAATAATCTCAATTTGAAAAATTATTGTAAATAATAGTTTTTAGAATATTTCAAATATATAATGTTTTAAGTGTTGTGTCGATGTACTTAAGTTGTCTGCTTAGATAAGTAACAACGAACTTAGCAGTAAGTATGGTGAGGTGCCATAGATGAGTTCCGAGATCTTACCTTTAGCTTAGGGGTCCTACGAAAAAGGTTACATTTTATTAGGTTTTTAAAGGATGTAACATTTTTCTCCGGATGTATACGGTGTTCGTTTATAATAATTTATTAATAGATATAAACGCTCTTCAGGTGTTATTGTAGGCTGTACTTAAATTAAAACGTCATGATCATAGAATAGTATTGGTAGAAAATATCAAAATCACTTTTAATAGTATTTAAATATTGTCTAAATTTTATTAGATTAAAGAAAAAAAATATATCTATCTTAAATTTTAAAATATTCGGTAATGACACTTATCTTAAAATTATAGAACAAGTAGTATTTGTGTAAAATTAAATATTTAGGTTCTTTACTAATCTGTGATCTATGACGAAATTGTTTTAAGAGACTTCACGAACTGGCGTATGAATAATAATTTCCGCAACCGATATGATACTCTACAGTATTGTAATATGCTCTAAATTTGTATGTAAATGTTCAAATTAATTCAGTCTCTCTATGTAAATGTCCACTGTCTGTTAGCTTTAAATATTTATTATCTTATCTTAAGTCGAAATGAGCCTTTTATTTTTTTATTTAACTTTTATATTTATTTTTTTATTATTATATAAAGGTGTCTCACCGATTGTTAAATTTAAGTTAAATTATTTTGTACCAGTGATTATTTGATGTACAAACGAGTAACATGTACTTAAACATACATTCCATGATAACAGACTGAGGTGTTTATTATTAATGGGCGGAACTTTGGGGCGTGGAGATGGACACTAAGGGCGTGGATACGCTAACCATTGAATTAACCGAGCAATTAAAGATAATCCAGTCTTCTGGCTTTTTTCTTTTGAAATGTATTTAACCAGATTAAAACTAAATTTTATTCCTAAATTATTTACTTTTTTTTGTATGGAAATAAATTAGGAAATAATCGTCCACGTGTCCTTTTCCATCTTTTCATGCTTAACTATAGCCCTGAAAAAAACAGTATTTGGCATTTGCTTTAATGAAAAAATATAACTGTGTTTGTCGTATTGCGTGTGTTTGTGTGTGTGTCAGTGGGCGTGGTATCCGCCACGTCTCGCGTTGTGCATGTATTTTTAGTAAATAAGAGAACTATTGCATGGATCTCGTTCATAGATTTTAATGTAAATAAAGCTATTTATTGTGTCTTTCGTGGTGGGCGTGGCTCGGGGCGTGGTGTCGCCCGCGCCCGCCCCCACTAGAGCCAACTTACTTGTTAAAATTCAAACATATTCTTTTCTATGAGTCTTGTTCTAGATCGAACTTCGAGAATTTATTTATTACAAAGATATGTCGATTTAGGCAAGCGATTAATGTAATGTAAGAAACTTTATAAATTATCTTAATAAAATTCATGTTCTATATAGTATTACACAAATAGTATTCCGTACATTAAATTGTTGTTTTGATGTTATAGTCCGCGCTCGGGTCGCCGCCCCGCCCTCGCCGACACCCTATACTCCTCTTAAGGGTTATTTGTGTGTAAGTTGAGATTTATGCAAACCATATGTCAATCAATGGTTTTTACATTATAATGTAATTTAAATAGAATTTCCGAAGCACACTTTTCGACATCAGTTCGGTATATACTGACACAAATGCAAAGGTATTTATTTAATCTTGCACAATTATTATTAAGGTTTTATATAAATCAATAGATTGAATTATTTACACGATAATTGTGCCACGTCTGATTGTTCCTATTCCTACAATTAGTTTTAATGTAGAGTCCAATGATCATAAAATAAATACCAAAGGAAAATTATTCAATATTCTATTATTATATAAGAAACGCCCTTTTATGATATAGTAGACGAGGAGTGGGGCGGGGGGTGGTGGCGATCCGCGCACTCGTTGTTATCCACCTCACTTATTCGTGTGTTCAATAAGCTATTATCTTTGAAGCGATACATAAATCTACCTAAATTATATATGAATAAATCTTATTAATCCCCTTTGCGCGTTTTATTGCCCTCGTTGTTTATGATTAAGAGGATATAAGCAAACTAATGTATAAAGTACATTTTATTTATTTAAACCATCGACATAATATGACTATACAAATATTTATACGCTCATTTGAATTTTAATTGACTACAGAAATTATACAAACATAATACTACTTATTACCTACTTAATTATAAACGTTAAAGTTAAGATGACCGGTTTAAACATAAAATGTACAATGTCAACACTTGATGGGCGTGCCGTCGGGGTTGGTGGGTATCTTCGGGCGGCAGACCTTCTTCTTGCCCTCGGCGCCGCTGACCATAGTGCAGGTGAAGGTGAAGAAGCCGCACGAGGAGGACTTAGTGTAGTAGGAGTGGGAGTACTGCTTGCGTACGTGATCGTCTGCGTCTAGATCTCGCGCCACCGACTTTGACACGGAGACGTAGCGGTCGTCGCGTGGGCGCGTCAACGAGCGCAGCTGGCCCGCGCCCACGCGCCCGTATCCTGCCAGCGGCGCGTACCGAACGCGCCCGCTGCCCGGCGTTAGCGTCACCGTCTGCGCCTGCGACGGCGACTCCCGCGAGCCCACCACGTACGTCTTCTCCTTGGAAGCGACCGACTTGACGCTGCCCGTGAATCCGGCCGGTATGGTGTAGCCGCCCGTGCCCGGCACCCGCTCTCCCGGCTGGTACGTCTTGCCCTCGTCGGGTCGCTCGGAGCTCTTCTGTGTAATCTCGGCATCGTGGCCAGAGAGCGAACCGAGCACAATATGTTGCGTGTTGCCGCCGGTCGTCTGCCGCACGTCCAACGTCTTGCGCTGTGCCTGCAGCGACTGATGCGTTATCGAATCTCTAGGTATATCATCGTAGTTGCGGTATTCGCCCTGTTCTTCCGCACCGTCCGCGTCATACTCGTCAGTGGGCGCGTCCTCTCTCTCAGTGGTATACTCGTATTCGCCGCCGCTATTCCCGTACCGCGATTGGAAGGAGCGAGTGACTCCAGCGGTCGCGGCCGGTGGAGCCGCCGCACCGTTTGTCTTATGGTGATCAAGATGAGTGTGGCTGGAGTATCTTGTTTCAGAATTCTTAAGCGTCTCGTCATCATTTGCCGTCTCGTCATCATTTGCCGCTTCGTCATCATTTGCCGTCTCGTCATCATTTGTCGTCTCGTCATCATTTGCGGTCTCGTCATCATTTGCCGTCTTCTCACTGGAGTCCCACGTGTCTCCTGTATCTGGCTTACCAATTTCTGCCGATGACAACAGATCTAGAGCAAGAGTGGTCGTGACCGTTGGTTTTTCAGTATCAACATTAATATTTTTTTCATTTTCATCAAATACATCGATTTTATCAAATGATAAGCGATTAGGGAACACCGCGTCTTTATCAACGCTAGCGCCCGCCTGAGCGGCTCCATTGTATGTGATACCGTACCTAAAGGTACCATGGAGCTGGGATTGCGACTGGCCAGTTCGTCCACTTGACTGAGCTGAAGCGATGCCTCCGCCTACGAATGGTATTTTCTGCGTGTCGTGAGCTTTGTCGCCATCTTTATATGGCGTAAAACCAATTTGTGCCTGTGAAGACGTGCTCCCTGGCCCACGGGCTTGGGCGTCCGCCATTCCACCCTTTACACTGCCTTGAACTTGTGAATTAGAAGAATGATAGGCTCCACTAGTTAGAGACTGTGTTTGGACGGAACCCGTTTCTGAGCCCAGTTGCACGTTTGCTTGAGATTTATTATTCCGACCACTTCCTTGTGCAGAACTAGACGCCCCTTTTTTCCCTCCTGTGACTTGACTTTCTGCTTCTTTGTTTTCTCCAGTTATTTGTGCTTGAGCTGAAAAAGAACCGCTACCGGTGTAGGTGCCTTGAACATTTGTCTGAGCGCGACCTTTGTCGTTGCCACCCCTGGACGTGGCGCTGGCTGTAGTGCCATTAGCGGCTTGAGACACGCTCGCTTCAGCCTCTGAATCATCTCCGTCTGCAAGATTGCCGACATCCGTAAAGTTTTGGGGCATGCCTAAAAAATAATAATTTAATTTAAAAGCAAAAAAGTAGTAACATATAATTAGTCAAAAGCAGATTTTGATTTTGTGTCCAATTTTTTTCATCTCTTTTATTTCGTACGTTGCTAAATACTCACCATTGTACTCGTTGTTTTGTCCCGGGTACTGTAACACAAAGAATACATTTATAAACATGTAACTAGTAATAAAACGTTTATGCACTAATAAAAAAAAGAATATGTACCCTTGCATTGTATCCTACTGGAGAACCTCCGTATCGGTCCGTTAAATCTGTTCCATATATTTGTTGTCCATTGTTATATCTGCCACCATCACCGGGTACCCCAACGGAACCGTAGCTCTCACCAGGTTTGCTACCTTGACCTGGCTGATAGCTTCCAATTCCACCTACACCAGCTTGACCAAGTGGATACGATCCTTGACCTCCTGTAATAGCCCCTTGATAAGGCCCATAAGGACCTGCACCAGATGGACCACTTTGACCAGGGCCAGCACCACTTGGCCCATATCCACCCATGTTACTTGTTGGTCCGGGGATATATGCCCCTGGTCCACCATTTTGCCCTGGACCATAACTTCCATAAGCAAAGTTTCCAGTGGAACCTGGTTGGCTACCCAGATTGGGTCCAATATTACCTCCTCCTATTCCATTCGTTTGTCCCGGTCCATAACTTCCGCCATTTTGAGGATTAACACCGGAACCTGTTCCGATACCGCCGCCTCCCGGTCCCCTGGTTTGTTGTGGTCCATACGTGTTATAGATTCCCGTTCCATCACCGGGACTAACCCCATAACCACCGCCCCCGGGACCACCAATATGGCCAGACTCGTAACTTCTGATATTTTCTGGTGCATTAACCTGACCGGGACCATAACCACCCGCTCCCATGTTATTAGCCTGTCCTGGTCCGAAATTTCCGCTTGTACTTGGTCTGCCGTCTTGTCCCGGTACATAACTACTACCTTCCCCTGGTGAGCCCGACCCGAAGTTTCCATTTGCCATCGGTATACCGCCCTGTCCATAAGTATTTTCTACACCGGGAATATCGCGTTGTCCCGGGATATATTGTTTGATTTCTCCTGTCCCTCCAGTTGGATTATACCCACCAGGTGCTCGTCCACCGCTGCCTACCGAACCGTAGTTGATACCTGAATTTGGTGCGTTAGGACCTAAGCCTTGAGTTGTATGATAACCAGGTCGTGTTTGGTCAGTACCTATGAAATTTGGCGCAAAACTACCACCATTTCCAATAATATCGGGCCTAAAACTTCCAACATTTCGGTTCGGTACGTAGTTTCCATTTCCCGACATAGTACTGTGATCAGGAATACCTCCTTGAGGTACTTGTCCTGTCCCTGTTATGAAATGTCCTGTGCCAGGACCTTGATTAGGAGCATAATTATTTCCTTGTCCTTGGCCTAAGGTATTTACGCCGTTACCAGAGCCACTTATCCCATAAGGGCCTTGACCTGGTATCATACTAATTTTGCTCTGGTCCGTACTTCCTGGAATCTGCCCACCATATCCATATTGATTGGGATACTGATTACCTATGCCTCTATTAAATGGCGACCCGCCTGCAGGTATTATTTTACCATCGGGACCAACGACACAACAAAAGTAAGGTGAACCACCAGGACTGTATGATGCTATCGGCCAATTACCTCCTTGAGCAGGATTCAAATTATTGCCCGAAGAACCCTGGTTAGGACCATACCCAGGAATGCCACCTTGGTTACCATTAATATTTCCTTGGGGATTCGTTATGCCCCCTGTAAGTCCACCGTCAGGTCCATTTGGAGCACCTGTATGTTTGGGATTATAAATACCGCTTTGTACTTGATTGCCGGGGATACCATTGTTAGAACCACCTTGGAGAGGCCCACTATTGATGTTTGGTGTAAGAGCACCACTTTGACCAGGTCCATAAACACCAGGACCACTTATTCCGTATCCAGGACCTCCTTGTTCTATTTGATTATAGACTTGTCCTGGTACACCGACTGGATTTGGTATCAAACCGCCATTAGTCGTAATACCTCCTGGTGGTACCGGACCTAAACCTGCTCGACCTGGTCCATTCATCAGACTTCCTGGTGGATAATTTCCACCACCACCTGGAGTTCCTACTTGTCCTGGTCCATAACCTATTAAATTACTACCACGAGGTCTATATCTGTTTCCCAAGTCTGGTCTAGCATTATCGCTCGGTCCACCTTGCTGATTTGAACTATATCCTCCATTTCCTTGCTGATTGGGTCCATACTGTGACGTGGAGCCACCTAATCCTGGTCGATATGGTCCTCCTTGACTAAGAGGCGTAACATTTGAGCCCGGGAAATAATCTTGGTTCCGACCTTGGGTAGGACCCACCACCCCACCAGGAGTTAAACCATTTGGAACACCGTATCCCCCCTGATTGCCTGGTGCAGAAGGGTCTCTTCCGTAATTATCTATGCCTGGTCTAGCATTATGACTGTTCACGTAAGTACTGCCTACAGGGCTTCCACTGTTTGAAGGTCCAACCCATCCAGAACCGCCGTTTTGTTGGGGACCGTATCCACTAAAATCGTTTTTTTCTGGATGTTTTTTCATACTTGCTACAGCAGGGTCGACTCTACCATAACAATCATCGCATGAAGGTTCGTACATTGATTGACTTTGCGCTTGTCCCATTCCGCTGTTACCACCTGTTAACATAATACGTTTAGTTTTAGCATTATACCCACTACATTACTTGAAAAAATATCCAGTACTATTAGTAATTCATATTATTCCGAATGTGAATAATTACATAGAGGATCACAAATGTCTTGAAAACCTCAACATAAGTTATGGATTTGACATAGGAGTCTTATGACGGAATTACTCACTGACGCTAGCGCGCGAGGAGTCTGCGGCCGAGTGGGCCTCCGCCTTGCCTTCGTCCTTCCCGCCGCGATCCACAGCGAGGTACTGGGATTGAGTCTGACCGCGGTAGCGGCCGCGCGGCGCTCCCAACGTCTGTCGGCGCACCCGGGCGTCCTCTCCAACTCCAATCACCTTCATATTACTACCTCTCGTCTCCGCTTTATCATCGTTGATGATCATAGCATCGCAGAACACGTTCCTTACTTCTCCATTGTCTAGCGCCTTTATCTACATTAACAAATGGATGTAATTTTTGATTCCTTGACATATTTCAATCGTCACCAACATCGGTATTAGATTACAATTGCGCAACGATACAGGTCAAGAAGAGGGGGCTAGCCTTGTTACAAGTTATCGTCATCTTGTCGTACCAATAGATAACTATGAACTTTCAAATAAATTTTATAACGAAATTTTGAAAATAAAATTATCATCATCATCATCATCATCATCATCAGCCTTTATTAAATAAAATTATGAGTAAGTTCTATTACGAGTATATATTGTATAATGCTGTGTAGTTTAAATTCAAATCTAATTAAAAACAAATTACAATTTTTAGCACAGTTGTAGGACTTAAATTACCATTGAGATATAGATTATTAATCTTGTATAACAATAAGTTGGTGTCAAGAAGTTGTTGATAACACGAAACAAATTTAGCTGTGATATAGGTGATAAGTAAAGAGAACAACGCTCCGACCTTGTGACACCAAGATAACTTAACAATCGGAGCGTCACAAAGTTTGGGTACATTGACAATTACATCCATCGACCCAAATCCATGGATCCACGACATGTACATCGCAATCTTTTCGCCTATTAAATCTTGATGATCTTTTCCAATTTGATATAACAAATCTTACAAAAATCTTTGTTCATTAGTCGAAGACATTATCATGTCTCACGTGAGTTTAAACAATTTAAAACCGTTATTAATACTTTCGCAACAGCAAATAATTTTCGCATAGCTATTAATGTCGTTTTAATATACAAGGGTTACCAAAAACTAAGTACTTAAAGTTTCGTTTCGTACGCATCTAGACATGAAAATCTGGGTTCCCAACAAACTACCCACCTAAAATAAACAATTAAACAAAAAGTTACATATGGATTATTTGAATAATGACAAATGTTAGCACAAACTTTATTGAACTCTAATACCGAAACATCAGTCGTACGCTGGGCAATTGAGATGTAGATGTAAATTAAATGTAAAACCTTATAAACAGCCGGTGGTGCTTCGATCTCGGAAGCTTGCAGGAGGCCGCATGTATCTGCAGATGTCAAATCCGCTTCGTCGTCGGGTCCATCCGTCACAGGCCATGCGACACACAGGTGAGAAGGTTGTGTGCAAACTATGTACGTCTGCAATAAACTTAATTTACATATCACTTCCTGCACCTCTAACATGGTTACTTAGAGTGATGATAGAATGGGAACATTTTTAGTATAAGAGGACAATGATGAATTTCAACGCCAGCAAAAGCATTTAGGCTCAAAGGTGTAGTTTTTAAGTAGTTATAATTGATATAGTGACCTGGTTTTCAAGTGATAGATGCCTGGTGGTAGTTGCGGCGGCAGCAGCAAGTAAGACTAGCAGGGGCAGCAGTGGCAGCCGCGGGCGCGATGCGCGGGGCGCGAGGGCTCGCGCGGGAGCTCGCATGCCGTCGGTGTGGCTGGCGGGCTCAGTGTGCGCTGCCGGCGCGCTGCACGCTCCGCCCGCGCCGCCTGACCCTAGGCCCCGAGATGAACTCGCCGCAGATATAAGTTCACCCACCCAATTTCGGCGATAGCAACTAATTCTGCTATAGTCCGAGTGCGCACACTAGGAAGTAATGATAAGCGATTGTGATTCAAGGATTGCGTCGCTCTTAGTCGTGGCCTAATTTCTACGAAGTTTGCAATTTGATATTGTTTGTACTTCAATAAGAAAACTATTAGTTACATCTATAATTTTGTATACCAAAATGATAGATTGGAATGATTAAAAGTACACGATGAGGATCTAAAAAAAGAAGTTCCTCTTGACACGATATAACCCTAAACCTTATCATAAAACAGAATTTTTGTCATTATGATTTGTTTCGTGTCTTATCGCTAAAATCCCTTATTGTGGTTGCAACACATAACGTACCTACATTTTTTACTTGAAACTTAATTAATGGGTAAATAAAACAAATTTAACGTTGATTTCATATTTTTATTAATAAAACTATAAATAAACGAGTAAAAAGCATTTGGTGCGAGCGGTCGCCGCCTTCGCCTTCGCTACCGGACACACACACCAACATTATATGGAACTCCACACACCTCATGTTCTTACTAGTTATGCTATATTAAAGCATAATATTATTTCCTAAAGGTAACTACATTTCATATTTAAATGGCTGAATAACATTCTTAACTATCTAACGTGGTTGTGCGTTTTCTATCTTGTGAGTTTAGGCAACATGCCACTAAGTATTTCTTAGTACTTAATTAGGCATGCAAGTAAAATTTATATTGAGCAAGACTTGCTAAACAGTCTTTGAATAACGTATGATTAATATAATTTTGTTAAAATACCAAAAAGTATTAAAAACCCCTTCGTTGTGAAAACGGACAAACTTTTCATAATGGACTCGCGTATTTTTTTTAATCTATATAAATGATACCCGACTTTTCATGTTCTATATCCTATACTACAACTAGATCTTGATCTAGACTTCTAGACAAAATTATTGTTGCTTGTTTTGTTTCGTAGTGAGCTCCACTGCTTCTCAACGTCCACTTGCTAGCATCAGATTCAAGTAAACACCAACAATTTCCTACCTTAATTCACGCAAACCAAAATACATTACTTTATCTTTTTTACAATTTTTTCCTTTCCATTCATCCATTCCTTCCATGTTTTTCTATCTTCCGTATCAGGATTATATGTGAATATGTAAAGACAATCGACTCTAGCCGCTGACTAAGTTACATTTATAACGTTACATCACTATAAGTATTAAATCGATTTAAACTAATATTTAGGCTTTAAATTGAGCATTGTGCGTTTCAATTATTGCTTACAGTCTAGTGATTTCAGAGCTAACGGCGGCATTCTTCTTCTTGTAGGAGTGCGTCGGGTAGAGTAACCTCTGCGAGTAGTAACCGCCAGCGCAGGGCTCCGCGGAGCTGTCGGCGGGCCGTGCGCGCCGGTGAGACTCCCCGGGCTCGGCGCACTCGCACGCCAGCCGACTCTCCGACCCATCGCTCTCCAGTGTGTACTTAGGCACAACCATCAGATTTTCCTGGGACTTGGTAGGTTGGAAGTGACTTCGACTCCGACTGTACACGGGATAGTGGTGCGGCGTGCCGCCCTGCCGCTGCTGGTGCTTCTCCTGCGCATGCTGTTGGTACTCGTGGTGGGTCTGCGTGCTGCGCCCGCTATGGCTGCGCCCGTGGCTCTTGGACCTATTCGACTGTTTGGCGGTCGTGTCGAGATAGCCGTAGCCGTAGCCGTACCCGCCGAATGCTTTTGTCGTCAAATTATCCCACGATTTGGGTTTGACGTGCTGGTGAGAACTCTGATACTGTATCTTCGGGGAGGACTTAGCCTCGGAGCGGTCGTTGTCCCAGAACAGCGTATCGCTACTGAGCGAGGTGCTATAGCTGGAGGCGGAGTTGTCGCAAGGTGCGGTGACATCGCTCGCCGTGTACGACTGCAGGCTGCACCGACTCGTCTGCGTCGACTCGGTGGTCAGGTAGCGATAGCGCCCGGAGCAATGACCCGAGTTGCACGTTTTCTTCGAGTGCGTGTGACCACAATTCTCTGTCTTTTGTGTCGACTTATCGACTTGGTGGCATTTTTCTCTTCTCTTGTGCTCTTTTGAGCAATCTTTTTTCCTTCTTACCTTCTTCCTAGAGTTAGGGACGCAATGTGGATCGCAACACGGGCTAGCCAGATCGTACGCCTCGAGACTGTTGGCGTCCTGGTTGTTGTAAGGCGGCATACACGCTCCGCAGCCGTGGCTGTGGTTATTTCTGTGGACCTTGCCATGTTTTCCGTTACTGGTTGTGTAGACTTCGGCAGCTCGGTGAGACTCGCCCGTGGTTTTGATAACGCAGTGGTGGCAATCGCGTCTGTTGCGCGGCGATCCCACGGTGATGACGAAGCTGCCGGTGCGCAGGTCGGGCCGGATAATGCAGGTGCCGTACCTCGGGTCCAGGTACCGGTACATAAACACGCTGCCGGCGGCGGGCTTTGCGTTCGTAACATTCTCGCTGGATAGCGTCGGCCGGCAATACCCGCCGTTTTCGGCCACGTTGTTCTCTTCGCTATCAGAGATGACGTCCGATGGTGATGATTTTTTTTTCTGCGACGGCAAACTGTGCGTCTTCCAGTTGGCGTCGAATATTTGTCTCTCTCTGACGTTGAGCTGCTCCAGTTCCCGCATCTTGGCTTGCAAGGTTCTTTGTATATTGATGTATTTGAGATGAAGTTCGACCTTCCGCACGCAATCCTCGAAAATGACGACAATGCGCATTCTGGTGTCGCAGCTGTTAATGGCGTCGACGATGGCGGCGTGGTCGGCGTGCTCGACGTCGATGCCGTTGATAGAGAGGATGACGTCACCCTCGCGCATTCCGGCCGCCGCCGCCGCCCCCTCCGGCTCCACCTTCTCCACGTACGTTATCACCTCGATCTCTTGTTCCTGAAATATATTAAATTAAATATTAATATTAATACGTGAAACTCACAATTTTTCACCTTTTTAAATATGCCTAGACAAAAACACCTTCTCACCACATGTTTAAGCTAAATACTGTTTAGGATTTGTACCTGTACCTTCTTGTAGTGTATGCCGTAGCTCTGCAGAGTGAAGCCGTAGGAGCCGTTCTTCTTTTCGACGATAATGGTGCGCCGCCGCCAGTCTTCCTCGCCCTTGCCGCGCTCACACTTTATTGACTCCCTTATCTGTAGCAGAAAATTATTTTCCATACATTTCATATTTAGCTGCAATACGCTACGTACTAGCAACACCCAATTTCTAAAAGTGTTAAAATGTGCATGTCTGTGCAGCAGTGCCCATGTATTAACATTTTACAAAATCATCATCTCAGTATAAAACAAAGGCGGTGAGTTGAAATACTTTATTTAGACACGCGCTCTCAATTAACAATGAAATAAACGTGGGAAAAGCATAAAATAATCATTGGTTTTTATAAGAGCGTATTTTTATACTAAAGAGTAATTTGTATGCATAGTTTGTGTATACTTACAGAATTATCTAGGGAGTCCTCTTTTGAGTCGTTGGTGAGCTTGGCATTTCCCAGACCACTGGGGCAGCGGTCGCCCAGCTTGGGTGAGCTCATGACTCGCGGCGGCGCGCCCGGCCTCGACTGACAGCCCACGCAACACTGCTCAGCGCAACATATTCATATAATTTGCATTTTAAACACAAAGCAATAAGGTGGTGATCATTCGATCACGTGTCCGACGCCAGGGCGAGATGGAATGGGGAAAATTGCGCGCGCACATCGCGCATGCGCGAAAGAATAAGGTTCCATTAAAGCTGCCGTAGATAGAACAATCTTAGCAGCCTAGCAGTCGACAGCAGCCGCTCCGAGCAGTCGCCGTGTTGTGGGTAGCATTGTTGCTCCTAATAGATGCTACCAGCAATACATCAACTGTTCGGAGATGCTGTTGTCGATTACATGAACATATGTACTATTGGGGAATCTGGCGGTGTTCCATTTGAAAATCTACAGTCGTTGGAACGTTTTATATGCATTGATTCGACCAAGCGAAATAATTAAAAAGCAGGAAACAGCTTTATAATGTCTCTATACGAAAAAAAAGTCTTTCATACACGGCTAATCTTCCTTCTTACTAATATTATAAATGCGAAAGTTTGTATGGATGGATGGATGGATGTTTTTTAAAGTTTTTAGCTTAATCTACTAAACAGATCTCGATCAAATTTGACATTGATGTAGAACATAGTCTGGAAGAACACACAGGCTACTTTTGTTTTTTTTTTAATTCCACGCGGACGAAGTCTCGGGCAAAAGCTAGTTGCTTTATATTATTATCCCGTCATTTTCACAACTCGCTGCTATCTAATTGGGTATTTGTAAGAAAAAGCGGAGTTTGTCTTGTTGCAAGAAACAAGGAAAATTTTCTCTAAGTGGTAAAAGTGGTCACTTAGCTGCTAAAAGCCGTGTCAACTTCTTTGATGGTCGTGATCACTGCGCAAACCGTTTACTCACCCCCACATATACCTCCCCCGCTACACCTAAACTTGTGTTCTACGCATCCACTCATGCGATGTCCCAAGCCTCCAATGATAATTTTTATAAAAAATAATCGTGAACAATTAACAAAAAACTAAAATACTACTAGAACGGCTCAGTATTTACTGAAAAATTTAATAATACTCGTATAATTGTGAACTTACCCTTAAACTCTTAAAAATGTCAAACAAATTATGGCACTGCATAATCAAGGCGGATTTTAAAAAGTTACACTCGACTGTCTGTTACCTTACACGAAATAACTATTAATGGAATAAACAAGGTGTTAACGTCATCGAAACCCGATCTTTTTGTTATTATAAAGTGAGTGTGGCAAAGTAAATTAACTTGCAGAGCAAAGTAAGCATATTAGCAAAGAATAGTAACTGAATAATTATATTTTTTAAAATACCTACAACTGTTAAGTTTAGGAACGAAAGGTTGGGTAATGTTTTGATTATCGTAAACAATGTTGAAATATCTTTCTACTTAGTCATAAGAACTTATTGTTTTTAATTCGTTTATTAATACCCGACTCAGAGGAGGGTATTTGTTTGGTATGTACGTATAATCATTGAAACTTTAGTTAGTCAATTTCGATAAGAATAAAAAAAAACACTGTATCGTTTACCAGCGATTATAAATTACTTAATTTCCCAAACTATGCCTTTACTGGTGTTTGACGGAATTAACAAAAATGCTTAGTATTGTTAAAAAGAAATCGACGCAACACTAGATCAGCGGTTAGTCGGTTATGACGTCTGCCAATGTCATTCAAAAGCATTAAGAACAAGCGCGCTATCCTTGCGAGATCAGTAGATTTGAGTATTAAAGTAGATTTACGTTGTTACAATTATATTAATGTCTAAAAGTATGGATAACATACGTTATTTACCTATTAGTTAACTATGGTATGCCATTTCGCTCACGTGGCATCTTATTATAATATTGTCGATACGTTACGGAAACGTTCTCACTAATATTCCTGATAAGCCCTCAGGTAACAACTAGCCATCCACTTTTACTAAACATTACAGTGAGTTTAGACTGCTGCGACATTTGTATTGACATATCGCCATCCCTTACATTCAGTCTGATAAAGCAGAGACAAATATATGTGACAAGCATGACAGTCGAAAACATAAGTTGTAATTGTTATTCAGTTTCCAGTGAAGAAACTTGTGTATCGTTTTTATGGTAATAAAAAAATAACGCGAAAAGAATATAAAACACAGCTATGTTGAATGATATGTCAAAGCGACGCCGGATGCGGACAGCTAGTGTTGATACAAACTTTGCAGACTTGACTAATTTTGATAACACAAATATTAATAACAAATTGAGTACAATCGTTCAAACGGAAACGTTTTAAAGAAAGAATAATTATGAATCAGCGGCGACCTAGTTGGCCAGCGTGGTTGACTAAGGCCTAGTCACCTTTAACTTAGGTTAGGCTCCGAGCCCCTCACTGGGATCGTATAGTGAGCTGGTGAGGATGAGTTAAGAAAATATAACTCGGGAATATGGCTTCTTATCTTGATATTTATTTTTCAATTCCTACTTAACTAGATGCCGTGCATTAAGGCACCGTGGACTAAGGTGCACAGGGCGACCAGTCGCCAAGAGTGTTACGCTATATCGAAAATTTATCGACCATGTGACAAATCAGCAGGCGTAGTTAATGCAATTAGTGGTGTTAATTAAGTACCAAATCGTAAAACGTAGTCACATAAAGCATACGCCATTTGTAGTGTTGTTGTTTAAAATGTACATTTATTTGGTCACTCTAGTAGCTCTGAACGTCTTTGTCCCCGAGTCAGTTTCCTCTAAACAATATTGTTTCGAATATTGTCGATATGTGTAAGTTCAGCTTATATGATACGATTTTTTCTAAGTTTTATAATACCACAATAAAATTATTTACATAGTTATACTGCGCACAGTTAGTGATAGCACTATTTCGATTATACTGTTTCCTAGTTAATAACCGACTAATGACGATAAAACATTCAACGTTTATTAGTAAAATGAATTAATTTATCACCTTTTAAAATTCGTCTATCCAATATTTCCATTATATCTTAGATAGATAGAGGGGGTAGAATCACAACTATATTATATTAAATAATCTTACATTTATAGAAACAAATTGATTTATAGAATTTTTATGTTACATTGCTTTAGATTTTATACCAAACAACCGAGCCTGGATCCTCGATGCGATTGCTCTACAATAGCCGACCTGCTAGCAAGGTTCGTGTCGCAGTCGACCTCTACACTAGCTGATCATCAATCCCTCGCACTTCCACAAAATGACCACAAACAAGCTGCTAGCTATCCAATCAAGATCATACCTTACTCAGAACAACGATATTTGGTACAGAAACCAACTTCCAAAAACCCTTTGATGAAAGAAACTGATGAAATCAGAATCAACAACATTACTACATCTGTACAACGGTCGAAGAAAGGAAAATGTAAAAAGCGAAATGATTCTAAAACAGATAAATTGGTTGTCAAGAAACATAAAAACAAAGACAAAGATGCCTTTGAAATACCAAGAATAAGGAAACCGGATTCAGTTGTAGGAAGTGAGTTTAATCGGAATACTGTCCCTATTCAAGTAAATCTAACTCAATCACATATATCAAATGTAAACGAAAGTGATGTTGTGCAAGATAAACACGGCAATGGGGACTCGCATGAAAATAATAATACTTCAGTTGCAGCACACAGACCAGATTTAAATATCCTTATTTACAACAGCATAGAAGATATTACAACGAAACAACAAAGCGATTATTTTAAAGAACAAAACTCTCAGCTCACTACAAATACAACAGATCGCATAGTTTTTGTGACCAAAAACTCTAAACCGACAAATGGAAATGAGACAGAAACGATGCCTTTTGTTTTTAAAATCCATAATGATGAAGTCATGCCAACCATAGAACTTAATCCAGTATCTACAACCAAAACATCAGAAAATCATAATAATACAACTTCAACTACACTAAGTTATATTTACAACGATTCTACGACTGTAAAAAAAGACATAAACCGCGAAATGTACAACGAACGTGAAGTTCCACTTCAGAAAATTATCACCAAAGAATTAACAAACGGTTCTGTAATAAGTTATATTAATGGCACTGAACATTTACCATATATTGATAAAAACTCCTCCGGTAATATTTCTTTAAAAGGTAATATTATTACCGACTTCAAAAATGACAAACCGCCACAGTTATTACATAATTCGACCAAAAGCGCGAAATCAGGGAAGACACCGATCGTATCAGCTACTTTTAACTTTATTTTTGTTTCAATGCATAGTAAGCTTGAAGAAATCTCTGATGATAAAATTCTTTCATAACATCTAACTATTTTATATGAATGTAAGGTCCTTGGTGTTTCAGAAAACAAATATACAGCAAATGTTAGCATTGATTTTTTAAACATAACAATTTCTACTTACAAAACAAATTATTATCGAAATGAGATAATTTATTTT
Source organism: Papilio memnon (assembly GCA_003118335.3). Lineage (NCBI taxonomy): Eukaryota > Metazoa > Arthropoda > Insecta > Lepidoptera > Papilionidae > Papilio > Papilio memnon. The sequence continues at coordinate 583,683 of LD688966.1, forward strand.
ATGTCCACACTATAGATATGGTAAACCTGGATAAGCGAGACTCATTGTCCAGTCACAATTTTCCTGTAAATGGAACACCGCGGTTTTCCCCGACAGTACGCCTGCGTATGTAGGGATCTACGGATTAACAAACAGGAATGGCGCGCTTATTTTCAAAAGTGGTAATGGACATGACAGCTATCATAGGGAGGGGACGTGTACGTCAATCTTCCCGTCGGACTAGCTTCCAAACCAATTAATGTTATTTAGCTTAGTTAATTAACTTTGTTAGTTAGCTTCAAAACCATGGCAATCTTGCTTCCTTGATGTTGGCAACAAACTCATGGTCTCTTTCCCACATTAGGGTTTTTATTCAAAATATTTACCCCCTAAGTTTAATGGCGTGAAAATATATAGCTTAAAGCGTGACGTAAGTGTAGGGCTTTTTATTAAAAAAAGAATTACTCAAAAATATGCTGTAATTGCTGACATCTTAGGCAACAAAGAAGTGTGTGCTTACGCTTTATTATATTAGCATAGAAGTATAGATATAGATTAAAATATGGGAGTGTAAGGATAAGTGAAACAGCCATCGTGGTAAGATATCTTTATTACAAATACTTAGACAATATACCAAATATTTACAACATAACAAAAGTTACAAAAGGTTTTTCAAACATTTGTGGGCAAATTATTCATGTCCGCTCTAAGGGATGCTCGGCAGCGACTTACACACTAACCCACTCCCGCACGCCTTAATTAAACCTACGATTGCTTTACAATGTAAAACTAATTCCTTTCGTTACAGCTAAAACAACCTTAGTTAAATAATAAATATGAACCGCACACCGCAAAATGTTACAGGCGGCAACTCTAATTGTTTAGGAATGCCTCGAAAATAAACTTTGTCTAATGGACTTAAGTTGTCGCTGTGCCCCTTCAGACTACAGAATTTTAATCGGCCGATAGTCAAGCGCTTAATTATAATAATATAAGAATGTATGTGCGCACATTACACAGATTTTGTTTCATATGATTTTGCTTGACAGCCCGATCCGACGAAAATATCGGCCGATAGTCTGTTGTTGAGGGAGCACTAAACGTACACACATCAAGACCGCACATTATGTACCTATTTAATTTGATCCTATTATAAAAAAAATATATAAAAAAAATCACTTTGTAATTATCTTGCTATCCATCCTTACAAACAGCGTGAATTACTTTAACAGAAATATTTCTGCAAGCTGCTGGAGTCGTTACACTTTCCGTCAATATCGCCGTCCCTTTCATTCTCGTTGAAAAACAGAGATAGCAATACCGTTCTACAGTAAATGTTCAAATGTTACAATTAAAATTCCCATTCAAAATCATACGGATGCGGAAATTTTCTAATTTTATATAAAATATAAATAAACCAAATTATCAGTCATTTTTTTTTTATAAAACTATGCAAATATGTTTGTTTTCCGTATTGTATACATTATAGGCAAGTTCGAGGCATATTTACCTATCCATGACTATTGAAATAGAAAAAAAGAAACAATCTCGTCCCTCTCATTCCCTTTGAAGAAAACGGAGACAACAGCAGATTTCAATACAAGTATTAAAACATTGTTAATTCTTGGGCAATATATTGACGTATTGAACAAAACACTAGTTATTGAAGCTCTCAGAATGCTAATTATAGTAAATAATGCGGCGTAGCGTGGCCGACGGAACATTACGCTTAATCCGTACTGACAAAAAAATAAAAAAAATAAAAAAAAAAGGAAAAAAAAATATACAGACGACTTGAAACCTCCTTCTTTTGGGAAGTCGGTCAAAAATACTACCAAATACTATAAAATTTGTAACAAGACATATCCGTGAATTACAACAAACAGAGATATAGATTGTTACAAATAGAGACTGCAAGTATTGAGACAAGGAAAGACTTAGTACAAGCAGACAGTCGTGAAGCAATTTTAAAAACTGTCATTTTATACGATTACTGACACACGTTCTCTTTAATAAAACAGAGACATGTGTCAATACAGTACAGTATCGCGTATATTCTCATCCTTTCAGGGGCATTCGCACTTACTAAGGGCTCAGAAATATGCGTGAGATCGTTTTCGTAACATCATCGACAGAATCACATACAAATGTCGATGACATGACGAACCTGTTCTCGACATAGTCACTCATATATTCATGATAGACCCTCAGATACCGAACAACTGACATAGCGACGGTCTGTAAGAAACCAAAACCGACACCAATAGTAGGTGATCAGAGATGGAGCCAACGTTATAGGAATAGCTGGTCAAAGGCGCGAACATACGTATCATTTTATTAACGCAACAATGACCTATATAAATATACTCTATGTAAAGCGTTTTTAGTGGATTCTCTATAATATTTGGTGGCCAATGTTGACGTCATAAAAATAGTTTTACTAATGGAATGATCTAGACATTTCAACTATTACAATATAAATAAGATATCATTCCATGAGTATTACAACTTCTGAAATTATAAATATCGCGATGTTCGCGTCTCGAACCTTTTTAATCTATTACGTATAGTGACATCCAAACTTTATAACGGCTCGGAATTTCGCGCGAGTCGCAGTGAGCTAATCTAACACCCAACTGCGGCCTAGTGCTTACAACAAACCACGAGCCCGTATAACATTTGAATGGTTCAATACTAATTGTAGCCCGATAAAGGACTGGAAATATACGCATATAAAACTGATTTCCACACCAGAGTATTGGCTGTATTCATTGTCGTACACACATGCTAAAGCTCGCTACATACGCTCAGTTTTATCTGAACAGCCATATTCAGATAAATCTAACAAGAGTGGGAACTGATCAGTTCTCAGTTTTGCCTATACGCGAGAGATTCACCTAAAAGATCCGACTTTAAGATAAAAAAGAGCGTGTGTAGCGGGTTTTACACAATTCTAAACATCCATCTTTCAGATACGTTTCCACTACATTGTACAAGAACTTTAACATCGTGATTCAAGGAGAACGAGTGAGACGACTGTATACATGATTAGTAACAGTGTGTCAGTGGAAACCGTCGGTTATATTTCATCGCCGGCTTTCAGCTAAACACTCAAGTCTGCAGTTATTCAAATCATCTTTAATTATTCAACGGTCCACACATTCACATCGGACTAGACCGAGATAAATTATTTATGATATCTTAATTAAATTGATAACTATTTTTCGAGCGAGACGTATTGAAGTGGCTTACTTTCAAAGTATTTATATCAATACGATTGTTAATCTATTCTGTATTAAAAATCAACTACAATACAACTAATATACAATACGAAATACAGTTAGATGTTTACATTCATTTCAATCAAACAATCCGTTATCCCATCATATACTTATCGTTATCGCACTTCTCTTTGAAAAAAGAAACGACGTGTGAAGTGTTACAGCTATCAATTTCTACAAAAACATTACACAATATTTACCTACACGATATTACAAAATAAAATAATGGACGAGGAATTTTAAACATAATATAAATAAGATCAGTTCCGAAATAAAGATTGTCTCTTATTTGATAAAGAAAATATTACATTCTAATACGAAATTTATTTTAATAAAATATGTAGATTTACTTAAGGTTCAGTTGTTATTATCAGCTATTTTATTTCGTTTTAGGATAAAACAATTAATTATTGTACGTAAATTGCCCAAAAGATGATATCCACTATAAGTGGAAATATCAAACAAAATTCTAGAGTAACAAATAATGTTTAACTACGGCAAATAATAAAATTAATTGGTTCAGGCGTTTACAGAACAATAAACACAGAAGCATACGAACACACATTCAGAATAATACTACGACTATAAATGTAAGGTTTATATACTAATTATATTAACTCTGAGCACATAACAATTTATATGAAAAATCTTTCAAAATTGTATAACATTTTTAAAAATTTACTACGGTATTGAATGCTTTAGAGGTTTACTAAAAAGAGGACCTTTTTCAAGATATTATTCCCCTTTCGAAGCTGTAGGAAAAAACTAGTAAATTAAACTCTACAATGTCTTCGAGAAATTGTTAATATTATGTAATTAGACACTAAAGTAGAAGATTAAAAGTCCTCTTCTTGCGACCTCTATGCTCTTATGACCCGCAAATTTTAAGTCCTTCAGTTAATTGCCACATCACTGCGACGTCTTGTCTGAGGTAGACAGGAAACACATACGTTCCGTTACATTATCTTTGATAAAAGTCCTATCAAGTCGCGCGGTAACCAAGTTACGGTGATCGATGTCAAATTTCGGTCTACATATGTACAATTATCGCGTCGTATGATTACCTAATAATAAATAACAATTATCTAAACAGAGCTAAAAGAAATTATCCAATTTATATTTCCCTGCAAACAAATGCAGCCATTACCTAACGTAACCTACGGTAACATGAAGATAGCGTAGGTCTAAAGTATTTAGCCTTATTATAGGCATTATCAAACATTTATCTAAAAGATTACACAATTCTGGAACTTCCAAAGTGACCAATAAGGAATTCACCACTAAGTTACTTACATATCATTGTCACGAGTTGTATTTTAAGGAACGCGCCCACCGACTACATATTGTCAAGGTGAGGAGATCGCTATCTTACCATAGTCGTCATATACCATAGCGGCGTAGGTCACCTAAGGAAAAGACTATTTTCGCCCTTCGAAGACTCGATACACGACGTCGTTTTTCCATTCAACCGCCCCGAGTTCGGTCATATTTGAAGAGTAATCACAATCTAATACATCCACCATACTAATGTTTACATTACAAAACGAATTACGACGTAAAACAATACTCAGTTGTACTACGCCTAGATAAGTTGAGAAATTCTGTATTTGTTACCTGCTTGTGATGTCACAATGCGGTACCAATTTTACAATACGTATGAAAAATAATGCCATATCTATACATATAATAAAATTGGAGTGTCTGTGATATCAAAAGAAAAATTCCAGTTCGGGAAGATATCTGTCCGCAAGCCGCGTTTGTCCCGGGTAATCTCCGAAATGACTGGGTCGATTTCGACCGGACTTTCACTAAAGGGTAGTTGACATAGACGGGCATATAATAGGCTACTTTTTATAATATCTTAATATTGCGTGGACGAAGTCGCGGGTAAAAGCTAGTTATAATTAAATGTCTGTCGTGGTGATGGTATGTAGTTTAAAATTTACTGTAAAATCATACATCTGTGATTGTCGATTGAATTTTTTTGTTGTAGATTGACGAAGTTGATATTTGATATTAATCAAGGAAGATGTTTAGTTTTTATTTGAGGTTGTTATATGATCAAATATGTTTATGTGTGGGATTGCATTTAGGCACTATTTCAGTCTTTAAAAGTTGAGTCTTTTAAAGGCAGTACATATATATTAACCGGGTATCTGTCATCAATATATAAGTTATTCTATTACAATCCGAAATTCATATGAATAACACCATAATTTTGCCATGACGTACAAATCTAATTAATTTAACTTTAGGACAAAATTACTATTGCATTAAATATCTGTGTACATAAACACTTAAAAACTACAGGTAACCATTTCGGGCATTCATTAAAAAATAATTTCTACTTATTTATTATCAATATTTATGCGTATAGGAATATGGATGGCGTGTGGATATAAATGGATCAAAATGTGTTTTACTTCGGAAGACAAGCTAAACAAAATGTTTTTTATATTAATTATACGATAAATGTAAACAATTGGTATAGGTGACCGGTAGTGGAAGTTTCAGACGAAATCGACTTGAAAATTCAATTCCAATAAATTATTGCTATATTGCGATATCGTTACACACTACATTGTAACGGCAGTTATATTAAATCGTTTATATAAAATTACTCATAAGACTTTACGGCAGTGAAGTATTAATTTTCAAATATCAATATTCTATTCTATATTTCCGTTTCTATGGTTACCATTACGCTAAACAAACTACAACTTTAAGGACAAAATAGGATTACTATTACAACCAGAACATCAACAAAATTATTACTATTCCAACCTTAATTGAATGCGGGAATACTGTTGATTTATTACCACTGACTTTTATTAATGGACAGGTTACAACGTGATATTATGTGCCTATTTGTTTTATACGGTGACGACAATTCAAACTTATAGAGAAAAAATGACTGTCAGTAACATCAACAGGCCTATTTAAATTCAAACAAAGTAAAAGATGTAATTTTCAAACGATGGCCTGTCCATTTATATCGATCAGAGCTTATTTCCTAACGAACCGCTACACAATTAGGATATTAATTAATTATTTTCATAATTAACATTTATAAAACGTGCATTTTCACCTATTGTATGCAAAAAGCAGTACAAATATTATACTATTAGCTGATATATTTAGTTATGGAGCAGGTACATCATATATTTCTCAGTACATAACAGCATTAAAAGCCTTCATTTACTTCCAAGTGATAAAAACATTCAGCCAAAAGTCTAAGCTTTGCTGAGACCATCTAAGTAATACTTGACGGTAATTCCTAAGGGGTACAACAGGGTTAAGTAACAGGACTTAGGTTAATGAGCGGACCCGCTCTAGTAACACCCATGTATGACGGTGCCCTTAGCCCTTAATACTTTACAAAAAAAACAGACAATTTTTAAAGGTTTCGTCAATGTAAATCTATGGATAATCAATGTATATTTAGTAAAAATTTGTAACTGGTGATCAAAGACATTCAAGAAATATATAGAGGAAGCATAGTCGACACTTCACATATATTTAATTGTATTTAAATGAATTGCCAATAGATGTCACTAAATCAGATTTAAATGTTTATATTTTATTTTGTGACACTGTTCAGTTCATCAACAAACGATGAAGCTTATTATTATTTTGTAATTTATAACATGTCAATACAAGTACTTAAGGTGGCACTAAACTTGATAACTAATATAGTACCTTTCAAAGAAGTTACCGGTGAAAAAATGTTCACAATGTCTAGTCTATATATTTCTTAAATATCTTTGCTGGTGATGCAGTAATATGTAGATAGTATAAGCTCATCTAGGCCAGTAAAAGGCGACGCTATCTCAGATGTCAGAATGTAAAACATTGGTATACAAAATGACGTAAAAGTCGAAACGATACAAGGATGGTGACACTTTTAACATTGATAGGGGGCGCTAGTGAGGTGTCATAATTTAGTTTGACTTTTCGGTCTATTACACTCATATAGTTACACGAGATGTTTATTTACTACATATATTACGTTTATATAAAACAAACAGTATATACCATACATAATTAAGTATTTGCAACGTCCATATGTAACTCTAGTACTTAATGTCAATTTCCACTAACCCGTTAGTCGTGCAACACGATTTTTATGAAGTGTGTGTCCACTGGTGCTGCCGCGACTTATTAAACTACAGTCGCACGCGATCGATCTTGCGACAATATATTTTAACATAATATTAAAAATTAAAACTTTGAAAGTGATTTACAATACAAATTTTGTCAGTGTATAAAATGTGTCAACTTTATTGTATGCATTTAAATATTAAGCATTTGATATTTGGAAAACATTTTCTTTGTAACGCTTGCTTTATAATATTCTATACTTCGATTGATTTAAATTATAGTGCTAATTTGGAAATGTACCCTACCGTACGCCGCAGGACGCCACGACGCGCTTACCTCGAATCTGTAAAAATACTCAAATTGACATAAACTATGCAAAACTATTTATATAAACATATATTTGCGTAATATATACCACAAAGACCTGGAAAACGGGAAATCTTTGAATTTACCCAAATCGTTCTGGTACAAGTAAACTTGTGATCACTGTTTATTTCGAACATTCACCACCATTTAATTAAAATCATTAATAATCATTAAATAAAACTTCTCGGGAAATAATAGATTACAACATAATAAAGAAAAAGCTTTGCAAAATTTAAATAAGTTACATGTAGAAATTACGGCGCGTGAGCAATTAATCATTAATTAATTATTAATGATTAGGCAATGGTCTAAATATGATTTTGCACTACATTAATAAAATAACTCGCCAGCGGTTACACAAGAGTCCACAAGAATGGGACAAACAATTTTTTGAAAACAAAGCAAAATGTTCTGATTTGATATTTATTAGTAATAATTACAATTGATTAGATTCACACAGAAATAACCAATGTTTGGTCTGTCTAAACATTCTGGAGAAGAGAGGTTAGTCGAAAAACACTATCACTTGGCAAAATTAGACTCGTTCTAGAATATTCTTCCACGATATGGCGAAGATTTTGATATTCCTGGTCAGGGAACAATTATGCCTCCTTTCATTCAGAGTAAAATCAATAATTACTGTAAATTCAGCGGGACAGTAGAATAATCAATATATCTGAAGAGAAAACTTTGTATTTCTTTTTTAGAAAATTACGCAAACGCATGTTAATGTAGAGAAGTGAAAAAGGTAATTTTCATTTAAAAAAAATCCCTTAATATTGAATTATAGGCGAATTTAGACCAGTCGGCGAGCACTAGTAATATACCACTAGATTACAAATAGCAATAAAACTTTCAATCACACTAATAATGTGAATGCGAAAGTTTAGATGGATGGTTGCTACTCCTTATCTCCAAAACGGCGTAACAGATATCGATGAAAATTGGCAAAGACGTAGAACATACTCTGGAAGAACACATAGGCTACTTACTACGTTTTTTTTTAATTCCGCGAGGACGGAGTCGCGGGCAAAAGCTAGTTGTTTTATAAATCGCCTTCGCACTGCAATTAACGCATCTTGTTAAATTAAATGTATTTCAAAGTTATTATGTTTCTTACTAATGTTTTTTTGAAGAAACTTCATAAATATGATCTCCATAGTGAAATATATTAAATATTAGTGATGGTTAGAATTAAATTCATTTAACTTACTTAGATATGTTAATTGAGTTAATCGCTTAAACAATACACCATTGGTTCAAATAATTATTAATGTTTTCATATATCTTGCAGGCAGTATATACACGAGCTGTCGATACCCTTGAGCCATCAAAACATTTGAAAAGATAAACTTAGAACCATAAATGGTTTCCACTGCTTGTACATTGTATCATTACGAATATAAACAAATACAAAAGAATATCTTTCTACACATCAAGTATAACAATTTAGTGTATTTTGGGAGTTGCTGATTCTTAGTTTGTTCTAATACTATAAAGAGGAAAGAAATTGTATTATTATATTATGAATAAACTCAAAAACTACTGGGACTATTTCTAAAATTGTCTCACCATTGGCAAGCTACATTATCACTGAGTGTCTTAGGCTATATTTATTGTGATATTTTTATTTAATTTCGCATCAAAGTCGCGAGCAAAAGTTAGTATGTGTATCAGTTCGCACGCAAATAGATTATAACAGCAAATAGAATTTTGACATTACCTTTATTTCTGCTTAGCAGCGGCGGCTTTAGCAGATTGTGGTATTATAGTTATTTCATCGTTGATTTTGAGTGGCTTCAGTAGTGATTCATTGGTGGGCTTGGCTGGGGCCATTTTGCTTCTGTCCATAACGCGCTTGGCGACAACGCTGTGTGCTGAGTACACGTGGCTCTCAAACTGCTTGTACATGCCAAAGGTAGCGGTACAAACTGTACACTTGTAAGACAAATGTGCCGGCTTTAATGTCAAGTTGTGATCCCGGGCAACATGATTGAGCAACTTCCATTGGTAAACCTGGAATTTTACAATATTTATAAATGTAGTTTTAGATATAACACTGAGATATTGTATCATAAAGCAATATATATTAGTTTTTAATTTAAATATTACAAGACACCTAGGTTTCACATAGAAATATCAGTTACAATCCAATTATTAAAGGAGAACAAACAATTGACAATTAAATTTTAAAATATTTAAGTGCTTTAGTAAATATATTACTCACCCGTCCACACACTGGACATCTACCAGCATCTTTCCCCTTATTAGCAGCCTCCTGCATAGAGCTGGTGACAAGACCATGTGACCCCAAAAGGTGTCTCTCGAGACCTTGGTCTGTGAAGAATCTGGAAAAATAACATATTTCTACTATATTAACTGTCAACTTAAATACATATACATAAATAGCATTAATCAATCTTAAATAGACAAACAGTAGACAGATATCTTACTCACCTACACTGGCACTTCTGGCAGTTCAGGGGTGGCCTGTTATATATCATCTTGGGATGAATCTTGACCTTGTGTATCCACTGCATGTGGTTCCTGAGCTGTTCCAGGTCTTTTATATAGCCATCACAGATCTCACAGATGACGAAGGTGCCCTTGTTCTGGTGCGCCGGCTGGGGCTGAACTGGCAGAGGCTGCCGCGGCAACGGTGTTATAGAGATCGACGGCTGCTGCATGCTTTTACCACCCTTGTTATTCTGAAAGGATATTAATTAACATTAAATCAATGCTAAGTATAGACTTAAGACTGAGGCCTAATTATCAATGGTTAAGATCGATTCAGAGATGTTTAATTATGTGGGAGAAAACAAATCATTCCTATCCTTCATAGGTCATTTTAATTAATATATATATCAAATGTACAAAAAACACGCAAATTGGATTTTATTGCAAAAACAAAGTTTAATTAACTTTGGCAAAGACAAACACAATGTTAAATAAATGATGACATAGAAAATTAAACATGGATATGTAAACTCAACATTTTAACACAACAAAACAATATCAAATTGCAACCTACTTCAATGTACATTTTTCCCCTATAGTATACAGTATGTTACAATATTTTGTTATAATTACTAGATATAGTGGATATTATGAGATTACCATATTTTTCCCTTTATTATTTTACAAATATAATTGTGCCATAAATAACATTGTTTGCAATTTTTTTTTTCAAGAAACAATGTCTTACAACATATTTCAAATATTTTATGCTAGAACATTACAAATACATATTTTCTTGTATTGTTGAGTTGTATCACCATTGAATATGTTATTGAAACTTTAAGGAATAACTTTGTATGAATACCTTACAATTGCATAACTGCACATTTGTTATTATTAAATGCATTTATTTGGCCTCGATAATTTTATTATATTGTAGTTTGTAAATGTTTAAAGAGAGTTGATGTACAATCCAATATAACTTTATAAAGAAAAAAATTTGAATGTTGCCATGTCAATTTAGTTAATAATGTATGTTTTTTAAAAGGCTTAGTTTAGTTTATTACAAAGTGTTTATCTTTAAATAAAAAATACATTTTTCAAAATAAATTATAACCTAAAATTTTTTTTACATGTTTTTAACAGCATATGTTAATATTACACACACAATTTAAAACTTAGCACTTCCTAATCATTTGTACAGAAACATAGACATCTCTTTCATTTTCATTGGAAAAAGTTAACACTATGTTTCTGTAAAGATGTTTTAAAAGTGGAAAACCCAATTATGTAAATAATGAAATATATTAATAATAAGCATGTAAATACAGGAAGGTGAGTACATAGAGTGTTGTATGGCTACAGTTTGGTATGTCAGCATGGCAGTGATGTCCTCTAGTCATGGGATGATTGTTTGCCGACTGCATTGCCCAATGAGGTAAATAGCAGACAAGTCGTACATAAGTACTGCTGCTATTCACCAGTTTGGGTAAATTAGGTCTGGCATAATAAAAACTTTCACACGTAGTAAGCCGTGCATATTCTTCAACACTGTTGTTAGTAGTTCACTATCTTGATATCTTCATTTACCTTAAGGATCATCCATCCAAAGGGTGGGAGAGTCATGAAGAAGGGGATAGCATGACTAAGTAAACTCTAAAAAACGATGAATAAACAAAAATAATGGATGATTGATGGAAGATTAGTGATCATTGATAATATAAAACTCACCACAGTAAAGTTCGTGGGTAGTAGTGAGGGTGTGCCTTGTCGTATGATGGCGCCGCCGCGGAGCAGAGGTGTGGTTAGGGCGGCGCGGGCCGCGGGCAGCAGGGGGCTGCGGCCGCGGGCCCTGTACGCTCCCGCCCCGCCCACTGACGTCAACCCTCCCGGCATGGGCGTGCGCATCCCCATACCGCCACGGTTGAACGCCGTCTGGTATGTACCCATCATGTTGTTGCGCGACCGCGTTATCTGTTCACATTAGCCAGAACATTTATATTTTTATCTTACTGACTTTCGTCCGCGACTCAATCCGCGTGGGATTGAAAAAAAAAATAGTCATTAGCCTTTTTCCTTCAGACTATGGCTTAAATCAATGCTAAATTTAATCGAGATCCGTAAAACCGTTTTAGAAATAAATAGTAAAGAACATCCATCCATAGTAAAAAGTATGATTATTTAAAAACAAAAACTATGAAGTTAAAAGAAACACACAATATAAAACAATAAATACCTTTGGTATTTTAGCGGGAGGCTCCCATTCAATAGGTGGTGCTAAATTGGTTTCTGGTTTGAACTTCCTTGAGCAGGGCAGGAGATGTCGTGCCAGTTTCCCCTTGCCATTGTCTTCAAAGGGACAGTTAGCACACTGGTGGTATGCGGGCGCCCTCTCCAGCTTGCCGCGCACATTGTGCTCAGCCTCCATATGATACAGTATGTCATGTGGACTTCGTATCTCAAACGAACAATAGTTACACTTGTAGACACTGTTTTTCATATGCGGTGTCTCCAGATGGTGCAACATAATTAACATTGACTCCGATTTAAAACTACAAAATTCACATTTATTTTGTATATATTTATAAGGACTGTTCTTTTCTTGGCTTATCTCTAAGTTTTTCATTAAAGACACGATAGAAGTTTCTGTAGCCCTTGTATTATGTCCTGCTCTTTTCTCTCTAGCAAGCTTTCTATTTTGCTGCTTGAGCAAATCATTTTGTACAAATTCTTGGACCAGGTTAAGACCAATATCCATAAAGAACTTACCAAGGGAACAGTCAAAATAGTTATCAGATTTTCCACAAACTACCTTGTCCACAGGTAACCTGGTGACGTCTTTAAGTTCATCATTTAACTCTGCCTTGTCTTTGATTACCACAGTTTTTTCCTCATCATCACTGCCTGCTTCATCATCAGACTCTGTGGAGCTTTCACCGTCCCAAGATGCATCATCATCATCATCATCATTTCCCCTCTTTCTTTTTTCAGCTATAAAGAATGAAATTATAAAGGAATGGTGCTAATGTTACAAATAAATATTAAACATTTTATTTAACAAGGATAGTTCATTATTTGAAATATTGTAAGGGTTGCTTTATGCCATATAATGACTATTTCCTTACCTTTCTTTTCTTCTTTGATTTTCTTTTTCTCTTCTTTGTCTTCTTTCTCATCATCCTGTTCCTTCAATTCTTCTTTTTCAACCTCTTTCTCATCTTCGGCTATTTCTTCGTCTTCAGGCTTCTCCTCAACCTCCACCTTGACATTTTTAGTTTCTTCATCTTTTACTTTATCTTCCTCCTTATCTTTAGATTCCTCCTTATCTTTCTCTTCCTGGGATTTCTGTTGCTCTAATTCATTACCCAGCAAATCAACAAATTCTCTAAAAGGCTTTATTGAAGGTTTTTCATAGACATAAGGTACAATGAATGATGGCGCCTCAACAACAAACATATCATCTGTAAGTGAAGGCAATATTATAGGTTGTGTGCTGCTTGAAGAACTGCTCTGTATTGAAGAAGCACTTTTAGCACTGACAGGGGTAATAGATGTACCCCGGCCTACATAATTCATGTAACTATGTGCACTTAAGATATTGCTTGCATTTTTTATAGGTATTGGTTTCGTAATAGTATTTGTCTCCAAGATAACAACTGTTGTTTCTTTCTTTTGGTGACTTGGTACATTTCCTCTCATTTGTTTTGCAGCCATTTGCACCAATGATTTAGGGTCACTAATAATAATTGGTCGAGACTTGCGCCTCAAATTGTCATCGTAGGATGCAACACCATCCGATAGATCATTGCCATTTTCCAAATCATCATCATATCTCTTTCTTTTGATAGCCCTACTGCTCCTACGTAACTGTACTTTATTCTCAGGAATTGGAATTTTAATATCATTTTCTATGATAACTTCTGCATCTTCTATCCCATCAAAGGTATCTAGGGTTTCGCCATTTTCACTATTTATATTATCTTCACTCTCTACTATGTCATTTTCCTGTGACTTTGTTTCATTTTCCTTAGAGGAATCATCATCACAAGTGTCATTTTGGATATCTGAATTTAAACTTACATCTTCAGATTTCTCTTCTGTTGACACTGTAGTATCTTCTTCATCCAATGACTCTTTTTCAGGTTTCTCATCATAACTTGTTTCCTAAAATGTTTACAGATATTTGTAGTTTTAGACATTAATATAATTGTAACAACATAATTAGCTTTAATACTCAAATCCACTGATCCCGCCAGAACGGCACACTGTTTTCTAATACTTTTAAATGACATTGACAGATGTCACAGGGATAGGACATGTATGTCAATGATCTAGTGTTGTGCAGATGTAATGTTTAAATTGTACATCAATTAATTTTTAATGCAAAAAAATATGAATTCAGTTCCATGCAAGTAGCTCAAAAAGATTAAAAAAATTGTACTTAAGGAGTTACTTTTTACTATTGTATATTTAACTATGTTTTTGTTATAATTCAAGCACAGTGTGGTCAGAATTATTTCTGAAAGTATTATCAGAGTATTACATGTTTCTAGTTAATATGTAGCTTAACTTACCTTGTCTTCTATATTCTCATTTGAATGTGGTAATTCCTCCGTGTCACTGTTATCATCTTCATATTTCCCATTCTCTATTTCAGCAGATCTGGTGGATTCAGTATCTGCGGCTGCAGGGCTTTCCTCAGCACTAGTGCTACAGTGGTGTTCAATGGGACACTCACTTTCTTGAGAATCTTCCCCTTCTTCTGTATTTGGTATATTTACATCACATAGTTTATCACTGCTTTCACTGTCGTCCTCTATTGAGCAAGATATTGTGTCTTCCATTGTGCTTTCATCAGCAGTGTTCACATGATTGTGTGAGTCGGTGCTGCTGCCCTTCTCACTGCAATTGTCCTGTTCATTGTCTTCACAAATAAGCTGTGTACTCTTGGGGGAAGTAGGATGTGATAGTTCCATGACTTCCTCCATACTGCCATTCAGTCCCCCATTCATTTTGTCCAACTACATTCC
Organism: Papilio memnon; assembly: GCA_003118335.3. NCBI lineage: Eukaryota > Metazoa > Arthropoda > Insecta > Lepidoptera > Papilionidae > Papilio > Papilio memnon. The sequence goes on from LD688966.1 coordinate 598,897, forward strand.
ATGTGACACCTGTCAAAACAAATCACTAATTTAGGTTATGTTTTTAATCCAGCGGGTATTCAATATTTTATACGAAGTGACTAACGTCACATTTTTTTATAGTTAACGCTGTCCCCTCCCGCCGCCGCCTTTCCCCCCTGGACATGGCACAACCAAAATGGCGGTTCCATGGTACGACTTCGCAAAGCTACGTGTTGAGGTTTACATTTTTAAAACAAAACAAATCTGGCCATTATCGATTTCAATTAAACGGTCAAGTAATTTTAAAGATCAAAACAAAAATACAAACACGCGATAAACTTTCTCACCTGATACTTGAAATAAAAACAAATTATATAAAATGCTTGTTTATCATCGAGGACTAAAAAGAACGCATAAATACGCACCGATCACTTTACTGAAAGCTATAATATTTTCAAAAACGTTGATTTGCTTTTTTGTGAAAGTAAACAATCTGAACCGGCGTATTTTTAATCTAATTCATTTAAATTCGTCTGTATTCAGTAACATTTATTTGGTATTACTGTATATTGAAATCGTAATGTGATTGAGACACAAGAGGCCGTCCCGCCTGCGTTGCGCTGTCGACAGCCTCGGCTGCTACCCGTTCCACGTTCACTACTAGCTAGCTTATTTCAATGGATAGCGGGTATTCAAGACAATAACGAATACACACACCCAAATCCAAAATAAAGCTTTTCGACAATTTATGTAAACTCTAGGCACTCAAACATAAAACCTCACTGTAAATCACAAGAACTTACTTTTATAAACTTATAAATATTTTAAAAATCGGGGACCCTCCAACATAATCCCTCGCTACCGCACAGACGCAATATGGCGGCGTTAGGAAAGTCACGTGACCGCAGCAGTGGTGTGCTCTACCGAAGTCGATAGTCACTAAAAATGTATGTTGTCACTGATCTCTATGGGAAATGGATAGGCTATAGGATCTCTATATAAATGAATGCTTGAAAACGACAGCTTTTACTTCGTTTCTATATAAACGAGTCGGTTCATCGAACCGACAGTTCTATCTATTTCTATTATTACCATGGATGTATTACTATAACAGGATAGAGCTCTTGTCGAAAAATTGAAGCCGAGCGAGACTTCAATAACTGTACCATTTTTCCATCTCTGGCCATGGTGACCATATTGAAATATGATTTTAGGACAATAATAAATAAATAAAATAAAAAAAAGCCTTTTATTCCATGCAATATTAAAGTATAGAAGTTTACAAAAAATTGGATGTAACATTTCTACTTATTATTGATTAAATATTAGATAAATAAATTACATTAGGAAAATTATTTTGTTCATATAAAGTTAAATAAAAAACAATTTAAATAAAAAATCAAACATGTCTTAAATGCTATTTTTGTTATTTGTAAATTATCATTCTTAATTTTTCAATTTGTTATAATATTATATTTTTGTTTGCATGGACCCCTCCCCTCTCAGGTGAAGGCCTCCTCCAAAGATCTCCATTTGTCTCTGTCTCTTTTGCGACATAAATCCATTGCGGTCCAGCGACTTTCTTAATGTCGTCTTCCCAGCGCGTGTGCGGTCTACCAACACGCCGCTTCCCCTGTGGACCGTCCCAGGTCGTTACTTTAGATGTCCATCTCCTATCTTTGAGTCTTGCTAAGTGACCAGCCCACTTGAATTTTAATCTT
>LD688966.1:616475-658054 GCA_003118335.3 Papilio memnon
ATTTTATTTACTAAGTTCATTATTCAAATAATATTCGAAGTTCATTCATTTAAAATACAATAATGCAAACGACATAATTTACAACAACTTTCAAATTTGTATTGTCTCCATTTTCATAAATGATTTAATGGTCACTTAAACATTATTGGTTTAACCCTACAACAATCATCACAACATCCTCAGACATATAATACATAACTTCGTTCAACAAACTACATTCTTGTAATCATTTTTATAAACTTGTAAATTTTAACGGAGCAAGCCCGCGTAAATACTCTGCGGTAGTAAATCTTCTTACAAGTTGAGCAATAGCAATTCATTGAATAAGTTTACAAATCATTCAAGTATATTCGATTATGCATGTTATGAAAAACCAAAAATCATTTATTTATTTTTTAAATAAGAAGTCATTTTTTTGTATAATGTTATTTAGCTATTTATTTGCAAATGTACAATCAATTATTTTAGCTATCCTTGCGTCCTTTCATTCAATCCTTTCTCCTGAACACATCTCTCATTGGCCAGCCTGCAACTGCATCATAATCATCAATTTTGAACGAACCATCTAAGAGACATAGCATGAACTAGACCGAAGAGGAGACAACTTACAAGACATATACACAATTTGAATACTATCATTATCATCAGCAACTTGATTACAGAATCAACTTCAATACATCGTCATCCATTTATTATCTTCATTGTCACAAATTATATATACAATATCTAACGTAAACCTACAACAGCGATGCTGACACAAGACTGATCCAGCCCCATCTAACGACAACGACTTCAGTCATATTCAACAAAATATGCAACTCATCTTCGTTTGGCGTGTGTAGCTTTACACTTAGAACTTCCCCGGAAGGAGGAAACAAGGAGACTTCCTGAGAGGACTTTTTAAGGAGCCTTTCCCATTGGTCTTCAAGAAGTCATCGCATCCCAAGTACCTGACATGATGACTACGAGAGGATCTATTCGCCGCACAATCTTTCAACTTTGCTGCTGTATACTTCACTCAATGATTTGTTGAATTCCCATGTCATTCAACGGGAGGAACATGCGTCAAATATGACGTCATTTTGACCAGCGTAAAACTGGTGCAGCGAATATCATGAACATCCGTAGAAGTAACCATCGGGAATGCGCTGGTTAAAGTTTATAGTTAGTTAATGTAACACGCCCTTAGTATTTTCTAGGGTTATTACAAATGTTACCATTACAAATAATTTTAACTTTAACTATAACCGGCGATATGGTGCAACTCACCCTTATTGTTTACATTTGTCAAATTGAAAATGTAAGGAAGATAACTAAATTCAAAAACACTCTTACAATTACTAGAATATTAAAATGGATATGGACAGGCCATATGCTGCGAGAAAAAAAGGAAAAGTGGACTAAAATAATCACTGAGTGGTATCCAAGGGGGAACAAAAGAAGCAGGGGTATACAACTTAAAAGATGGGAGGATGATATTAAAAAAGAAGCAGGTCCAGAGTGGACCCGCATCGCTAAACACAGAGAGCAATGGAAAGTGTTAGAGGAGGCCTTTATTTGGATAAACTTCCGAAACAGCTTGTCTTTGGAGACAAGCTGTTTCTCGGAAGTATGCTTGCTGATGAATAGAATATTAGTTTAGAAAATCTGTGGACAATTTTTTTTTAATTTGTATGATAACTAATTAGTTTTTTGCTTATGGTGTTTAATATCTAAATCTTGTTTCACTTTCAGTTTGTTTAAAGTTTATTTAGTTAATCATTATGATTGTCGCATAGATTCTCCCTAAATATTAGATAGCATATAATTGTCCATGTAAAATATTACTTTAAGAACAGCAATAAAGGCTTATTTTATTTTATTTTTTTTATTTTATAATATATTTACACACCTATTATTATTAATATGTATTATATTAGGGAGGAGGCAAGACAAATGTTCTACCACGCTTACGATGCCTACATGGATAACGCGTACCCAGCGGATGAGCTGATGCCGCTCAGCTGCAAGGGTCGATGGCGGGGAGTCACACCCAGCCGGGGTGATATGGATGATGTACTCGGAAAGTAAGTCGATGACTGTTTATTATAATTGCATTATATGTTTTTATAATTTCTGTATTAAATTAAGTTTCAGTGATCACTCATTTGAATGAATTTGAAATGTCAATAGCCTAATAGTTTGGGGTATGGTTGCTAGCGGTTGCGTATCATATCTTATCACAAGCTTTTTAAAATTTACTGGGAATGGTTATGAGACATAATGGTAGTTTTAATCTTACTTCTCATTTCTTACTAAAATCTAAATGCGAATGTTTAGATGGATGGATGTTTGTTAGAGCTGGTAGTTTAAACGAGATCTCGATGAAATGTGGCATAGATGTAGAGGATAGTCTGGAAGAACAGATAGGCTACTCGTTTTTGTTTTTTTTTTAAATTCCACGCGGACGGAGACGCGGGCGAAAGCTAGTATTCTTAGTAATGAATATTGTTACTTAACTTTAATTTGAATGATTAAATTATGTGTATATTTTGTTCTTTAGTTTCTCGCTGACGTTGGTGGACAGTTTGGACACGCTGGTTGTGATGGGCGACTTCTCCGAGTTCAACCGCGCGGTGCGACTCGTGCTGCGCGATGTCACCTTCGACCATGACATCATCGTCTCCGTCTTTGAGACCAATATACGGATGCTCGGGTCAGATATAGCTTATTTTATGTTAAGTTTGGTTGGAAATGACAGAACGAGTTTTAAGATATGAAGTACCAATTGATTTGGATTATCTTCCTGTGTTTTAGATATAGTAAGGTTTATTGCTTTTTGAAGAGAGATTTTGTGTGTAAGTTTGTATGTATGAAAATTTTGTGACGGCCTAAAGCCTAAATGAGTGAATCGTTTTTGATAAATGAGGTGTCATTCGATTCGTTAGCATAAAGAATCTACAGTTGACGTGAGAATTGAAATAAAAAAAAAATGGCATAACTGAGTTGAAATCTTATTCAATATAACTAAATATTTTGTTCGATATTTTGAGTCTTAGAGTTAGTGAGTCGGGTTTTTTTGGTTATTTTTAATTAAGGTTAGCTCAGTTTATTTACAGTTTTTTTTGCTTTTTCTCCTTTATTTAGTGGCTTGTTGTCCGCTCACGTGCTAGCGACGGCGTTGCGGAACGAGGTGCCCGCGTTGCGCTGGTATGATGGACAACTGCTGGCGTTGGCTGAGGACCTGGGCCGGAGACTGCTGCCAGCTTTCAACACCTCTACTGGGATACCCCACGGACGGGTCAGTATGAACATCTAAACTTAAAACGTACTGTCTTGTCGTAAACTGTATTGCAGCATAAAGTTACGATTTATTTAAAACTTTCAAGAAATGTAAATGGTCTAAATCTTTATTTGTAATATTTTATTTAGTTGTTAAAATGTAGTTTTGATATGTTTTATCAGAAAGTATTGTGAAAACACAGTTTGTTTTTTATGAATAAGGTAAAACCAAACCGATTGATTTTCTACTATCGAGCGTTATCGAAACCTCGCATTGTTAACTTGCTTTCACGAATGTAAATAACTTTACGAGTATTTAAAGTTAGTTACATACTGAAATTATATTGATTGCAAATATAAATTAATTATCTATATAATAAAATTTAATTATCTATATGTAATATTGAAAAAAAAAGTCATATTTCGTGAACATGATGTATTGGGCTATTAAAGAAAATGCAATTTTTAATTTTCGTTTGTATGTCGGACCGATTGCAGGTGAACCTTCGTCATGGTCTCCGTGGTCTGTCGGAGTCCCGGGAGACCTGCACGGCGTGCGCTGGCACCATGATACTGGAAATGGCTGCACTGTCCCGTCTTACTGGTGACCCGATCTTCGAGCAGAAGGCGCACCGAGCTATGGATAGACTATGGATGATCAGGCACAGGTATACTACATCTATAAATATATCCTCGAATATTCTATATGTTATAGTTGAGGCGAAAATATACGTAAGGGCGCTTCAATCGTCTTTTTGTTATACGACTTTCTAATGTGCAAAGGAATTAGTTTTCCATGTTGACGTAATATAGCTAGCTGTTTTATGTTCCTGGTCAAGGTAATTATTACTAAACCCGCGAGAAATTAAAAAAAGTAAGTAGTCTATGTGTTCTTCCAGACTATGTTCTACGTCTATGCCAAATTTCATCGAAATCCGTTTAGCCGTTTAGGCTACAAACTCTAACAAACATCCATCCATCGAAACTTTCGCATTTATAATATTAACAAGATTGGAAGATGAACAAAAATTTTACCACAGAACTAGGAAAAGTAATTTTCACAAAGACCGCAAAATTTAAAAAAAACATTAACGTGAGTTTCCACAGTATCTTAGAGGAATTTTCGATGGAGTAGTAGAGATAGTTTTTAACAAGTTTCTTTGCTTTATTTAGGACATCCGATCTTATGGGTACGGTGATAAATATTCACTCTGGAGACTGGGTGCGTAAGGACTCAGGTGTTGGAGCCGGCATCGACTCTTACTATGAATACTGCCTCAAGGCATACATACTGCTGGGTGATGAGAAATACCTCGCACGGTTCACACGACACTACAACGCGGTCATGAAGTACATCAGCCGACCCCCTGTCATGCTAGCCGTGCATATGCACAGGTATTGAACTTTTTAAATATCCGCTCAGAATATAAATGACACTCAGTAATCTATAATTTAGGTTATTATTAATTTTTTTATTAATATAAAACTATATTAACACGAAATTTTAAATGTAAAATATTTTAACTTTCGCCATCATAAGTGGCGCCAGCTAATGACTAGGCTATGGGGTAGACAGTAAAAAACTTTTTCTTATTTCAAAATGAATGCTCATTAACTCAGGAATGGGAAACTGTTATGTTATTTATGTGGATTTATGGGCATTGTAAGAATTTTAATATTATAAAGTGGTGGTGACCACCCTCGCTCCCTCTTAGAGAACTCAGAAGACATGGATAGAACTTGAGGGTTTTATTCTTTATTAAGTAGTTGGTTCAGTTCATTATGCAGTATGTTTGTGTTAGACCTCACCTGCAGTCGAGGAACTTCATGGACGCGCTGCTGGCGTTCTGGCCTGGTCTGCAGGTGCTGCTGGGGGACGTGCGACCAGCAGTAGAGACTCATGAGATGCTCTACCAAGTCATGCAGCGGCACACCTTCATACCTGAAGCATTCACATCGGATCTGCAGGTGAATTTTTTATATGAACCTCTGTTTCCATATTTTCAGATGTGTTGCTTTAAATCAATAGTATATAGAAAAGCTACAGTACAGAAACCAGTTCAAATCTTTTCTTTGTACATAAGGGTGGAAAGTCATTTGTACAGTTGGCTGCATCAATATGTTGTGTACAAAGATTCTGATTGAAACCTTCAATTTTGCAAATTTGTATGGACTTATCAGTCCATGTTTCCAACCTTGAACACAAACTATTGACAAATACGTTCTCACGTGTTTTTGAAATCGAAAGCACGTTCTAAACTTGAGAACTAACATAGAAGTTACCACTGTCTAGTCTATTTCTTTAATGTCTTTGGTTTAGGTACATTGGGGTCAACACCCGCTGCGTCCTGAGTTCTTGGAGTCTACATACTTCCTGCACCGTGCTACCGGTGATGACCACTACCTGCACGTGGGCAAGAGTGTACTGCGCGCGCTGCAGCAGCATACACGTGTCCCCTGCGGATATGCAGCAGTTAACGATGTACGTACGCGTGCACACGAGGACCGTATGGACTCCTTCGTCCTAGCAGAAACTTTCAAATACCTCTACATGCTGTTCGGAGAAGACCGAGATCTACCGGTACATCTAGAAGACTACGTGCTCACCACCGAAGCGCACTTCCTGCCACTCGCGCTCGCCACAGATGGACTCAACTCAACCCTCACCCTCAATATTGATGAACACGACGAGGAAAAATATAAAAAGTATGTAAAATAACGTTTTTTGTATATATATGGTTATTGTTGCATTCTGCTAAAATGGTGGCATAGTAGCCACAAGATCTTCGCCTTATATGTAAAAAAAAGAGAAAAGAGAAATGTTATTTTGCTCAATATTTGTTATTTTTTTATGTAATTTGTTTTCTGGTTATCTTATAATAAGAAATGTTTAAAAAAAACACATGCATATTCCCTATTGCGCCAGAAAAATAAGTATAAGTATTTTTACTATTTAGTGGTAATTTATATGTGTAATGTGTGCATGTAGGACGTGCCCGAGCACGTGGTCGTTGGAGGCGTCCAGCGTGCGTCGTCCGCTGCGTACGTTGCTGGGCGGCGCGGGCCCGCCCCCAGCGCGCCCCCGCCCCCTTACTGACCCGCAACAGCTGCTCGCGCTCGCTGACATGGGCATCTCTGTACTCACGCTGCCTGACGGACGTGTGCAACTTCTCTACACCGTCGCCACGGTATGTAACACCCGCAAATCTCTTTTGATTTAAGTATAAAATTAATTGATTTAAGTATAAAATAAGATACAATTTCGTATCATCATCAGCTCACTAAATTTACCTGAGCTGGTTTGGAGCAACCCTAAGTAAGTTGTCTTGAAGCATAAATAAATAGTCTTATTGTTTCCTCATAAAAACATTAAATATAATAATTCCAGGCAAAATCATCAAAGGAGGCGTCGGAGGGTCTGACGTTTATGCGCGAGATGTCAAAGTGGAACACTCTGAGCGACACTGAGAACGGTGTGGTGGCGGCGGGCGTGTCAGTGGGCGGGCGCGTGCTGGCCGCTGGGCCGGCGCACTTCGGCAGGCAGGTGGGGGGCGGGGAGCGAGTGCGCGGTGTGCCTGTACTCGCTGATCCACCGGACGCGTGCTCCCCGCCCATTAACGCTGCAGAACTCGCCGGCAAGTTCGCGGTGGCGCGCCGCGGACAGTGCACCTTCGCACAGAAAGCACGCAACCTGCAGACCGCCGGCGCCAAGCTTGCACTCGTACTGGACAACGTCGACGCCACCTCCTACGGCTCCACCGCACTCTTCGCCATGTCTGGAGACGGCGTCGACGACATACAAATCCCGACCGTCTTCCTCTTCTCATTGGAAGCCAATTATCTATTGGCACAAATGAAATCCGATCCCGAGACGGTGGTGTCCGTGGACAAGCTGGAGTCACTAAAGCGGGCTGAGAGCTGTACGGAGGGGGCGTGCGATGCAGTGATGCAGTCGCCTGGCGCTCCGCCACATGCGCACACCTTCGACCATCTGAAGAGTGTGCTGAGCCAGCTGGTGGCGCAGTTCGAGCTGTCGCTGGCGGGCGCGGAGACGGAGCCCTGCGTAGACCGAGAATCCACCGACCTCTATGTCACCTCGGACAAGTTTGGGCTCGACGACAGTCGGAATGAAGTGCATATCTGCTCTGGTGAAGAGGAGAACTGCGCGGCCGTGGTGCAAGGGAGCCAGGGCGATGCGGGCGAGGAGGGCCAGGGAGGGTTTTGACGTCGGCGGGAGTTCGGGTGGGCGCGACCGCGTGCCTGTGAGCCCGACCTCTGCGCCGCGCTGTGGCTGCACTCGAGCACTTTGTCCAGTTTACGTGCCTTGTACGAACGTTGCCCGCACTACCGGCTTTAAACATACAATGGACTGTTACTTTTACTTATGAAATCGTTGAAAATTAAAATAGAAAGTTTTATCATTTACAATAAATGAATGGTCATGATGTGGTGGCAATTTACAGTAGTCATCATGTCAGACCAGAACAGATTGTGATGTGCGGAGGGTGCGTTGTGACTTGTGATAGTAAATAGTGAAAGGGTAAGCAGAGGCGGGTGCTGTACATAGTTGATCTCCGGTTTAGGTCCTATATGTAATTTGGAAACTAAAGACAATAATTACCATAATTACAGATAATACATTTATCTTCAACCAAATTCTCATGAATCACACATCTCATACGCACAATTATAGCTCCTCCCTTCAATACAAGTTTCAATGCTAACAACTAAATAATTAACTCCGTGTTTATATCTTTGCTGTCAATCTACATCAATAGTACCAGATTCTTTTTATAGAACTTATTATAGTAAAAAATACTAAAGCAATAGCATGTGATAATTAGAGAGAGATTGAGGGTAACAGAACAGGGATTGAACTCCTAATTATTTGTGTATTTAGAATGATTTTGTCACCAATTATTCCAGTCAACATCAGTAACACTTATTCCTTGCGTTTACCAGCAATTTCATACGACAATTTTAATCGACAATAAATAGCTAATTTATATTGTGTTTATGTAATAACTTTGTACTGTTATATTTTATATTTTGATATTATTTATTTTTTTGTTAATTGCATTTTTGTCAAATTTTTCGTCTGTTCAACATTTCTGTGATCGCAATTTATTAATTTATTAAAATGAAATAAATTACCTTTTGTCAATACTGAAATGTACTAAATATAAACGGCCATAATTTCGGTGCTGAAGTGATTTTTTAAATGCAAATGACGACACCTTAGTAGTTGAAAGTGTAGGTTAGTAGCATATTTTTAAATTTAGTGTAATCGACCCTAATAGGTTCCCCCCATTCCATATTCAACATGTGAGTAGTCTATTTTGAATGCATATAACTGAAATTTCTTTGGTGGCCATCTAAGGCACAGCGTTTTAGATAATCTCTTTCCTCTAAAGCCGTAAATGGCTTTGTGACAAATATTGAATAGATGCTACATTCAAAACCCAGTTTGATCCTTTGCCTTAGGTCTGCTGAAAGAGGTCTAGTAAAAACTGTTTATTAAAATATTTGATGTAATTGTAATAATACACTTATCTTTATGTGATTTAGAAATTACAAAGCGCCAAAAATGCATAAGTAAATTAATTCAAGTTTTTAGAACTCCATCCTATATATCAAGATTGAGATAATATATACAGAATACATATATAAAGATGAGTATATCTTCATATTTTGTGTAATAATATAGATATGAAATATAAATAAATTTAGAAGATTGGTAGTAAATATTTTATTATTCAATGCTGTTAAAATAATGTTATATTTAAATAAGATGGCCAAGAAGAGTTGAAATAAGAGAAACATATTTAATATTTTAGATAATTAATGTAAGCATTCTATTTTAAATAAATATACTAAGTTGCAAATGTTTTTAGTATTTTTTCCCCTTGTTCATTTTCAAACTTATCGCAAATCAAATTACGTGTTTATAGGTTATAAAAATATTTACATTTTTTCAAAACATTTCGTCTTGTATAGGGAAAAATGATAAAAACAAGTATATGCAGTGTTCGTTTTTATCTCATTTAATGTAAATTAAGAATAATAAAGGCCCCAAAGTTGAACCCTGTGATCCAGGAGCTATTTCATATGTTGTGATTACGTTTGATAGAAGAATCGTTCAATATTATATATAGCTCGCGGTTATAGATAAGCGAAACGGTTTGAAGTGCAGGTGATATTCACTAAGGTCAAGCCAGTAATCTCTTATTTTTAAATGTGATGTAACAAAAGTAACCTTTTGTATGTGGCGGCACGACGATACAAACTGACTATAGAAGTATGTCGTCTCAGTCCGGCAACAGCATAGCTATTTTTCCATCAGACCAGAGTATAAACAAAAAATTGCTTCTTAGCGATATACTCTTTCGATTCAACTTTTAATTTGTTGCATTATGTAAGAACATTTTTAGGTTATTTCACTTCGCTTCAATTGGTACGCTCCAATGCGATGACTCATGGGGTTAGTGCTCCAGTGTTTAGCTGTTTAACAAGTAACTGTACTTGAACAAAAGCATCAGTCACGATCGTAGTTTTTGTCACTGAAGTGATTTCAATTTACTTTTGAAAGTACCTACCATTGAACGAAGACTGCTTCCGCTCGTCCATTGCCCAATAATGAACAATTCAGTATCGTTTTATGATTCCTAAGTAGAATTAAAATATACCTCTAAGCATCCGATGGTAGAAAGAGAATCAAATTGCCACCACAGATCTTAATCTTGGTCTTGTTTGTTCTACAAAAATAGATACTATGTATCCAAGTGCAAGTGTTATGAATACATTTTAATCAAGTAATCAACATTTTTTCACAGATACGCGAAGTATGAAAGCAGAAACGCTCTACTCGATATATGTTTAAGTATATCTAAGGACCTTGTAAATAACTTGAAAATTCAGATTTCCTTACAGTATATCAGATTATTATTATGAAGTCTAGACTAGACTAGATATATGCAAATAAGTGCACTAAGCGATGACGAATGCGTACAGAAGTGCGTCTAAAAACTGGTGTTTCTTATTCCTAAGGCGCGCTCGCTCAGACTGGTTTGCTTTTTATATTATTGCCAAGGTCACCAAACATTGTTCACAGCGGGCGGGCGGAGGTCATTAAGACACAATTTTCACACAAGTAAAATCATTTTATTTCAAATTGCACAGGTAAGAGATGTTCGTACAGCATTTGTAAATTTAGATATTGCAAATCGACAATAAAAGTGCTTAAAGATGTTCACAGATATTAAAGAATTCGTCAAAAATTCTAGTTTTACATCCTTTCATAATATAAATTAAATCATACAAGTGTATATTCAAAATAATTTAGTTGTTAAAGGTACAAATTTATAACGTTACTCCGTCATTCACTGGCTTCATTTCCAATTTCCAAACCTTAGATAAAAATCAGGCAAAAGTAATTAAAACCTTCTCTACAGTTGTTATTGCAAATCGACCCATCCATTTGAAAAATCAGTAAATTATTATTGTGAAGTTACAAAAATTATTAAAATAAAGTCTTATTATTTAAAAATACAAAATTACTCTGGGGCTTCGGACCTGCATATCATTTCTCAACAATCTTGTAGAGTATATAGTATTTTATATTAATTGCACAAAGTTCCTTTCTTTCAACTTCAGTAAATTTTGACAAAAGTATACCACCGATGGCGTGGCTCATACACCGTCTACACTCTGACCCACAGCTCTGATCAACAACATCGTAACAAGACATTTGCATTGTTCTAATATACTTATAAATATCATAATCAGACTAATATTTATCATCAATTATCAAGCTGCGTTATCAGTATGTGACAAATAAATCAATTGACAAGACAAAACTTGAAAAATCATATACCCTATTGCTGCATTTTATCCCGACTGCATATTTGCTCAGACCCTTTACCCAGCAGGTGGCAGGTGCATGTTGCAGTGCAGGGCGAGGGCGGAGGCGGGGGCGCGGGCCGCAGGGAGTAGGCCGCGCCCCGCTCCCACACCGGCCTCGTCGTACTCCCTCGGTGGTGTACGTACAGAAAACAGTTTGGCTATAACTTCCAAACAATACAATATATAATCATTCAATAATAAAAATATCACATCTTTGATCCATGATATTTATGCAGTTGTTCACCCCCAAGACGATTTGCTAGAAGATAAGAATCGGAGACCGACCGAAAGAAACACCGAATGGAACACGGACAATGGTATGAAGTGCCCCGCCTACTAGACGGAGTGCAGGCACTGCGCGGGCGTGCGGCTTGCCGCGCCGCCCGCCGCGCCGTCCCTCAGGCCTGGCTCTCATTGGTGGTGGCGGCGGCAAGCGTCGTCTGCTGCTTTGGCTTCGCCTGCTCAGTGGTCACCGGCGCGGCTCCGGGCGCGGCTGTTGGCGTGGCAGCCCCCGACCCCGTCCCAGCCGTGGCCGTGGCCCCGGTCACTGCCCCGGCGCCGCCCTCCAGCCGTGGCGCGCCCGACTGGAAGCTGCGCGGGCGCACGCGCCGGTAGCCGCCGCGGTTCATAGGGCCCGGTGCTCCGGCGCCGCGACGCCCGCCGCGGAAGTTACGTCGGAAATAGCTGCACGAAACATCGTTACATTAATACCATTTGCTTCATCGAGGAACGGTACAGTAGACAGTCTCACTATGTACGCGTGTCTCACCTCCTCTGTGGTGGTGTTCCCCCGTCCTGTCCCTCGTCCCCCTGCGCGCCCCCCTGGCTGGGCGGGGGCCCGCGACGTCCCATGCCTCCCCTGCGTGGAGCGCCCTCACCGCCGCGCCCGCCGCTTTGGCGAGGGTAATATCTGTTCAAATATGTATCGCTACAGCTAACAACCTTGGCATAAAAATCATTAACAGGTATCGTTAAAGAAATTAAAACTACAATATTTTTTTAGCAAATATGACAATACTTAAAAAAGCGTGTAAAAGTGGCATAATACTAACTATTATTAGCTTTATGTTACATATTCGTACTATTCAAATGAGTAAAGCATATACTGACTGGCGGGGAAAGCCGCGTCGCTTGTCTGCTGCGTAGGGCGAGCCCTTGACCGGCTCGCCGCCGGGGCCGGTCACTCCTGCGGCCTCGAAGCCTTTCTCCCCGGCGACCACGGCAAACTCCACCGCCTCCCCGTCGCCCACCGAGCGCACAGCCTTGCGCGGGTTGTTCCGGGCGATAGCCGTTTGATGCACAAACACATCCTCCTTCGTGTCATTCCTGTATCATACAATAGCATTTAAACAACTATGGTGAGGACACGCCGAGTCCAAGTCTTATAAAATTGTCCATAAACAAACCATTCTGCTTTTACACCATATTTTTTTTTTTAGAAACGGTGACATCATACCTTTATTGATCATTTTCAAAAAGCATTAAATAAAATAATCAACTTAGGTCTAACTAAAAACGCAAAAGATAACATATTGCTATCTACAGGTTGGATAACGACTGATATATTGGTAGCAAAACTATACACCCATAGTGTGCGGAACAGTTTTGCGTGAAAAGGGGCGCCACGCTGCCGCCGACCGTAATTACAGACACGTAGGGCGAGGGTGGAACTCATTGTGACGTCATAGTCAACCGAGGGCGGCACGCCACGCATTTAGATTTTAATTTGATTTTATTAACAACTCGAAATTGAAACTTTAAAATAATTCTTGCTCAGTTCCTATGACTTTTTCTAATGAGCGAATTTGCGCAAGTTTTAGAGTAAACAAATCACTAAAAAATATATTATAATGAAGTCGAGATCCCTGTATTATCTTAAGACAGACATCTTGAAGGTCCATTTAGACGCCAAACTACAGATCCTGCAGTTTTAAATAAAATATAATCGAACTAAAAAGCGAAGTAAGAGCGGCAACGTCGCATGATATCGACGGCTAAAGCAAGCGCGATGCGGTAACCTCACAATTTATTAGCACGAGGAATTTGCACCGAAAACGGTCAATTTTTATTTTTCAAATCTTAGTATAACAAAGACACCGAATGAAAAAGTACAATGCTACAAAAAAAAACTATATTTGCAATTATGTATTCAATTCTTGTCTCAAGGTCAGCCGCTCGCAGCGCAGTACGCCTGCCCCCGCTTCCCGTTACCCCCGAAGATTACAAGAAATTGTGTTCCGAGCGACTCCTGCGATATTACACACCACGAAAACATTTTTCTTATCAAATTCCAAAACTAATAAACACTTTACGGACAATTTGATTCGAAAATATTAAACATACCAAATTGTCTAATTATTACTTTTTATTCCATTGCTTTACTAAAAGTTTAACAAGTAAAAATTACTTCAAATAGTTGGCAAAGACGACTATTTACTACGAGATATCGCCCGCAAACTTCGTTAGCTTGGAATTTAAAAAAAATGTCGTCTATAACATTCCCACGTGCATCTACTTTTTACCAGCGACCTTCCAGTCAAAGTCCCATCCAAATCGGTCCACCCGTTCCAGAGATAGCGGTCCGGTCGCCTTTTTACAGCGCGGAATTAATAAAAAGTTGGATCCCATTAATAAATCACTGTAGTATAATAAAAGTCTTACCTGTTGATGAAACCATATCCGCTCTTGACATTAAACCATTTGACGGTGCCCGAAACCTTCTCAGCTGCCAAGAAAAAAAGAACATTAATTAAGCGAAACCAACCGTGGGTCGTCACTGGCAGAAACATTGCAAATGTTTTTGTTTTTGTGTTTCGGCAGTATGAACCCACGGTATATAAATATAGGTCTCTTTGATACATGACACAAAAAAGCGCAAGCCGAGCAGAAATCTCAAAATGCATAATACATATATGTACTCCGTAGCCAAGCGGTTAGTTATATACTGGATCCTAGTTTATTTCGAACCGAATTGAATTTTTGGATTAGGGATCCTCGATATCTAGTCAAATAAAAGGTAAATAATTGCGTCCATCCTAGTATCCAAAACTACAATGAATAAAATAACTAATACCTAAGTTAATAGAAATCTAAAATTTAAACCGAAATAACAAAGGAAGTCGGAGCCTTGAGTGAATCAGTCGCCAATCTCGCGATTACGTCGCTTATCGAAAGTCAAATTTACGGTTCATTGTACGAAATTGTATACCGCGTAATAAAAAATAACTAATTAACCGTGGGCAACCAGATACTACCGAAACATCTTTACAAAGATAGAGTTTGAACTAAAAGCAGTCATATTTATTCTCGTTCTCTCTGGATGTATATTTACGTATCAGTTCAAGGCTGTGGTAACCCGTATCGCCTAACTTTAGGTAAGAACTCTAACCGCTAGGCTTCGGGATAATCCAAATTTATTCGAACAAAATATTCTTCGGCGTAAGCGTACACGGGAAGAAAACAAAAACATTTATATAAACAATATTTACAAATTACTTACGAAGACAATTTATTGATACTAATCCAGCCTGCGGCTTTGTAAATAAGAATGAAATATTTTAAAAAAATGAAATTCAGTTACGAATAAATAACAAAGGTGTTGTCGAGAATATACGAAATTGTTCGAAAATAGTGCCTTTTGCTTTTGATTACGAGTTTTATGTGGAATTTGTCTCTTTGTAATTATGTAAAAGTTGTTTTTAATAAAAACGTACGTAGCGCGATGCAACCCGTGATTTATATTACGATCGTTGTTCTGACATGACTAACAAATGTTCTGTGATGAATGCGATCAGCTTACAATAAGGAAAGCACTAGCATCGTTCTCAAGAAAAATCTTTTACCATAGTTATAAGTATGATTAGAGGTCGTAACTGTAGATTGGTCTATGTTCAAAATGAAATGTAACATACTCGACGTTTATAATTGTGTACAACAGCATTTTTAAACATCTAATTAGGATACGAAGTACCAGAAAAAGTTCGTGAGTTAGAAAAGCGCGGCAACTACCGTTGCGAGAACACTATAGATAAAAAATAGATAAATTAAATCTTCAAACATTTGTAGATAAGAATATTTCTCAGCAATATAAAAAATATTCTAGAACTTTTAACATCAAAATAATAATTTCCTTATTAGATTCTCGTTACAAAACAACTTTCAAATAACATCAAATATAAAAAAGCCAAAAACATTAACATTTATCATGACGCTATCTTATAAAATAGCGGAGTCTGCTCCCTCTCGTACTGTCGCCGTCTCTTTCTTGCACCCTACAACAAATTATACGCCGCACTTTTCTAGAGCACGAATGTTTTCAATGGGTTAGATCCGGCCGGCTCTTATTACAACCGAATTTATGCGAATTACATTTGTCTATAACATTCATCTAGATATAACGGCAAAAAAGTTTCTTTTCATAATTTTATATAGCGCAACGTTAACATTTGTATTTATATTTCTGTAAGTAGTATAAAATATGATAAAAATAAACCGACGAAACTTTTTTCAGGTCAGAGCTATCAAATTAAAATAACGAAAAACCAGGTGAACTAATTTCCATTTCCGAGAACGTTCCTAGCTCCCGCACCAATAGGAAATAGCAAAGCAGACAATGTAGACGAAAACAGCTTTAAATTGCAACACGACCTAAAAACTTCCCGCGTCTCACAAAACATCGTAACTGTTTATAGTTACGTCCTTGAGACAGTAGGTAATTTTTTTAATTCCATAAGCGAGGGTAATTGTGTTGTCGCATTGCGATTTAAATATGTATTCTTATTTAACTGCTAAGCAATGTAGTGTTTGGATGTGCGAGTATGCCGGTCGCCGGGATGCAACAACCAACCGGCGCGGTGGCAGCGTTACAATCGATAACGCATAGCTATGCAAAATTTAAAACTTCTTAATGATTATATTTTCATATTATTTCCTGACTATTTCGCAGTAACCGCTTAAAATAGAAAAAAAAATTGCGAAAAATAATGCGTCTTTTTAGTGACCATGTGCTTTTAGTAAACGATTGACGGGCCATGATAAAATGGCGGTGGCACTTACCAATGACCTGCTTTTGTTTAGCGGCTTTAGCCTGTAGCGGTTGAGTTTGCTGGTCTTGTTGCTGCTGCTGCTGTTGTTGTTGGGGTTGCTGCTGCGGCGCCTTTTCGGTATCAGCCATGGTGTAATTGGCGAAACGGCGATGGTGGCTAGATGGTAAATTCCTCCACTACCTCTCCTCGATGTTCACTGCTCTTCGATCGTTGCAAATGGATTTAGACAGCTACTTTGACAATCAATTTATATTACATCTAGTTTTGTTGTGTTGGTAACGAGACTTCCGACCAAAATAAGTGACATCACTAAACACTGACAAGAAATAAAGTTATTTATTTTCTTTTTTTAAAGATACATTTGTTTATTTAGTAGGTAGTTGTAGTAGGCAATATCTAGGAAATTTAACATCCTACTAAAGAAATAACTTTTACTCCTAGAATTACCATAAAAATTAGATACTTTGAAACAATTTTACACAGTACGTCTAGTTTACTTGAAATTGAAATACAGTTTTTTGGACTGAATTTAGAAAAAGTTTTAGCAATTTCAGACTTCATATAATTTTCACCTTCACAATACTCTAGGGTTGCTAGACAAAAAAAAAATCACATTTTACGTCAGTGTGACAAGTGCCATTTGCAGAATGACAGATGTCAAAATCAAAATATCAAGTCAATGTCAACCAACTGAAGTTATTTTTTTGTATAACATTCTTTCGCTTGTTATTTGCAACTTTTGCGAAACAATTTGCGATTTACCTAATATTTTAAGAATTTGAAATAACATTAAGCAATTGTTATTTTTAGAATGTCAATTTTTAGTTTATGTTGAATTCAATGTAGCTTACTGATCTCATTTATCAGAGTACTTTAATTCAGATTTGTAATTTGTATTAATAAATTGCTAAATAAAATTGTAATGTTGAAATATTTGATCTATTTGATCTTTTACCTGTAGCAGCTCATAAGATGTAGGGCAACAAAAATATAGTAAAAACTGTAATATTGCTCAGTAACAGCCACTTACTTGGCGATTTAGTAGCCATTAATGTTACACACTACAAGTCTCTAGACTGTACCCACCACTAGGTATTACAAACTAAGACATCAAATACGATTGGTCTTATAAAACCATAGTTTACACAACCTTCACTCGAATTATATTTTACTAGCTTTTGCCCGATTCTATAACTACGGAATAAAAAAAAACAATAGTAAAAGGCCTATGTGTTCTTCCAGACTGACTTCTGTGCTTGTAACCTCTGTTATTTCTATTACAGTTGTAACTTTATAAGTTGTAGATTGATGAATGTAAGGTTAATTTTGTTTTTCTTACAACAGACAGTGTATTTTAAAAACTCGATATAAAAGGATTTTTAATAAAACCATTTAACTTATGATTATTTTATTTTTATATAAACACACAGTACTGGACAGGTTTACATTTTTATTCATTTTATCCTACACCGGCAACCTTTAAACAACCCTCTAGTACACACAATCTGTGGAATAAACATATTAAAAATTAGTTTTGACTTAAGAACTACATGACTGTTAAGCCTGCTACAAATGTTCAGTTCTGAGAGCTTTACCTGAACATTCGGACCGTCTGACTGTAACAGGAATCATTTTTATTAATTTAGATTACATTTTGTACTACTTAACAACTGTTAATTGCAGTATTTACCCACTTTAATAGAAATGAAAACACACATAATTTAAATGTAGTTTTTTAGGGTGATAGAGGTCACCGGTCTAGGACTAATCATTGTTATTACTACTCATTAGGTGGTCTAAGTGAATTCTTTGCTTCTGTACGTAAAACTCAACTTGAATGGTAAATATTTGTAAACATAAAGGCCTGACACCTCTGTTTTTGATTAATATTGGAAATCCAATTGTTTTGGCACTCCGTTGATTGCTGATTAATATTAATTAGAACAAACAACCAAGGTCACAATTCATTTTGACTGCCGCAATAACCAGATAGTGTATAGACCTTAACATTTAACAGAACACAACACAATGTGTTACAATCCAAAACTTCCAATATTGAGTCTAGAGTTTTTTAGAGA
Source organism: Papilio memnon (assembly GCA_003118335.3). Taxonomy (NCBI): domain Eukaryota; kingdom Metazoa; phylum Arthropoda; class Insecta; order Lepidoptera; family Papilionidae; genus Papilio; species Papilio memnon. The sequence goes on from LD688966.1 coordinate 634,762, forward strand.
GAAGATTTTAATATGTCTTAACATGGGTTTTCACTGCCTGAACAACTGTACTACAGAAAATTGTCATATATTTTAGTATAGGGTTGTGTGGGTTCCATCTTATAAAGATGGGAGAGATAAGATGGCATTTCCTTTCCCTATTCCTGCCACCACATTTACTTTACTGCCCATTCTTTGTGTAGGATAGGTAAGAGTGTCGCACACGAGAATAGACCTTTAATGAACTACCACTGTTTATGATAAAGATCAAAGAGATTGAAATATTTTAAATGTTATCCATTAAGATATTTATGTACAGTATGTCTGGCAGTAGAAAGCCACAGTTAAAGTATATGAGACAATAACATTCATGCAGTATTATTAATGAATTTGAATACAATGACAGTTACATATCAATCATACAAATGTATAAATTTTGATGTCTATTAAAATAAGTCTTTAGCTCGGATGGATCATTGTTAATTACATAAAAAAGTTCTGCCATCGCAATAAAAAGATCACATTTATTATTTAGAAACTATTCATTCGGAACACAGAAATTATTAGTGTAGTTTGTTTTATTAAAAAGTTGGGTAATAACTAATTATTATGTATTTTACAAATATGTATGTTTATCCTACGATTAGTGTAAAAACATACAACTGCATTGACTGCGATTTTACGATTCAAAAAATGGAATGGAATTATGTATGGATAGAATGTATGTAGTAAAAGTACAACACCGAGAATTCTTGGTATAAATTCTAGATTAAGCCATCGGCAACGTTAAAATACAGCCCAATCTATACAAATGTAGATACTAGGTTCTTAGTGAATTCTTATCTGTACAGTATATTATAATGAAGTGCATTCTATTGAAGATATCAAGAAAATTCAGTAAGACCTTTAATATTCATTACTGTTTCAAAATTAGATTCCAAAATCAAGTAAGCCACCCTGATTCATATTTAAGCAACTATTTAGTGTAGTCCTAAATATATAATAAGGGACTCTTTAGTGTCTGTTAAACGACAGAATGGTTCAGTGGCTTAAATGTTGGTGTAAATAGATGATAATTAGTAAAAAAAATCTTATTTCAACTGTAATAATTTTAATATTAAAATGGCACATTTGTATAAAATTTTCTTTTAAGATGTTATATGTAAATACAGTTATTAACTTCTTTTTTTATTTTATAGGTAAAAAATGTACAAAATCGCCAAAAGAATGTACTTCATTACTAAGAGAACATACTAGAAGCATATGCTATGTATATAATAGTAACTATACACATACTAACATACGATAATATATTCCTACATTAACTATCATCAAGATGTTATCCCTTGCAAATAAACGTTAATGTTTCGTATTTTATTGAAAAAGAAAAACAATATCGAGCACTCATCTATGTTCTTAATTATAAAAAAGGTATTATAGCGCCATCTGTTGACTGCATCTTAAAAAAACGATTTTTTAAAAATTCAAACCATGTTAACACCAATGTTATTATATAAATTTCATTGATGTAAAAAATGAGATAAGATAAGTGAGATTTGAACTAACTCGTTTTTCACTATTTTAAATTTTTATGCCCAATACAGTTTTATACTAAAATTTTTTTTTTACTAATTCAAATTATCAATATATGTCTTCCTATATATTTGTCTAAAAAGTTAATAATTATATAGATTTAATGCATATAACGATTGTAAAATCTTGCAAATGTCTTATATGTTTTTTTATTACGATTATAAATAATTGTACAAAATAAGTTAAGTACATTTAAGTTAAGCAAATATGATGGGTAATGTGCAGTAAAAAGTAAACTGTTTTTTTGCAATAGTTTCCTTTCTAAGTGATTTTATTTTTCTTTTTCAAAAGTTAACAACTAGAGCTTTTACATCTCAGCTAATTAACTAGGAACGTAATATAAAATTGACAAACCCAACTCATGTTAAACCGCATCCACAAGGTCCACTAACTTCTTACATTTACTCCTCAAATATAAAGCACGCGACTATTGATTAGCTTATAATTAAAGAAAATGCATAAAGAATGTTCAAACAATGAATACTCGAGCAACTTCAGCCAGTGGACCCACCAAAACAAACCTACCTTCTTTAGTATACATTTCCTTAATAGCACCGCCATTTATGTTATTCCACGCACACACTTAGCTACCCGTCGACAAGTATATGATTTGGTCGCATACCGAACACGCCACAGAACTGTGTTCTGCCTATGTTCACATCCATTCATAATTAAATTGTTAAAAATCAACTGAGCACTGAATAAAGCCGAGAAAGGCCTGTGCCCCCTCAATCTGCTGCTTCGGTCAGTCCGGTCCAAGCGCATTACACTATGCGGACGCGCAAATTAACGGACGATGCGAATTGCCACTAATAATAACATACGAAACAAAGTCTTTGGAAGTCTATCTAGTCACTAAATAACATCACTTAGTCAATTTAAACAGTCGGCTGAGCGGAGATCGTGTGGGTGGAGAGATGAGTGGAGTCGCTTCGGCGCGGCGGCGCGGGCGGCGGCCGCTTCTTGACGGGCTTCGGTTCCTCGCGCTGCAGTGACTCACGCCCGTACATGTTCTCGTAAAAGGGCTCCTCCACGGAGCCATAGTGCTCCTGCACCCACATAGACACGCTGGTCTCTTTATAATCTTCCGATAACGGATACTCTCTGAAACCTAGAACTTCATGAGGAGTGGTCGCCGGCTCCAGTTTGCATTTCTGTGCGACTTGCCACTTCTTCCTCATCACTCGCTGGAGATCTTTGAGAAACTCTTTGGGAGGGTTGCTGTTAGAATCTGTAAGTTTTTTGGGAGATGTGAGTCGCGTGCTTTCATTGCGCTTCGGCGGCAGAGGTTTTCTAGGAGAAGACGGCGAGGGTTCCTTGAGGTTGAATGAGATCTTTTTGGTTTTCTTCCCTTCTGAGCACGTCGGCAGATCGTCGGCAAAGTTAACTTTCTTGACGGTACCGGTGCGCTCCTTGCCCGGCTCGCCGAGTTTCTTCTGTATGGAAGGGCTGCTGAGCTTCTTCGACTGCAGTTCCACGAGGCAAGCGCCGTAAGCGGTAGTCTGGCCGTAAATGCTTTTGTCTGAATGCAAGGATGATGTCTTCGAAGCCTCTGAGTGTACACTATCGAGTGAGGGTTGTCGAGGAAACGATCGGGTCTGGTCAGAGTTCCTGGAGAGGCGCGACTGGCCCGCTCTCGCCGCCTGTTCGATTTGCTGCGCGGTGAGCTGGCTGACGATGTCGTGGACTCTGCCGATGTTCGCCTCCATTGCGTGCTCAGGCGGCGGCGGGGGCAGACTGAGCTGAGATCCGCAAATGTCTTCGGTGGGATCCAGCGGTGGAGGAGGCGGCGGCAAGGAGTCGAGGCTAAGTGTCGAGCTGAACATCCCATCAGGAACATCCTCCGGCGGCGGTGGGGGAAGGTCCTCCACGCTGGTCATCTGAGGTCTTATAACTTTATCGTATATCGGGGCGTAGCCGTAGAGTGAGGACGAGGTGTCAGTACTGGAGCGGTAAATCTCCCGGGGTATGGTCTCGTAGTGTCCATAGGTGGGAGAGGGGGGACGCGGGGGCGCGGCGGTGGGGCCGGCCGGCCGTAACACGGTTGTACCATATACCGCACTCTCGTTCGCTTCTGTTAAAACAATCATGTATTAAGTAAGTTGTTTATTTTTAACAATTTTTCATTGCTTGTTCAATTTTTAATGTGTATTATAAAATATGTAGTCAAGTTACCAGTGTGGTGCCGCTTGAGCGTGGCGTCGCCGCGGGGACAGGGGGCGCGGGGCCGGCGGGTGAGCGTGCCCCCGTCGCCGCGCCCCTCCTCCCCCTGCACCGCGCCTGTCTCCGCCATCTCCTTCAGCTGCCGCGTCATCCAAGTCAGCGGGATGTTGGGCTTCATCGACGGCTTGCGTTTTATCGTACCTGAAATTGTCACACATGTAAGGTTATTTAAGATTTTGACGCAATATTAACTTTTAAAATTAAAAGAATCATTATAAACATATATTATTTGCATTTATACTGTATACAGCTGTATTTCATCTCGTATCTGCTGCAGTAAAAGTGATTAAATTGCAACTGTATCATTTTTTCACAAAATAATTAAATTTTCTGGGTATCCATTATCGAAGCATGTACAATAACACTTACACTTTGTTTTATTTCAAGAAATATTACAGTGTACTCACCCATAGGAAACTCGCAGTCGAAAGCGGTCTCTGAGGCAGCACCACCGTCTGATAAGCAGCCACTGGAGCTGGAAGATGACGCCCTCGACTGTCTGCAAACAACATGAAAACTTAGTGAAAAATACTAATACAAAAATTAATGCGCATACAATTATTATCGCGTCAACAAATAATATCGCACTAGCTATCGCCAGCGGTTTTGTCCTCAAGATTAAAAGAAAAAAATAGTAGCCTGTGTTCTTCCAGGCTATGTTCTACATCTGTGTCGAATTCCATCAAGAGCAAGAGTCATGCAGTCGTTCTGGAATTACATGGTAAAAACAATTCATTCTTTCAAACTTCTGTATTTATAATATTAGTAAGAAGTAAGATATGAACAGCAACCGCCACCTACAGACTGTAAACAAACATCTTTTTTTAAAAGTGTTTTGATACATTTTGGCATTTTTGGAACACAGCTTCATTTAAAATTATTTTAACCACAAGTCAATTACCATGTAATACCGAAAACGTATTTTAATTTCGCGTAGAATTTAGCCTGGGTGAGCCAAAATATTAATTCTTAAAATAGATCGATAAATATTTGATGTGAATTTCGCTTTATGCAGCATTAAAGTTACGCTTAGCTTTATTTATACAAATTCGCCTTCCCTATTAAAAAAAACATGTACACAAACAATATGAAAAAATACTTCAATAAATAACAAAGGCAAAAAAGTCTCATTAATAAGACTATGGTTTTTAAACTTGTAATAAAACATTACCGCAGTTTGTATTTTAGACTTTGCTGCTTTTGTTATTATATTTTTAATAATGGCAACACTTACCGGCCACTGCTGATATCAGAATTGGCAACACTAGCATTACTGGAGGCACTGGACTGCGCAGTACTGTTTACCCCACTCTTCATTGGTATTGATGATATCTATAATAATATAAATGAGTTTATTGATAGTTCAAAAAATTTCAAAAAATTATTTTTGATGTTTTTTGTACTTACGGAGCAGGATCTTGCATGCGCTAAATGATCGAGGTCATCTTGTGTAAGTTCTTCAACCAGCGCGCGGTAATTGTCCAGCAGTTGACGGCCATGCTGTAATACAATACATTTGTAAATCATTTAAACCAGAAAACATCCATCCATCCAAACTTTCGCATTTATAATATAATAAGACTAGCTAATTGCCCGTGACTATGTTCGCGCGTAATTAAAATCTTAAACACGTTTTTCCAGACAATGTTCTGCATCTATGCCAATTTTCATCTAATTTCGTTTAGCCGTTTTGGAGATACGTAGTAAAAAACATCCATCCATCTAAACTTTCGCATTTTTAATATTAGTAAGATCACAAGTGTTAAAACAATTGAATTTCACGGACAACTTTGTACTTTATTGTTATATGACATTGAATTCATATTCCCTCGAGTTGTTTATAGTTCTTGGTTTACCTTAGCTATACGCATGGCGGTCAGCCATCGCTCCAAGGTTCCCGCATCATCAGCGCAGAGGAACTTGATAAATTTAACGCTCTTAGGCTGCTGCAGCCGAGGATGTTTGATGGCAAAGCAATGTTCAGTTGGTGCTTTATACTTCTTTCTCCAGTTCAAGCCGACATACACCTCATTGGTATCAAATGTTGCCAAGCAAACTAATTCCTTTAACGTCTTCACTTTGTCCTTCGGTGAATAGTATAAACCTACAATGTTAATATTCAAATGTTGAAACAATTTTGTAAATCAATTGAATTATGTGTTAAATGTGATTAAAATTATTTAGTCATTTTGATATATTAATAACTAAATTTATTTTCTTTCATATAAAACTATGCCATCAAAGTATAGATAGTTAAATATAATAGAACATTCATCAAATTATATGGATTATAAATAATTTTTTGTTTAATCACATTTACACATAAAATACAGTGCATTTTACAAAACACATTATTCAATATGTTATCATTAATTTGTTTAGATTTGAATTCAATTATAAATACGCCTTGAATCTGTTTATTGACCACTTGTTTTATAATGTTTATGTTCTAACAAAAGAGTTATCAAACAAATAAGTCGCATAAAGACAATAGAAATTAATGTGACTTATCTTTTTATTCAATACCTATTTGAATTATTAATAAGCCCTTGAATGCATTTATCATATTTAACAAAGGTAAGTAATATAGTTGAAAATCTTAACTTTTGCAACAAATTTGCAATAAGTAGTTAAAATAATTGTATAAATGTTATTTTAGTGTTAATTTCCTTTAAATTGATTCGACTTTTGTACAGTTTCAAGTATAAACTTCTAAATATGATAAACATTTAATATGTAATAGCACAGCATAATAAAACAATTCCGCCAGCGCATTGCGATCCTAAATTCGCTTATACAATACACATTTCATACATAAAAACATACTTATAACTAAATTAATATAAATATTTTTTATCTCACATACTCATCAGAAGAGTTTTTTTACAGTAACACTTAAGTCTAACTTTTTTCTTCAAATAAGTCAATAATTCAAGTAATTCTTGTAACTACGCAAGCGTCTTACCTGATGGTCGAAGTACGAATCTATATTTCTTCCATTCTTTCTTCGTATCACTCTTTAAGTACAGCATGCCCTCCATCTGGGGCACAGGGTTGCCTGACACTGAAGGTGTAGAGGTGCCTCCACTCTGCCCAAAGAATTCCTCAAGTATCACCTGCCTTGAGTGATCATCATGCTCCACGGAACGAGCTGTAAAATACATTTACGACGTTATTAAGGTGAGAGAAAACAGTAAAATCATGTCTGAGAGGAAAAACGAAGAGTGTGAAAACATTTAATTAAGGGCTCCCAGGCTAGAATATCTACCTCTGTCATCTTCACTGAGTAGAAACTTCTCAGGAGTCTGGAATAGAGCTATCTTTTCAGGTCTCTCCGCAAATAAAATTTTATTCTTTGACTCTCGTGTCCACAGCATCAAGTTGTCTACAAGCATTTCATGATCTTCGTATACCCGCTCTGTAAAAATTATTAAGGTATTAATAAAATAATGTGGGCGCTACAAAGTAACCGATTTCTTAAGTGGGTGTTATAAGTGTGGGAGCTGAATTAAACAAAGCATTTACCCATATGTAGATCAGGCAGATGTTCAACGATGGCCCACTTTGGTTCCATGGTGACATGGTTCTTGTCAGCCAGCAAACGGGTGACACAGCCGCAGTTCATCTTCTCGTCAATCAGGAGACTCTTGGATGAACCATCGCTGGAGAAGGCCTTGATGAAGAGCTTCTTGACGCTGGCTTCGCGCATACGTTCTAATGCAAGCATAATCTTGTCAGCCTTCTGTAAGAAATACCAAGACCTAAGATATATTGTGTGCAAGTTTTTTTTAGTAAAAGGTAGCAAAGCAACTGGCCACTAGAAACCATTTTGATCAACAGATAAGACTAACAGATAGAACATATTTCCCTTTCCTGTGCCTATCCTCCTCCGCCAAATCCACTTCTATCCAGTGTCCATCATCCCGAAAGGGAAAATAGACTAAAATTGGATCTCGGCTACGCCCTCATTATAGAGTATACGCGAAGTGCTTTCAATTTGACGCGTCTTGTACTGGTATTGCACCGGTTGGGACGGGACATTTGTGTGAAGATGTTAAATCGGGCTTTACCACTGTTTTGCGAGACCATTTTAGTAATAGACATTTTTTTTAATTCTGTACTAAGGTTATAAAAATTCCTTATCTATACAAATCTTAGTTATAAATAGTGGTTATATTTTATATGTAAAGTTAATTAATGATTATTTAAATGTCATGGGCACCTATAGTCAGGGATGTGTAGAGTGACCTCACTAAAATGACTTATGGGTTACATATAGTCGTTACTTTCGACTTCGCCCGCATCTTCTAATTGAAATTATTTTTTATTAAGTAGTTTGTATACAGTTAAAAAAGAAAACAGCTTAGTAAAGTTTAAAATCTTCAAAAAAATAACTTAATACCCTATCATATGGAATTAATTATTTCTATTACAAAAATCATTATTTCCAGTTATTCATCTCCGTCGAGTTTAAACCTACCCTACATTAAGTGTAATATGGAATACTACCATATTATAATCCGATGTCTGACGACCTCTTACCTTCTGGTTGTGGTGAAGGTTTAACTTCAAGGCTTTGCATTTGGCGCTGTTACTGCTTGAAGCTGAAGACTCGCTGGACAACATTGACACCTGATATGCAAATAAAATTAATTACATTATAATACTAGATGTTACCCGCGACTACGTCCGCGCGGAATTATAAAAAAGTAAAAATAAATCAAAGTCATTCCAGACTGTGTTCTACATCTGTGCCTATTTTATTGAGTTTGGACATATCTTCTAAATAACACACATTTGCAAAGGATGGATGAATGTGTGTTTAAACGTCAAAATGACGTTAATATTATAAATATAATGTTAGTAAGATTGTAAATTTTGTTTGTAATGCGTTAGTATTTAATTCTTCCAGTAGTGAACATACTTATTATAGAATGCTAGACTGTCGGAGACATGAAAGGTAGTTTTAGAAAGCAGCATCGCTGGAAAAGGTACAAAAAGGGGCTTACGGTGTCACTAAATGCGGAATCATTGTCGGGCGAGTCAGTCCTGACGACCGCCCTCGGCTCGGTGCCTCCCTCGCCGCCCTCCTTGCCGCCCTCAGCCCGTGCCACGCACCTCTCCCCTGAAACCCCATCGCCTTCCACCCTCTGTTTTGGCATCGACGTGTATTCTAAAAGGGGTGAATGATTAAAAATGTTAATGATAGCTTGGATAGTTCAGTCAAGTTTTAATATAGAAATAATCTTATTATTTCATTTGTTATCGTTATTTTTTTACAATAGTAATTCTATTAAACACGTACGTCTGTTTTTGTAAGACAATTTTGCATTGTAAAGATGTAAACTAAAGTTGCAAAACGTGCGATCTGACATTTAACATGGCTGAATAATCGTACGATTTAAATTTTTTTCTTCTTAAACGACAAAAGCTCGAGGCTTATTGCTGAATCGTGTTCTGTTATAGTCAGTTTCGCAAACATGACCTTCGTGTAACGACCGTCCTAAATCCTTCAGACTGCATAAAATATTATAATGTATCATTTTAATATACCTTCACTTATCTGGATTAAACTTATGTACGAAACACGTAAAGCTCCAGGTGGATATAAACTAGTTGTTGCTCGCGACTTCACGAGGAAATAAAAGAACTGTGTAGTAAAGTGCTGTTCCAGACTATTCCATACTTAGTCCAGATTTTAATGGAAACAAAAAACATACAAAAATAATTCATACGTTAACTAATCAGCCCCTTGATGTTAGTTTAAAAAACGAAATAATGCAATGTAGAATAGCATACGGTATTTCTTCAAAGAGTCGCGAGATGGCGCTACTTGAGGAAATCGTTACATGAAAAGGCATTAAAAATGCAGAGCTACTGCCAACGCACGTTTAATATCTAACTGTGTCAGTACATATATGAAAGTCTATAGTTGAAATTAATAGAAATGAGAAATATAATCTTTAAACTGGGTAATGTTATTTATTACCAATGGATTTATTTAGGAAATATTTACTGAATTACCACAAAAACAGTTGGACACTGTTTAGTTGAATACATGTTTTAGTGTTGACCGCTACTGATTAATATAATAGCGTGGATATGTTTCACCACACTGTTTTCAGTAGATTTATTACTAGCTTTTGCTCGTGACTGCGTCCGTACTGAATAAAAAAAACTTAAAATCATCACAGTAGTTTTTGAGTTACTTCACTACAAATAAAAACTTTATCACTATTTATTTTTAGTTTGTTAGTTTATAAAGTTAAGATGTTGATTTTTAGAGTGCAATTTGCTTTAATTTACCGATCTTTGAAAGACTAGGGCACTTTAAGGAGTTAGATAATTCGATTCGGATACTTGCTAATCGACTGCGCTTATTTTATCTCTATTTTTCAAATAGAATAAAGGATATAGCAATATATGGTATTGTTTTAGATAAAAGCATTCATTTTATTGTCTGTATACTAAGTAAACGAAGACTTCATCGGCGAGTTATATAAAATTGACTAACCTGTACCTGTAGACATCCTGGTGAGTTCGTCGTCGTACTCCGTGTCTAGGGCGCAAAGTTCCCCCAGGATGGCGTCCAGGTCGGCGTCCTGCGTGTCCTCCAGGTTGGCGAGGGAGAAACGGTACGTGTCGATGCGGGGCGCCACTATCTCCAGCGGCCGCAGTGCAGACGCCTCGCTCGTTGCACTCAGACCCTGCAAGTAACATACTAACGTCAATATTTGTAGAATACATTGAACTGTATACATGGATAGGTTACAGGTAGTGGTATTTTGTGCCTGTTTAAATTTCCCCGTTTTAATACTGGCGGTAGCCGTTAACTAATCTATACTTAATATTATAAAGAGGAAGGATTTGTATTTTGTACGTATTGAGATAACTCATAAACTACTGGGCCGATTTAAATTCTTTCACAATCAAAAAGCGACATTGTCAGTCAGTAACATAGGCTGTTTTTTTATTAATTTTATATTTCACACAGACGAAGTCGCGAGCGACAGCGAGTAAATAAAGAATTAACTGTCAATAATATCAACAGGCAGTTTTAACGGAATAAAAGTGAGTAAATTGACCTTTTTGTCTTGAGAGCGTCAAAGTAACACGCACAAACAGTACACTGCCTTGAGTACTTGATATTTCTGAGTATATTGATAATAGTTAAGTTTGCGTATCTGTTACGATAAATAATTCTGTTTAGTGTTAATTTGATTCTTAAGGAAGCGGTTAGAGATATCAATTAACTCTTAATTAATTGAGAACAATGCAATAACAAACCATTACAGAAAGTTCAGTGAAGAAAGCAATCAATGTGTTCAATCGTAATTTTTAATCATACTTCATACTAATATTATGAATGCGAAAGTTTAGATGGATGGATGTTTGTTAGAGTTTGTAGCCTAAACGGCTGAACGGATTACGATGAAATTTGGTATTGTAGAGGATAGCCTGGAAGAACACATAGGCTACTCACTTTTGTTTTTTGTAATTCCACGCCGACGGAGTCGCGGGCGAAATCTAGTTGATTCATATATTCTAGAAGTGATATATGTCATTTGAATGTAGTGTTTGTACTAACATAATATAACAATCACACATTAGTTCAATATACTGATTATTCTATTTTAATAATAGATCTCGTTACGTCGCACAATCTCACTTGACCGGAATCAAGTTGTAAACTTTCTCGTAACTATGAGCACCTAACTACCGATAAAATAACTTTAACAATTGTATATTTTACCCGAAAGAGGTTCAGTACTGGCTAAGAGAATGCACAGAAAAAAGATAGGGTAGGAGATATATCGACTCCCTTTCCCCTGCCAAGTCCACTTACTGTACTTGTTTACTGCATACCCAAGGTTACTGCAGTGCAGAAAAATATTAGCACAAAACAGTCACAAACTGGTTAGTCTCATGTCATTTGTGTCAAATAAATGCATTTCCGTGTCGCAAACGACTTATCAATCATGAAATATGTATCCTATTATAAATTAGTTTGTACTCATTCTTCGTATCTATAATTATATATTATCGGTTGTATTTGTGTTAACCAAAAGTCAATACAAAGTGTATTCACGGTGTGAAACAGGGTTTATATGGAAGTGCGGGCCTGTAACAACGCGACAAAGGGAGTGCTGCGGCCCTTTGCCATTAACAATTAATTATCTTAGTGTGCAGTCAACATCACGTCACGTACACGTAGCGTGTCGTGTCGTGAGCGGAGGTGCATTGTATTCTCCCGCTCATTCCGTATGCAATTCATACAGCACCTCCTTTAAGGGCCCCGAATAAATTATACCCATGTATTCAACGTTATAAAACAAAGATGGTTTAAAATTTAAGACGACTAACATACGACAAATGTTGCATTTGTATTTTGCATGAAAAACATAACTTTTACGAGTTTACGCATTGTTGGCCAAAGTGGTTTGCGAGCCGCGATCCAATCGAATGTAATGATAACGTGCGAGTTATCGTTTGAAAAGTACTCGCGGGAAGTAGGTTAGGTCAGCGAGTAAATACAACGTGTGTTGCGTTGCGTGGTACTTGTGTCAGTGCTCACCGATGCTAGCATGTCCAGCGTGTGCTCAACTGCGGCGGCTTCGGCAGGCACATCCACGGTGACCCTCGCTTTGCCGCTGCCCAGCCGCAGGCTCCTGTTCAGCGTCGATAGGAATCCGCGGTTCCACTTACTGGATTCCACTCTCAGGTCCATGTTTTCGTTTACATCGCTCCGAGGGGTGACTCACCGACCACCGCGACCGTGCCAAAAGGCCGGCCCGGTTCCCCCCTTCCGCGCCTCGCCCCCGCTGCTTACTCCCGTCCACACGAATTCGTCGGCGTTCATTAACACCGGGAACGGGATTTCGCTATTCGCTCGCCCCAAGTCGAGACGAAAACTTGTTATCCTGTGCGTTGCGAGTCGAGTCGTTCCCTCCGCGATGCCGCGAGCGAGCGCTACCCGCGTTACTTTACCACTTCTGTATAAACACAACGGAACGGCCTCGCCCGCTCACTTCGTACGATGACAATATTCGCAAAACTTTCGTTTTCACAATCGATCTAAGTGTAACAGGACAAAGAATGCGCGACTCGAGACGACGTTCAACATGTACCGCACACAGTCGCCGCTAGAACTAAACTAAACGGGCCCGGCCAGTCAAGTTGCATTGCAATACGAACGGCGCGGGAGAGCGGGCGGTGCAGGACGTTGCGGGTAGCGGCGCGGGGGTGAGGGGTATGGTAAGCACGACTGAGGGACGGCCGGGTGGCGGGGCGGGGGTACGGTGCGTCGCGCAGCACGTGCGTACGGAGGCGGCGCAATGTGTGCGGCGCGCGGCGTGCGCTGTGTGCTGCGCCACACACTGCTGCAGATGTTAACTTAGCGCCTATTTCCACTTAGCAGCCTACCGCGCGCGCCCTTCTTTTGTATGGAGTCGCGTGTTCTATTCCACTGGCGCGGCGGCGACACCTATAGTTCCGCTAGTTGACTAGCTGCCAAGTGGAAATAGCCTGTATATTGTAGAAAGCAATTTCCGCATCGGGACAACTTGCCAATCGACAGCTAGTACGGAACTTATAAGTTTTTAAAATAAAAATTTATTTTTATTAAGAGTTTGTAGTCACCGGATAGTACCTAAGTACATCATTTGTTTAAAACCTACTTAATGTTAACTTTAGCGAATAAAAAAAATCACTGTGGTAAGTGTACGCCTAAAATCGTCCATATCTGTACTTATAAAATTAATTGGCGTCGATATTATGACTGAAGCTACTGTGAGCTCATCTCGGCACCTTGGCTCCACCGTAACCCGCCAAACCTAGTTTCTTAAACCTCGGTGCACCTCCCGGCATTTCGGTTCCTCAGAACGCCTTACCGAGCCCAGTCGTATACTGTCGATGTTATTCGAATGAACGTGTAAACGATCACCTATAATCGACCTCATCTGTTTAATCGAGAAAAATAACACGGGCATGTGTTGTTTTTGCCTGAGGCTCTGCTTATTATATGCCTCTGGCTTACTGCGTGCAATACAATCGTAAACATCCATACGAATTATTCATATTGTCTGTTGTCCTGCGTAGCCAGGGCCGCATTATGCATGGACTCAATAAATAAAAAACATTGTTGTGACGAGGGGTGATTGTGTCCTTGTTTTTGTTATCGATTGTACATGTTACAGTGAATGTTGGAATATCGACAAAGATCCAGTCGACCGGCTTGTGCGCTATCGCAATTAGATATTTAACGCATAAGTGGCGCCTTTCATTTCTAGCGACCCGATAAGGTGATGCTGTTATCATTACTCTATCCCTGTGCCGGAGAAGAGACGCGTGCGGGACGGGGTAGGCGCAGGGTGAGCGCGGGGGGTGGCAGGTGCGCGCGCACTTCCGCCGTGGCTCTGTAGGCTGAGTGGTTAAAAAAATTAAGCAAAAAATTTGGTGTGGAACAGGTGGCGATGGCCACACCTGCGGCCAGCCAGCCCCGGCCACCTGGCCACGCCGCATAATCACCGCCATTCAAATTTCGCTTTAACGGGAATCTTTGACATTGGGCCTATTAAATTATATTTACGAGCGCTGATTCCATCTCGACAGCATCTTGAGCCAGTCGCCGGCGCACCTGTCGCCACAGCTGACGACGCCCGCCTCATTCTTTGCTTGTACTAACATTATCATATTATACCAATCAAAGTTTATTTCGCCACATGATTTAAATGGTTTATTACCTTATCATTAACACATCGTTTTGAATTATGCACTTCTATAGGTCTAATGTAGTCTTCTAAATGCATAGTCAATGTAAAACCCACACTAAGTCGCCAGTCTAGAAAATTCCATGAATTCTGTTAATGTTATATGATAGCAAATAACAAAGATAGCAGAAAGTGGTAAAAAACGTTGAGGTCAACTTGTTACACTAAGGTTTCACATTACATTCTCCAACTAATGTTACCGTGCGAAAGCATTATCAACATTTTATACAATACATTTTAATAAAACAAGCGTAAAGAATGTCATTAAACCGACAAATTAACTATGACTAAAGTATGTAATCTTCAATTTTGTCAGTAAATACAAATTAATTAGAGTATCTAGAAAGAGCTGTTACCATTTGCTTTTAGCTTTTATATACCCTAAGGTGGCAAACGAGCAGGCGGCCACCTAAATCCGCCGAAATGGCGAAGCGACCGCTGCCCTTAGACATCCGCAATTGCAGATGCGTTGCCTACCCTAAGTCGACGGAGGAGGAGACGCACATAAAGAGGATATTTCCGCTTCCTATGCGACTCCTTCATCGTCAAATCCACTTTCCCATTCAATCCTTTCTTTATGAGAAAAGGGTGGAACGGAAAAGGGACTAAAATTAGGTCTCCGGCACCACACTCATCGGACGAAACGCGGAATTGCTTCCGCTTCACACCTGTCTTCTGTGTGGTCGTGGTATTGCACCGGGCGAGCCGACCCATTCGTGCTAAGATGTTAAGGCGGACTCTACCACTATTAAAAGCTACAGCTACGGAGATCACACTTCATTTACATCGGTCCATTTTAGCTTAATTCCGATAAACATAGATGTGAAACTTTACAAGAAACATCAAAGAGAAAAAGACATTAAGAATTATCCAAGCTGGTTGTGGTCTTACGGATTTGTGTGCAGATAATGGCCAATTTACATTGAAACTGTTTCAAACACAATGGCCAACAGATGGCACAATAAAACTACCAGTTTGCTGGATTTAAATTTAAGCTCTTCTCTAATAACCATATTATACTTTTCTGGGGATTGAAATGCAAAAAAAATCGTTCATAAAATATTGCAGGAAGCCTGCTTAGCGTGATAACAATGTTTTTCGCTGGTTATATCTCTGCTAAAAATTGTTTTAATATTAGGCTATATTGAATTTCTTTTTACTTTTATGGCATTTTAAGATAATTACATAATAATACAATATACTGTAGAAAATGAAAAAAATCAGCTTACTACTATAAATGCGTAAGTTTAGATGCATGGATGGATGTATTTTACTATATACCTACACAACGGCTTAATTCATCTATTATAGATCAAAGGCACAGATGTAGAATATAGTCTAAAATAATACAAAGGTTACTTACTATTTTTTTAAAATTCCGCGCGGATGGAGTCACGGGTAAAAGCTATGATTTTTTATAAGGCGTTACCACACAGTAACTAAAGCTAATAGAAAGCGAAACATAACGCTCATACACATACAGAGTATCAAAAACAACAGTGAGTTTCACTTGAATAAACCTCGAAACAAACTATGCCATCAAATCAATCGTTTCTGTTCGCATAGCTGGCACAGGTGTGATCCGTGATTGCAACCTTATCATCCGGCGATCAGCGGCGATGTGGCGCCTTATAATGGCACATATTGACATCTGCCGTAATGCCCGGCCTGCCGCTAGTTTCACACTGAGACAGCACTGTACCAGAGCAGTGGACAGTGCAGTAGTAATATTGTTTGACAGCACACAATTGAGACGTGACAGCCACATTCTATTAGCAATATCGACAAATCGAAAGTCGTTATGAATTTTTGACTTTTCGATATCGTTAATCTAATATTATTTTGTCTAACTGGAAGGCCGTTTCGAATAAGTGTGCGTTAAAAAAATAGCAGTACTGCATTATTGCTCGGTGTCCGCGTCCCGCCCTCGTGTGAATTTACCAGGCCGGACGTTGCATGCGCCTACCGTTCCTTTGCCATATAATTAGCACTTATTTACTTAATCGTAATCCGGTAAAACGGTACAATTCACGTTTCCGAATTTTTTTAGAATGTTTTTTTTAGTATGACGACAAATGTCGCTTTGAGAGTTTTCAATCCTTAGTCAAAGTATTTTCTCATTACCATTTAATTATGTATGAGGAAATTGTAATTTTTACTTATATGAAAGTTGACAGTAACTACAAAAAAAGTTATTTAGTGATAGTTTTATTTACATACTAGCTGTTGCTCGCGACCTCGCTCGCGTGATATTAAAAAAATATAGCCTATGTTACTCACGGATAAATTACCTTTCTAACGGTGAAGAAATTTTTAAAATCGGCCGAGTAGTTTTTGAGTTATTTCAATACATATAAAAATGCAAATCTTTCTTCTTTATATTAGTATAGATTATTTGTATGTATAATATAATAGTTTTGTTACAATGCAACTTTATCTCTAGTACAGTTTCTTCAATTTGTTCTTACATTTTTCTGTCACTAATGTTTATATCCTGACTTGTTGGTTGAATGGCCGAATTTAATGTTAAAGTGACGTTTTAATAATGGTGTCCGTAAGCCGACAAACATCTGGCGTTAGACCGATGAAGTGATAGGTTAACCATGATTATTAAAGTCTCAGGATAGGTTAAAACTAGGTTAAAAAGGCGAAATGGAAAGGTCCGATAAGGATACAACATAGAAAGGTTAAATAAGATTTGTTATTTAAGCAAGCTGAGTGGATTATTCGGTTTTATAAAATCAAGCCAGTTGATTGCTGTAAGGTAATAATTGCATTTGGATAGTACGATAAAAAAAACCTTGTCGAAAGACTGATTCGTTGTTTGAGCGATACACGCCTCATGCTATCGACACTGTATAATCAGATTGCCTTGCACTTTATTGGTAGAACGTGACTTTAAAACGATCACGTCCGTTTTCAGAACGAAAATTTACACTATGGGGAATAAAAGTTTTCAATAATTACTAGTATAGTAATAGTATGATCATAATTTGATTGTTAATAGTAACACTAGATTTACCAGCTATTTTTACCAAAACCAGTCAAAATGACTGGTCATTAAGAAAAGTACTTAGTGCGGCTTTCCGTCTATATTTACTTTTAAAAAATAATGAAATAAACTTAGTTATATTCATTGTAGTACATAAATAGATTTATAAACAGTATCAATTAATCAACATTTTAGATGTTCCTTGTTCATCGGTCACAATTTTTACACACGTAGAGTTTTCGCTGTGTACACTTTCCGCATACATGTTTTTTGAAAGTATTGCAAAAAGTTGTGGTCTTATTGTTATTGCAATATCCTATTTGACACCATTTACGTATAGTACAGGTGTTAATTGATCGTGGTATAATAGCTTCTTGTGGTTTTTCCCTTGCAGTCGAATATTCAGAGCTAAATGAAACAGGAAGTCTTTCCTTGATATGGCTTCACCCGTTATATTTTTATACAATATCCAGGAATTTATCCCAGCTAAATCAGCTAGTATCTAATATGGTTCGGGCAAACCTAGAATGTGTTAAGTCGACACAATGAGCTGTAGTATTTGCACCGCATCGAACAATGTAGTGACGTCTAATGATTTTATAATTTTAGATAAGAATGACGTTAGTGACTTTTAAAATTGATGCCATAGTCCAATTTATAGAGATATTTATACCAATATTATAAAGAGAAGTGAAAGATTTGTATTTTTGTATGTATTGAAATAACCTAAAGCTACTGGGCCGATTTCGAATATTTCTATAAACGAATATCATAGATTCATCATCTCGCCTACTTCATACTACTCCCGTAGAGTCAGCGCACCGGGTTATAACAAATAACATTGATTATCATACTAATATTATAATAGTAAAAGTTTATATGGATGGATGTTTGTTAGTTTGTAGCCTAAACTGCTGAAAGGATCACGATGAAATTTGGCATATAGAGGATAGTCTGGATTCAATGCGACCGGAGTCGCAGGCAGAAGCCTAAAGTAATATTCAGGAATGTTCCTAAATTGAATCGTGGTAGACCTATTCATAAGTGTAACCCGCACTGGGATCCCTCCCTATATTATTTAATTACTTAACAATGTCTCATATTGTGCGAGTTGCTCTGTTTCCCAGTTGGTGCAGTGGGTGCGGGCGGCTGCCCCAATCGGGGAACAAGAGCTCGAATGTTTTCATTGTATAGTTTTATAGTTTGGCTTCACTCCAAAACTAAATTAAATTCAGTTGATTTTGTGCCCACTTTGGTAAAAGCAGATATGCCCTGAGACAGATATCGCTCAGACTAGATTGTTAACAAAACAATCTTACTTCTTACTAATCTTACTAATATTATAAATGCGAAAGTTTAGATGGATGGATGGATGGATGTTTGTTAGAGTTTGTAGCCTAAACGGCTGGGCGGATCTGGATGAAATTTCGCATAGATGTATAATGTAGTCTGGAAGAACACATAGGTTACTTACTTTTGTGTTTTTTTATTTCCACGCGGACGGAGTCGCGGGTGAAAGCTAGTTATCAATATTCGTGGTACGGGTGGTGATTTTGTGCTGCAAGATTTTAGATACTGACTGGGAAGCCTATTAAATTCTTTGACTATATGCTTGCATACAAACTCGAGAATATATTCCTGGTTATCGGATACTATTACTTAGTTTACTTAGTTCTTTAGTAATAACTATAATAGATATAACTTATTGATCAATAATAGTAATAATAGTAAATAATCTAAGATATATATTTTGATAACAAAACGGTTTCAGACAGTGATTGTGTTTATATCGTGGAACGGAGGTAGTTCGAATGAATCATATCTGTAAGTTACCGGTAGATTGCGAACTTTGCTATTTTATAAACAGACTAGGTATTGCGAACTACATAATTTTTTATACTTTGTTTTTCATTATAGGTAAAACTCTGATGCACTAAAGTAAGAAATAAAATGTTTTACTTATAGCAATATTACTTCACCTTGAAATTACTAATCTCACTAATATTATTTAATGCGAAAGTTTAGATGTATGGATGTCTGTTTGTTAGTGTTTGTAGCAAAAACTGCCGAAGGGATCTCGATGAAATTTGCCGTAAGTTTAGAGGATCGTCTGGAAGAATACATAGGCTTCTCACTTTTGTTTTTTTCCACGCGGACGGTGTCGCGGGCGAGAGCTAGTTACAAATAAACAGTGGACAAAACTGTCAAGGCTTATTTTATTTATCGTTATTAACAATTAATTTGCCAGGTTATAAAGTGACAAAGTTCGCAGTCGTTCGACGGCTATAAATAATAATTGAATCGGACAATGAGGAATGGTAACGGTGACACGTAATTGGATAAAAAAGCTTAGGTAAGCGCAAAAGCAACCGCGGTAAGCGGTCGAGTTTCAAACGATAGCAGACTTTTTATTCACAGACGTAACTTGAAGACCAATTCAAGGCGATTCCATTCACTCTGTACCGCACACTGTCCGCGAAAGCGGAACTGAAGCGAATCCTAAAGCGCTAAAAAAACCGAACAGAGGATGCTCTACTTTAATGTAAGCATATTATTTCAAAGAAAATAACCAAATCCATGATTGATTACCAACGTAATTATTACTTCGGATTTAATTGGCGCAGTGAGCTATGCCAGTTTTAACAAATATCGCTTCGCTTTCTCATCGCTTTGCTGTGTGATACAATCTCAAGCGGGACGTATAATTCGTTTGTTGACCCTCAGTACCCACTCTATCATAATGCACATGCATTATGAGATTGCTACCTTGAACACCGTATTTTTAACGTTATTATGGACTTCGGTAGAGCACACGAATCAAGCCCGCTTAGTTCATAACATTCGAAGTTTAGTTTGATCAGCTAACTTTCGAGTTTAAAGAGGCCTTTCAAGTTACAGGTAAAGCCGTTACAATACAATGACGTAACACTTAAAAACATGCTATCTCTTTGTACTTTGGAAAACCATATCAGTGTATAACAAAGTATATAAATAAAATTGGAACGTCTAAATGCTGTTATTTTTTCCTAAAATCTATTCTAATATTATAGATTTTTAATTTTTGGATTTTTGTGTGTATTGAAACATAAAAACTACTGGGCTGGTTTCAATAATTCTTTCACCATTAAAAAGCTACGATATCGCTAATTAACATATGCTATATTTTTAAATTCCACGTGGACGAAGTCGCGAGCAACAGCTAGTCGATTATATATTTCGTCATAAGTTGTAAGATAAAAAATCAAACAACACTTATAATGAAAAGGACGGCAGATGATGTTAAGAGAGGCGCGTCATTGGTCGAACTAAACGAGTTTTTTGGGCGCAACGTGCGGATCAACAGCTGTTAAAGATTTCACATATAGAAAAAGTTGTAGGAAAAAAAATACAAGCTGTGTGTATGAGGCACTATGGAACCGTACGCAGATGTTGTGTAGTGATTATACGATACGTACGGACGGACGGATGCCGGTTTTTTTGTTTTATCTGCTGTCTAATAATAGCTCGCTTGATACGGAAATCGGATGTACGCTTAAGCGATATTCCTCGCCTCTGCAATCGTACTTACTGCACTGTCAATGTTATTGACACTTTAATTGTAATCTTCTATACATATAATAAAATTGGAGTGTCTGCTTGTAATATCAAAAGAAAAATTCCAAATTTCGGGAAGATGTATTTGCGTTGCTGATAACGAAAATCGCATTTAAAAAATTCTGTCTGTCCACAAGCCGCGTTTGTTCCGGGTAATCTCCGGAACGGCTGGGCCGATTTCGACCGGACTTTCACTGAAGGGTAGCTGACATAGACGGGCATATTATAGGCTACTTTTTTAATTCCGCGCTGTCAAAATGGCGGACCGCTATCTCTGGAACGGGTGGACCGATTTGGATGAGACTTTGTCTGGGAGGTAGCTGGTAAAAAGTAGATGCACGCGGGAATGTTATAGACAACAATTTTTTTTAAATCCACGCTAACGAAGTTTGCGGGCGATATAAACGCCCGTTACACTCAGATAACTGTCAAACTGTTCAGATAAACCTGATGTGTTGACAAAATTTTACCTGTCGATGGAGTTTTTAAAAATGAGTAAAAGTTATTTTGTTTTATAAAATCAGCCCATTTTTGCGTAAGAGTGTCTAAAAACATATATTAGTTTGATAAGAATACACTCAATTAAATGGCGATATAATTCAATTCAGTTTGTTTTAATATGCTTCAGATCTGTGATTTTTTTCCAGTGAACAAAAGCAGACTGTAGTGTGGAAATAGACTTTACATATAAATTTAATTCAATCCATAGCCGAGTGTAGCTGTTCTATTCGTCGATGGGTAAGCCGTGTCCGATGTCACTTGGAACTTCGTACTGCAAATTTAATTACAGTCTGGTCTATATTCGGAAACCTTATAAATAAACGGGAACTTTATTAGTATGCGAGTGGATGGAGTTAAGGCTACGTTCACACGAGGGCAGAACAGCAGACAATGCAGTGGTTTTATTTGAACGCGTACTGAAATAATATTGCCAAATCCACATATATCAAAATGTACAGGAATAAACACGGGACGAGTTAAATAAAAGTGTCAGTTCTATTAATTTTTGACTTTTCGATTAATGATATCGCTACGTGACTTTATTCAGAAGGGATGATCAGTTTCGGCGTGTGTATTCACACAGTAGTACTGCACTATGCCATTGGTCTATCAAACTGTTCTACCCTCGTGTGAAAGTAGCAAAAGTTACACGCTATGGTTTGCCGACAGAGGGCGACAGTAAATTATTTAGTTACTAACTTTGACAATTGTCTGATAACTACGTACAGGATGTCCGGGAAAACAGACTGATATTGAAATATATTTTGCACGCCAATGATCTCTAACGGTATCTCTAACTATATTTTGTAATTTATAACTATTGTCTATACGTTTTAAGTTATATTAAATTGTACGTAGTTGACGATTGACCGCTTGCATCTTTGCTTTTTCAGACAATAATCTATCCCCCCCTTTTACGAATGTCCAGATCCGAACAGTAATTCTGGAATTATGTGGTAACATAGAAAAACATGTATTATTGTATGTATAACTATATTAGTGTTGAACTGACCGCAGTGAGGGCGCTGAGTTCGCCGAGCCACTCGTTGAGCAGCACTTCCGGATCCTCCGAGCCCGCCTCCTCTACTAGCGCCATCTGTAATACAAATGTCACCAGTCACTATCAAATAACCGAATCGATCCGTCAAAGAACTTGAGATACTTTAAGGCATAGGTCGCCAGCAGATGGCCTAGCATAGGTCAATGTTAGGGGGCAGTTTATCCATTGCCTCTTAAAGTAACGTGTGAGGCACAGGTAAAGAATATTAAATCATCCTGTATATATGGAGAAATATGATCTAGAAATAAGATATATATTAAGTTCAATAACTTCTAAAGTTCTTCAAAAGCAAAGCGGCAGAGCTTAGACGTCAAGTTATTGAGGTTGAATGCAAAAATTAAAACTGCCAACGCCGCTGGGTGTTTGCTTTTAATATAAAGTTGATCAAACTTTGCTTCAAGTTACCTCGATCGGTTCGAAACTTAGTTTAACTTAGCTGCGGTAAGTAAAGGTGCAACTAGTTAATTTAAGTGAGAAAACCATACGGAGCTTTGAAGTGTCATTTACAACATTGGTTATGTAAGTTGAAGAGGAAAGCTAACTTATACTTGTATCTATACATATAATCAAATTGGAGTGTCT
>LD688966.1:666579-683317 GCA_003118335.3 Papilio memnon
CCTAGAAAGAGATGGATGGATTGCGTGAAAGGTGACATGATCAAGAAGGGAGTGATGACTGAGATGACGGAAGACAGAGTTATTTGGAGGACGAAAACCCCGTGCGCCGACCCTACGGGAGTAGGATAACGAGGAGATGATGATGATGATGATGATGATGATGATGATGACAAACATCCATACAGGCTTTCCCATTAATATTAGTAAGAACAGCTATGTAGTAAATAACTGTTGTCAATTACGGAAGATGACCTTTATCTCCCTCAGTAAACTTGTACAGAGTAGATTTTAAACTTTGAACGATTAATTTTAATACGACGATAATAATTTAGGTTATTAAGATTAAGCTTGGCCGATCGCCACGTGATTTCACGCGTTCACCGAGCAAACGAACGGGATTTCGTCAGTATTAGGGGAGTTATTGGCAATCCTTTTACGCAACGATAATATTATCGTCTTTGTTTTGTCAAAGAGAATGTAATAATAATTATGTGTTGATAGTAAAGTGGTCGACCGGTCGGTCTTCTTCATCACTACCTCAGAACTCCAGTTCCAGAAGAAGAGACTGAAGAAAAATCCGACTTCAAAATGTATTACAAAGTAATAATAAAGAGAAAAGATTTGTATTTTTGTATATCTTACTTAATAATATATAATATATAATATATATATACTTAATATAGTAATATTATAAATGCGAAAGTTTAGATGGATGTTTGTTAGAGTTTGTAGCCTAAAAGGCTGAACGGATTACGATGAAATTTGGTATAGATGTAGAAGATAGTCTGGAAGAACACATAGGCTACTCACTTTTGGTTTTTTAATTCCACGCGGACGGAGTCGTGGGCGACAGCTAGTATATATAATATAAATGCGAAAGTTTAGATGGATGGATGGATGTTTGTTAGAGTTTGCAGCCTAAACGGCTGAACGGATCTTGATGATATTTGGCATAGATGTAGAGGATAATCTGGAAGAACACATAGACTACTCACTTTTGTTTTTTTTAATTCCACGCGGACGGAGTCGCGGGCGAAAGCTAGTATTGGTATAATTCAAAAACTACTCAAAAATCTTTTATGAGGACCAGAAAATAGCTACTAAGTAATCACTGAGTAATATAGGCTATGTTTATTACAAGTTTTATTTCCGCGTCGAAAAAGACTAGCAAAAGTTAGTTAAATAAAATGTCTATTATGTTTTCACACGGTAATATTACTTGGTGAATGAAATGTGAAGCCGAATGTGGTAAGGTGACCTCAAAGGGTATGTTTTACCACTTTCTGCTATAGTTGCAAGTTGCCATCACGTCCATATACTCATTATTAAGTCATGGAACATTCTAGAATGACAATATGGTGTTGAATCTGATCTATTTTAAATATTGGACAATGTGGTTAAAATTGAGAATTATGCTTAGATTTAGAAATGTTGAATGAATCAGTTTATAAATATGTGTAATATTTACAGTGAGTCTGGCATGAGATAACAGACAGTGCTGCTTTAAAGTACGCAGTTATGATTTCTGCGTACTATTAAACGACCCATAGTGCGTCACTTAGATAGCGTAGGGCTGTGCCAAATAATGATTATGGATAGTTTGAATGTCATTTAATGTTTTGGTGTTGCCGGGAGCTGTGCCGGAGTAAAGGCGCGGGTGTAGCTGAGTGCCGTGGCGACCGGCTCGCCCACGCGTGCTCGATGGTGCATGTAAGCACGCAAGCCCGACAAACATCACTCTTTGTATGTCACCGATAAATTGTGTACGCAGCGCGTTTGAAATTAATCTAAGCTTTGCTAATGCACGAATTCATTTAAAATCGACGGTATGACGCCGATATATTTCAGGATTTTATAAAAAATTACAGTTGTACTTTTAACAGTAATGGCAAGTCCGTGATTCTTGCCTGAACCGTAAACGACAGCCCATAGATTGTCTTCTATACAAAGTGTAGAAATATAATACCGCAATTTGTAAACGAGTTATCGTTCGATATGCTATTTAGAGAGTCTATACTTTTGGGGCAAATTACAAACGGGACGAGTGCACATTTTGCTGGTGACATACCCATAACGATCTGTTGTATTGAAAGGGAGCTTAGTGGACGCCTATTTTCTTGTCTTTTGTTAAAATCGTATTCCAAGTCTAAAGTAGAAAGTTTAAAGACGTCGAAGGAGTTCTTTCATGTTTATGGAAATTTTATTTATGAAGTAAAATGTACCAACATACATCTTGAAGCGAAGGGAAATAAGAAAAGTCCTTCAACAACTTAAGGAGATTATATTCGAACGATTCTTTTCCTCATTAAAATAAAACTTCGCTCAGAAGATTTTTTCGTATCCGCAAAACGGGTGTTTCCCGTTGGGCCATTGAGACGTTTGAATTCATACCATTCTCATTGAAAAAAATCCCATTGAGTCGCTTGATCGGTTGGCCGATTGCCGATTGGCCCAACGGGCAACTTCCCTCAAAATATTCATATGGCATAAATATTTTTAATTCATTCAACGAAAATCAAAAGTACCTACATTATATTAATTAAAATTAATTAATCATTTAGTGTCGGTACGAGACAAAAATAAACACAAACTCAACGCAAAGGAACCAATAATTAAGGGAAAAGTAAAAGTACTACGCCATGCTCATCCTAATCAGGAAAATAAAATAATAAGGACATAAAGCGGCTGCAGAGGCAAGGGGGACAGGGGCGCAGCTAAGCACAACACAAACTCGCATCTGTTGAAATAAAACTGAAAGTACATCGCATCGCTCATACCAATTGAATTAATATTATAAGAAATAATAAAGCTGAGGAGTGAGGAAGGCGCGAGGATACAATACCTGCTGTGCATGCATGGTGAGGGTCGGCAGCGCTGGTCGCACTGCGCTAGGGCTGCCACTGCGACTCTGCTACTCTGCGTCTGCCACCAGCCACGCTGCCATCACACCACCCCACACATCCACTCCTCAATTGCCACAATACTTTGTTACTCACACTTTTATTACCGTATCCAAAACGCTAACCTATTTTTAGTCAGTTTTGGATGATCACAGAATGAGAACCGCGACTTGGGGCTCTTTATTATTCTAATTGAGAATAATGTTCATTGAAGATATAAATTTCATGCACGCCGAAGGGATAGTATCGTAGTGTGATGCAAGTTCGTTGTCCGCGCTTGAACTTGGCATGAGATTGTCTCAAGATGGAAACGCATACACAACGTCCACCCGCGGCGCTGCACTCGGCGGCACTGCTAGCTGCTAGCCCGCGCCCACCCGCGCCGCCCCCTCACAATCGCGCCGCACCCCGCCGCACCGCGCTTCCCTCCCCGCACGCCTATGTACTATACTAATAAGGAACCTTACGTCACCTAGATCCGCTAATGGAAAATCGAGTGTGTGTGTAATTGTGAATCGTCGCTTGGTTTGCATTGCATACACTTCGCTTCCGGCTAGCGTAGCGCGTCCGAGGCGTGATAGCCCTGCCGGGTGGCCGGACGCACGGCGGCCGTACGCGGGCTCAGGACATTTGGACATTCGTACACCATTTATGTCTTAAGTACACGTATATAATTCCTATAGATACCTGAATCCCGTTATCGGATGTACAAACAATTCATAGAGAAGCCTACAATGATATATGAATACGAGTAGATCTATAGCTGAAGAACAGACAAAGGTAGAACGGTAACTATAAAATATTCCTATAGGAAAAGTCCCTGCATCAACCGACAGTCGGGATCTCCAAATGAAACTAGAATGTATGGAGTTTTATAGCTAATAATAACAATTATAAAGCAAATATGCGATGTGCATTACTCATGTAAACACAATATTTTCGGCGGCGAGTAAACCAAGTGTTGCCCTATAAATAACTGCAGGCTGAAGACTTTATATCTTAGTCATATTAAAAAATACAGAATCAGAGCACATGTTACGCCGTTCACGGCAAAAAATAACCTAATCTATACATATTATAAAATTTGAGCGTCTGTTTGTAATATCAAAAGAACATTTCCAGATTTCGGGAAGATGATGTATTTGCGTTGCTGATTACGAAAATCGCATTTAAATACTTTTTGTCTGTCTGTCCGCAAGCTGCGTTTGTTCCAGGTAATCTTCGAAACGGAGTCGCGGGCGAAAACAAGTATTAAATACGTCTACAGTGAGAGGCGAATATAATTATAATTTAGCGAATAAGGAAAGCGGAAAATAGGGGACTTTTAAATCTAATACTTTATCAAACAAACTTCATTATCAGTAAGGGTTGCCTTCGACAGTTCAAATCGATTCCAGACCGATTTAATGCGTTGATTGAAAAAATACCACAGCGGAAGGAGGTTGCTCAGCGGAAAAATTACATTTAAGCGAACTAAGGCGACATCTCGCAGAAATATAAGGAAATTCACGACCATTTTATTATAAATGCGAAAGTGGATGGATGGATGTTTGTTAGAGTTTGCAGCCTAAACTGCTGAACGGATATCGATGAAAGGCACAGATGTAGAGGATAGTTTGGAAGAACACGGATGGAATCGCGGGCGAAAGCTAGTTTATCATAATTTCCTTCATACTATTGAATAAATATATTCCATAATGAGAGGTTATCTAAGTTCAAATGATATGAAAATTAATCGTACAAGCTGTAACATTAAAGATTATCTTAATTACACATAAGTTAGAATTTATTGTTCCCGATCTAATAACTTTAAAATCTTTAGTTAGTAGTAAAACAATCCTCAGTATTCGCAATTAAATAATTATTATCTTGCCCTTTGCACTAAATAATGACGTCAAAGTATACCAGTAATATGTACTACTCTAACATACTTGTTTATCCGCCGTCATACTTAAACACCTGTTTTTCATAAAATAAACGATTAAAATTTCTTATTAAAATACTCTTAATAACTCACTTTCTACATGAGCACTTCACGTTAAAATCCTCGTTAGTGTAGATATCTTAACTAAAGAAAGTGTTAAGAATGAATGTGGATGGCTACAAAGGAAGAGGAAGACCGAAGAAAGTATGGATGGATTGTGTGAAAGAGGATATGCTTAAGAAGGGAGTGGATTCAGATATGACGGCTGATAGAAATGTATGGAAGAGTAGCACATACTGTGCCGACCCTCCGTAAGGGATAAGGGCAAGTTGATGATGAGTGTAGATATCTTAACTGAAGTGCGCTCACTGCCCCCGTCTTCAATTTTGTCTTTAGTAGAGGCTACTTAAGTGTTAACCTGTAGATTTTTAGACTAGTAGAGCATCTTTACACGAATCGGCCGGCTCGTCTGGTGCAACTCAACGATCACAGACTAACGTGAAGTGGAAGCAATTCCTCGTTTCGTCAGATGAGTGTGCGTATTGCAGACCTAATTTTAGTCCTCTTCCCCTTTCCATCGTTTATGTTCAAGAAATAGATGGGCAAGGATTGGCAGGGAATGGGCCTCATAAATAGGGGAAATATGACTGCTTGCTCGTTAGTCACTTTATATTATACTAGCTGTAGCTCACGACTTCGTCCACGTGAGATTAAAAATTGTAAAAAAATATAGCCTATGATAATCACAGATAAATTAACTTTCTAATGGTGAAAGAATTTTTAAAATCGGCCTAGTAGTTTTTACGTGAATTGAATACATACAAAAATACAAATCTTTCCTATTTATAATATTAGTATAGATTAGTATTAGTATATAAAAAAAGCCACCTGAGTTTGCCATCTATGGTAGTTCGATATTGGCAAAGTAAGGTTGGCCATCAATGGTCGTTGAATACTGGCAAAGTAAGGTTGGCAATCTTTGGTCGTTGTCAGTTGTATAGATTTCAGAGAGTTTCAGCTGGACGTTTCAAAGGCGAGACATTGATTGTGGCGAGCTTTCGACAAGTACGAACACAATACTATTGCTATAAAAGGACATTGGACAGGCAATCTCTACCTTATTGGATATCAGATACGTTTCCAACGAATTCTGTGGAAATTATTATCAATTTCGTTGATTTCAAGTATATTTGACGCATTCATTTCTATACTTTGATTTTTGCTAGATTTTTTAACTTCTGCTCTTATGACGCCGCGGATAAAAAAAGTTTCTAAAGATGTCTCTTAGTGTACCTCATGGGCGTCACCACGCAAGAAAGGGAGGTAGGGAGCTATAGAATCGAGCGTCTCCCTCATAAACCATCGGCTGGCGATTCCCATGGTGTAGGTCTAATAATAATTTTCACACTCAGAGTGCCAACAGAGTTCCATCATTAATTGAGACTATTTAACTACAGAGTAGAAATTTTCTTTGAAATGAAATTCGCTATAGAATATCGCAGTGTCTTCAGACGTGTAACAAGCTAGCAAATCTATTTATATTCAGTTACGACTTCGATGGACGTCGCTGTTAGAATTAATAATTGCGATACTAATTGCTATCCACTAACGGTAGTACAGGATAAAGGAGTGTCTAAGAGCCATACCATAAAATACATAGAGTGACAGAGTATTTCAAAATCATTTTTAACCCAGCACGGATTATTAACTTTATTGAAAAACTAGCTTTCGCCCGCCACTCCGGCCGTGGAATAAAAACAAAACAAAAGCAAGTAGCCTATGTGTTCTTCCAGACTAGCCTCTGCATCTATGTCCAATTTCATCGAGATCCGTTTAGCCGTTTAGGCTACAACTCTAACATCCATCCATCTAAACTTTCGCATTTATAATATTAGTACGATTATTATACGTAGGCTTTTAAAAGTGGTAGAGCCCGCTTTAACATCCTCATCTCTCCCGGTGCAATATCTCGACCACACAGAAGACAGGCGTCAATTGAGAGCAATTCCGCGTACAGTCTGATGAGTGTAAGTGACGGAGGTCTAATTCGAGACCCTTCCCATTTCCACCCTTTTATTATAAGGAAAGGATGGGAAGGGAAAGTGGATTTGATGGTAGAGGAGAGAAGAAAGTTGAAATATCCTCTTTGTGTGCGTCTCTTCCTCCGTCAATTAAGGGTAGGCAACGTATCTGCAAATGTATAGGCAGCGGTCGCTTCGCCTTTTCTGCGAATTCAGGTGGCCGCTCGCTCGTTTGCCACCTTATAATATTACATTCAAATGTTAATTAAAATTATTACAAAATTAAGTAGCGTTCGCGTACAGTTGCAAAATAAAGCTGATGTTTGCTATTTGAATAATTGATTGTTTGATAACAGCGGCGTTTAGTAGCCTCATGGTTGCGTGCACGTAATTACATAGACTACGATTCAACGGTTTTAACAGTTTCACACGAAGACAGAACAGTGTAGAGCAGTAAACAGTACAGTACCGTATTGGGTGAATCCACACACAGTCATGAGACACCATTGGTCATCAGCTATGCCCCATAGACCAGACCACTTTTTTGGACTATAAATTCACACTATGAAAACAATTAATAACTTCCAGAGCGGCCGTTGTGCGTCTGTTAATAAAAGTACTGTCTGCTCTGCGTCACTGTTTCACCCTTGTGTGAAACTGCAATAAGGGAGGCGGTCCACAAACGATGTTACCGCACTGAACATGTCTTTATTGATTACATACTTTGAAGTAACTGTTAACAGCATTGTTTACTTTTACGGACTTTATTAATATAAAATAACATAACAATTTTAGTTCAAATCCTAATGTTTTGTTTTTAAATTGAAACTTAGATTGTGTACAGTTAAACGAGGTGTTTAGATTTTTTATCGCTTAACTGAGATGTGTTCATAATTTATTTAGCAAAAGATTCTTCGTTCTAAAATCGCAATGAAGTTCCTCGATAACATTGTACAGGAGCGTCGCTACAAGAAGCGGGTAGTGGGGGCCAGCTGTTCCCCTGAGTATAGAAAAATATAAGATAGACAAAAAACATCTTCGACCCTTCCTAGACCAAGCATAGATCATAACAGACGACACTGGAGATGCTATCGGATCGCTTAATATCAGATTCTTTATTCCATTATCCTATAATAAATAAACTTTAAGTATAGCTTAATAAATCGTGCACTCGAAGTGACTAGGAGTACAAACAATCAGATGCCACTTCGGTTCTGCCTTAATTCGGATGCGATAGGTCTAAACCAATTCAGCGCGCAGCTGCCGATCGCGCCGCTTCAAATAATTGCAAGTTAAACGGACAAACAGACGGCTCGCTCTCTAACTCCTTGCAATATTTAATGCACTCGAGACTACTCGTATTACGGATAGTTTAAACTATTTGTCTATTACGATTAATTCTATTTTGTAGCAAGTAAATCTGGGAAGATTTTCAATTATTTTGTATAAGAGGAGTACAAAAATCGATCATACTAAAGGAAAGATCAGTTATCTTCTGTAATTAAGGCAAAATAAATGTTTTTTTTTAAATTACTTAATCTAAGAAAATGTTCGGAGATGTATTACCTAAAAATGATTTAAGTCAATAAGGTCCTACCGTACTTGTAAGTCTTTTATCCGTCTTACATTTATCTATCCTTTGGTTGGAAGTAATGTCGAGTGACTTGAAGGTAATATATTAAGATTGGCAGTGAATGGGGGTCAGTGAAGTGGCTACAGTTTATTGAAAGCTCATCGGTTGACCACAAAAGCTACTTCCTTTTGATATGCGTTAAATTAGTAGTAAAAGCTCTAGTGCTGGATTTATTTCTATTAGAAAAGATGTGGTGGTAATAAATAGAAATTGTACTCTCTTGTATACAAATACGTATTTTATAAAAGATTTTTTTTTGTCTAATGATAACGTTTTACAATATACGGTGTATTCTATATTTTTTTTATTCGAATTAAAAAATAAATGTATGTCTTGTTAAGATTACAATTTCATCCATAATATTAGTAAGATTATTAAATATCATGAATTCATATATTATGGGCCATAGTTAAAATTAATCTTACCACATTACTAGATAGAGTTTCAAAGTACGAAGTTACCTTCAGATATATTAAATAGTTGTGGAACTTTAACCCTCAAGCGAGGCAGCAATCAGTTCGGAGGAAACAGATGCGTCGCTTTGTGCAGAGAGAACTGATCTGAACTGTGCTCGCTTCGACGAATATCGCATCTGTTCAATGCTATTGGAAAACGCCTAAGGTGCTCCCACTATATACCTACAACGCACTCGTTAGGTATAACTACACTATGATACCGAAGGCTTCGAACAAAGAGATCTGTAGTTAGCACACATGCAAGCAACAGGCACATGTAAATGATAACTGGCATGCCTTGCATGCAAGTAGACACGATATTTGATTTTAATAGTGGAGCCGAGGGGTATATTTGGCACTGACACGCCTCGTCTCGTATCTCGTGAACATTTTATTCGCCAGTAACAATTTACGTGCATGTATTTGTCATCCCAACTACTTCATGTTACTGGCATATCTATTTATTATTAGTGTTAAATTAGACAATCGAAACTTTAGCAGTATTTCGGAGCGTGGGGTTTGGTTACCATAGATACCATTCTAGACAAAACTTCAATAATGTGGGTAGTTTCAACATTTATATCTGTAGATTTATTTCACAATCGGAAGTCGTATAACTCCAGATTAGTGGGCGGCCTCCCACACTACACCTCCGACCTCCCCCCGTCCTCCCACCAGATGGGTACGCAACTCGATCTATAAGCGATTAAACTAATCATTTGAATTAATAACGTAATTAAACATTACAATTGTATTCATAAAGATTAATCGATTGTGAACCCTTTCTGCTTATCCGATGTCTTAATTAACATTAAATTTACTTTAAATTTAGCCGACATAAATTATAAAAAACTGATTTATGGTTTAGTGTTCGAGGACCATCAATCATACTAATATTATAAATGCGAAAGCTTAGATGGATGGATGTTTGTTAGAGTTAGCCTAAACGGCTGAACGGATCTCGAAGAAATTTGGTATAGAAAGTTGTCTGGAAGAACACATAGGCTACCAACTTTCTTTTGCACGCGGACGGAGTCGGGGGCAAAAGCTAGTACTATTATATAATATATAATTTTTATATCGATATACCGTAAACAAGACATACATATTTATCTTATAAGCATGTTTTTGATATTACAATATTCTTTTATTATATATAAAAAAATTCATCGGTTTATTTCAGTCGACAGTTCAGACTATATTTAAAAGCGTGAGTACTCAAGGTACTCAGGAGGTATGTCGGGGAGGAGGGTGGGGGTGGCTATTCACACTATCCTTTGTGTCGGACGTCCAGTGACAAAGCCTTTTATTCCACTCCACCACATGTTTGTGACGAAATTAAATGCTCTTGTACAGTATCAATAATAAAACGTATATTCGCTCGACAGCTTATCTATTGATAACAAAATACAATAGAAGATTCGCAAATAACTTAGTTAAGTACACTGTATGTTTATTATCGTATTATGTTATTTTGCCGTATTTATTTCAAAATAATAAAATTACTTCTTATTAGTTCAGTTCTGATCAGATAACTGTCTCAGTAAGCCGCCACCCATGATACAGTTTCAACATGTCGTAGGAATGTAAAAATATTATATTAAAACGAGCTTTCGCCCGCATACTTCATTAGCGTGGAATTAAAAAAAATGGTCGTCTATAACACTCCCGCTACCTTCCAGTCAAAGTCCCGTCCAAATCGGTCCACCCGTTCCAGACATAGCGGTCGCCATTTTCACAGCGCCGAATTAAAAAAAATGTAGCCTATAATATGCCCGTCCATGTCAGCTACCCCAGTGAAAGTCCCGTTAAAATCAGCCCAGCCGTTTCGGAGATTACCCGGTACAAACGCGGTTTGCGGACAGACAGACAGAAAGTTTTTAAATGCGATTTTCGTTATCAGCAACGCAACATCATACATCATCTTCCGAAATCTGGAATTTTTCTTTTGATATTACAAACAGACACTCCAATTTTATTATATGTATAGATAGAAGATTATACTAAAGTTAATCAAAATATGTGCTAAATAAATCAAAATAAAGTTAATGTTGCAATGCACCGCGAATTAAAATAAAAAAAAAGCATCATACATATTCACAGTAGACAGTGATTTATTGAATCGTGCCAAAACCTTTGGAGAACTCGCAAAATTGAAGTCAGAAAATCGTATTCCAATCACAGGTCCGTAGCGACTTTTCACGGAAGTGAAGCTGGTAAACTGTAATATTGGAGCGAGGCAAAAGCGACAGCTTTCCGTCGGTTAGTTAGCACCTTCTCCCCTCCCCTTCCCCACTGTACCCTGATTGATAGTACGGCACTCTGCATTTATCCTTTTACATCAAATACAAAGTCCCTTTTACCTTCCAATATAGCTCCGTGCGACAGTCACCATCTAAAAGCTTTTATCGAATCGACTCGACTGCATCGTTTTTGATCACGATGTCACCGGCAAATCGTAATCTCCCTGAAGAAAATACACGACAAAATGCACATCATGCACGGATTGTTAGGCAATTTGTAAAGGTGCCATTTGATTGGTTGCATTATTACCAGTCCTATAGTACCTACGTTTCTTTATAGATTGAACATAAAACAACATCCAATAACAGGTCACATTTTCGAAATGTAATCGGAATATGACCTGTCAATCTGTTAATGAAATCGTTCAACTTTGACGAGTCTGAACTCGTCGGGGTAAATTACCAACGGGCCATACACGATTTGACGGTGACAATTATATCGGGTGGACAATTTAAATTGGCATCGCATTTAAAGTTGAACAGAGTGCAGTGTAGGTGTTAAAATTCGCTGGACAAAAAGCGAACTCCCCAAAACCCGTCTGACATTTACGAGATTAACTCATCCTATCAAAAGGTTTTAAGAGTATTATTTTTTTCAGAAAAATTTGATGACGTTGTAAAAGGATAATGTGGGATCAAAAATAACTCTTTAGCACTTTAAATATAATTTTAACATAGAAATTAGTTAACAAATTATTAAAAACGCAGGTTTACATTAACGGCGTTTCCTTACTGAATTTACATGTTCGAATTTACAGACGGAAATCTTTTTAAAAATGTATCGTCTTTTGGAAACAAAATCTTCCGGCCGATTTTAGCATTACCGATGCCTCAGACTAGATTTCTACCGCGCCTCATAAAGGGGCGCCCATGGCAGTCGTCCCACCTCGCCCTAACCTAAAGCTGGTACTCAGTTTCAGTGGTGGTATTTTTTTATATACATAAGATAAAGGTGGCTACCTACAGGTGGGAAGAACTAAGTGGTCGACGTCGACAGACATCCACACCAGAGGAACTGGAGTTGCCAGCCTTTTAGGAGATACTCTCGCTTCGTTGATCCAAAAGCCACACAATATTGTCGGAAGAGTTCCGTGTGGCTTCCAAATGACGTGAATACAAATATGTAGTATTCAAGATTACAAATGATGTATGCAAATTGTGGTCATTAGAAAGTGAGACGGAACAAAAGTGTCTGTGAAGATCTGTTTGTCCGCTTGCGTCCGACCAGAACGGCGTAAGTGGCCGAAATTATTCTACAAATGGTGAGTCTTCACTGTAATACTTATACAAAAACATCATGCTATTATTGATTTTTTTTTTAAATTATAATAGTACATTTTATACATGTGTCTTAGAAGTGGATATTCACGGAAGGATAATAACTTATCAAGGGAAAAGTGGTATCGCGATCGCTTGATTTTTGGCCATAAAGTACATGTCATTGTTACTTGGGGTTTTGACTGAACTAACACTTGTATTGATACATACAAAATAACAGACAATTTTTTATTATATTTTTTATATTGTATGAGAAATAAATAAATGCTATGTGAACATTCCACGCGCAGACATCCCAATGGAATAGGTGAAGGTTTGCGAGCGTTCGTACGAAATGTGATTCGATTTGATCAAATAAACTGAACTATGACGAAGTGAATGTTATATTTATTTTAGTTTTATTAACCCTTAGTGTAGATTTCTTAAATTTAAATGTAGATAGTATAGTATTAACAACTTAAATATATAGAATTAAATTAAGCGACGCTTAAACGCTTTTTATTATAATTTTGACGACTGAGTAAGAGACGACGACTGAGACTAAGCAAAGCGTTTAACATTTGTTTCAGTATTAGGTCCTGAAAGTGGTAAGCAACAAAGATGTAGTAAAGGTTTTCAAGTTATGAAGTGTTCTCGGGAAAGCGAGTTGCTTTTTTGTAAGAGAAGGGGGAAAACGAGCAGCGGGAACATTGAGGTGATCATCCACATGGACATCGTTAATACCAGGTTAACTGGAGATGTTGCCGGCGTTATATAAAAAAAACTTCACCGATAGATCCATCCTTCCATATATGGAATGGAATTTAGATATATCTAAATTGTAGAATTTAGAAGTAAGAAATAATCAGAGCAAATAAATTGCCATTAGAATACTGCTGGGAGGATCTATAATTAGAACACGGGACACATTTCCTGATGGTTTGTTTGACTTATTAGTTCGCGCACCGCGTTGGTAAAATTAATTACCTTAATGGAGTCACAAATATTGATAGTTTGCACGCTTCGCCTGAAATCTCTCGATCTCCCTCGGTCATAATTAATTAATTAAGTAATACGTAACTTATCAATTATATTCCAAAGTTTCCTGTCTGTCGCGTTGCCAGACTTGGTACATTATTCTTCAAACCTTTTTTTCTAGGGGAAACAAATGAGGACATGCGTCGCGATTTCAAAACGACCGGCAATAGTAATACAGTCAGAGGGTGGAATACAGCGTGTATGTAATTATAGTGGAGGAACTTTATTTCCTACCCGACTAGGATGTCATTTGACGCTCGCAGTTAGTTCGAAAACTTGTCATGGCCACATAGAACTGTATAAAGCTGTTGTAGTTTGCTTTACTATATGGTAAGAGAGTTTAACACTATTAATGAGCATGTTTATGTATAGGACATTATTATAGTATGGAAAATGTGCTTTGATGTAATGCAGTGAACCAACCGTAATCGTGAAGGGTATTTTAAGTTATGAATTTAAGCTTTTGAAGGTACAGACGAGCTAGATTTTGGAAATTGGTCACAAATGATGTTTGTTATCACTTAACGGTTGAATGGTTATGGATGAAATTGAAGATGAAGATGAAGACAAACTGCAGTCTGAAATAACACCAGCAATCTACACAACTCAACTACTTCCAGGTGGTCGCGTGCGACATAGTTGTACAATAGTAACCATAAGACGGTAATACATGCCTTTAAAATGGGATAGTAGCTGGCATACCAGCAACTGGCGTAATGCCTATACATGCCAGTAAAATGTCCACGCGACGAGACGTGTGAGTCAAGCTTATCTCCTCGTCCTCTCCCTCAACCTGCAGGTAGCTGTCATAAAATCAAGTATAGTGCTATCAAAGATTCAGAAAATGTATAGAGGAAGCATACTTGACAATTCACTTGAGGCATTTTACACATGATACTCACTAACTCTATCTATTAATAGTATTATTAACACTTAATTCGACGGAGTTTTTTAAAAAAAAACTGTTTTTTTTTGTTTATTCACATTTTTGCATATAAAATAAACTACTTCAGTAGATTTTTTTTAATTATTTGTTCGTCACACTGGACACTATCGAATTAAGGGTTAATTCTATTTAAATGAATTGACAATAGATGTCACTAAATCATATTTAGATGTTTATATTTTATTTTGTGAGACTGTTTAGTTTATTTTCTAACAAAAGATGGAGCTCATTATAATTTTGTAAAAATGTTAATATTATGAGTACGTACTAAACTTGACAACTAACATACCTTTCAAAGAAGTTACCAGTGAAAAAATGTTGTTCACTATGTCTAGTCTATATATTTCTTAAATGCCTTTGGCTAGCATGCATGCCTGCAGCAGGCAATTGCCAGTAGCTTGCATACATGTGTGCCATTACTGGCATTCGTAAACCCATATCTATCTATACTAATATTATAAAGAGAAAATATTTGTATTTTTGTATGTATTGAAATAACTCAAAAACTATTGGGTCGATTCCAAAAATTCTTTCACCATTAAAATGCTACGTTACCCGTGAGTAACATGGGCAATACTTTTTTATTATTTTATAATTTCATGAGGACGAAGTCGCAAGCAGCAGCTAGTGTTTCCATGTTTCGGTAGTGCGTACATTATTATGTTAGTGAGTTTCAGTGCAAAATGCACAGTACCAAAGTGTAAACTCCGAACACAATCTAAGCTGACAACGTATTTCCATCGGACGTGGTAAAGTTGTAACAAGGTGTTGAGTCAATCCCACTTTCATTATAACTCGATGCCTGCAAACGAGTTTTGCTATTGAAATTTAAATCCTCACCCACGGGAGGAGGGAGGGTAGACCGCGTGTTGCAACTGACGTGCTTTGTGGACTTATAAATGAGGCATAACGGTCGAAAATTGAATTTTCATTTAAAACATTATTTAGTTGCCTGTGGCTTCGTCAGCGCGGAGAATATTAAAACAATAGTTCAGTTTGCAACATTTATAAAAAAGACGCACGTTGAAAAAACGACATTCGAGTACAGGACGCCTTAATATTTTGTGAAATTCTAATAAAATTAATAAGCCCATGTTACTCCCGCATACATCGGTTATTTTCCATAAAAAATCCCGTCAAAATCGGTCCAGCAGTTTTATTACCCGAAATAAACTTGATCTTACGAGCAAAAAATAATTAAACAAGTGTTTTGGTAAACGTAAAACCGTACGCGGCCTAAATAAAAATATTTAATTTGGATATTACGTACATCATTATTATCAACCCGTCCTTATCCAAGTTATTTATTAATCTATACTAATATTATAGAGAGGAAAGATTTGTATTTTTGTATTTTTGTATGTATTGAAATAACTCAAAAACTACTGGGCCGATTTTAAAAATTCTTTCACCGTTAGAAAGGTAATTTATCCGTGAGTAATATAGGCTATATTTTTTAATTTCACGCGGGCGAAGTCGCGAGCAACAGCTAGTTTATAATAATTTAATTAGGAAAAAAAGGTTAAAACAATGTCTTACAAAACTAGGTATAGTTTAAGATTGATTTAATTTTCAAGGTAGCTTATTAAGTTAGGTAGTTTACTAAGTTAACGTTACTAAGTTTAAGTTTAAGTTATCTTCTTTAGGTTCGGTCTAGCAGGTTTTCGTCCTCCAGGTTAATCTAACATCTATCATTTCAGTCACAGTCACTCCCTTCCGCATCCATCTTTCTAGACCTAAATTGTAAAACTGCATACGAATGTAATCATTTAAATAATGTTTGTATGTTCATAATTATATTTCAAAGCATTTCTTACTTGTGCGTTGTCTAAAGACTTCGTCTCGAGTCTTAAATAACATTTGCCATACGATGGTAACGTTATTTCCGAGCGTTTGCCTTTTCATTTCGTTTAGTGCGAACTAAACATGAGGGCGCTGAGAGCTTCTTTGGTTCCGTAAAAGTATTTCTGTGAAAAATATATCTCGGAACGACAATCTCATTGAGGTGTGATAGGAGGAAACTTGTGTAGGACTATATCTTCTGACTTGCAGCGCCATTCTTTTCAATATTAAAAGTACATTTTATTTACTATTTTTTTAATAACAAATGTAATTCGTTTCTACAAAAATAACACAACTCAGGTACGGTAGACGTAGGACGTAAAGAATGTTATGAACGCGAATGTTTAGATGGATGGATGTTTATTGGTGCTTTTATCCAGAGCGGCTTAAAGGATCTTGCGGAAATTTGGCATAGGAGA
>LD688966.1:699263-791957 GCA_003118335.3 Papilio memnon
GCCTTGTGGGCATCCTTTCGTAATCCTCACTGTGTGGGAGTCATTGATGCAGATTGCTCTTTTGCTAAGCATAGTCAATTACTATATAACAATGTTTGAATTGATGAATTCTAGTATCCCGTTATATTGTTATCCTTATATATATATATATATATATATAAAAGAAAGTCGTGTTAGTTACACCATTTATAACTCTGGAACGGCTTTACCGATATGGCTGAAAATTCGCGAGGAGGTAGCTTAGAGCAAGGAGACGGACATAGGGTACTATTTATTCCGTTCGACAGCGATGAATGGACGAATGTTTGTTAGAGTTTGTAGCCTAAACGGGTAAAAGGATTTCGCTGAAATTTGGTAAAGACGTGGAGGTCTGGAAGAACACATAGGCTACTCAATTTTGTTTTTTTTTAAATTCAACGCGGACGGAGTCGCGGGCGAAAGCTAGTTATTAATACAACAATGTTTTCCTATAATTTTTGTACTGTTATTCATATTCAGACTGCATACGCGTCCAAAAACTAAGAAATCCGTCTAGAAAAGTGTAATGGATTTAAAATCGTATGGCCGCATCACCTATTTAATATAAAATTAACCCAACAATAATAAATATTCATAACCAGTAGCAATCTCTGCGGCATTTATGTCGTTGCATTTGAGATGTAAGAATGCCACTTGATAACTTTGGTGAGTAAAATAAGAGATATACGTATACGGGCTTACTAATGGAATGCCTACCCTGGGGAAACAATTTTTTTAATTGCTATCGATAAATAACTGAACAATGAATATAAAATAATGCTTTCAAACGAAAAGTCAACAGGTTTTCGATCAAATCGATCCTTCTTTTTTTATAACATGAGTTACATGAGGTGGCAAACGAGCGGCCACATGATCCCGCCAAAATGGCGAAGCGAGCGATGCCCATAAACATCCGAAATTGCAGATGCGTTGCCTAACTTTAAGCGACAGGGGAGGAGACGCACATAAAAAGGATGTTTCTCCATCCCATCCCTTCTTGATCATATCTTATCATCTCTAATATGTACCATGGGCGTCACCATCTGATCATCCATGCTACATCCTCTGCTCGCAGCTCCCATGTATGGTCTTATTCCAAGTTGTTTCATATGTTACTTACATATTCGATACTCTAGGGATCTAGGCAGCTCTCCCGCTACACCCCTGTTAACGTCTACGACATGAATGACTATGAAGACATGAATCGCACGTATGGTAACGGAAGTAAATTCCTTACTTACGGAACTTCAATATTCTCATCACATTGTAGTTAGTAAAATCACTCATCTATGGCTCACTGCCAGCGTTTTGTTCTTTATAAACGACAAGACAAAATTAAAAGAAAAAATTCAAAGATTTACTTCTTTTGTATTCTCCACGAGCAATAGGAACCGTTATCCGATAGTTTGCACCTTTTTTAGTATTGCGGGATAATCTTCAAAAGATGTCCTGCCATCTGGCGGAAAGACAACTTTATATGAGACTAAAACCGTTGGTGGTCATAATTTAGAGCAACTGGATAGAATCCCGGATTCTCCAGCGTAAGGGTAACGCACCGGGAATTTGCATTCGCTCCTGCCGACCCAGGGAGACAATTTCTCCTCGTGCCTTCACGTAATTAGGCTAACTCAGAAGCAAATTTCTTGTATAACAACCGTTTTACAAGAAATGTTTAAGTTTCAGGAGTTTTGGCGTAACGTGAGTTTTCTCTATGGTTAAGGGCTTAGATTGGAACAAGGTATTTTTTCTATAAAATAGAGATAACAAACATAGAAGGTGTAATGTAGAGGCCAGTATTGTAATGGCGTGGCATTGCACGAGACGGTCGCTGGGATGTTGGTGGCATATTAATGGAACGTATGCTTCCGCAAGCCTAGTATCCTCGATAAGGAAATTATTACTCTAACAATAATGAAGTGGTGATAATATAATTGTTACTCTCTTTTGTTATTCTTTTAAGAAATCATTATTTGGCCTTTTTTGATTATCAGGACTTAAGTATGAATCCTGAAGAGCTCCTGTACCTCCAAGAAATGCTCAAAATAATAAAAAATTACGTCACAAGTTCAACAATAGATAAGAGTAGTGAAGTTGAACAATGGTGCCTTGTCCCAGGATTCGTTCCAATGACCAGCGGCGTGGCGTTTCCTTCGGGGTCGGCGATCGGCCACCAGCCCAACAATGACCTCATTACCACCGCACAATACCACTCTTAGTTAAGTTATCGAGAAAAAACAAAACAAAGAACAGAAATCGGTCAACAATCGGATTGTTCGAAAATTGTAAATAATGAGTGTCATAGTCGATACTGAATGGGTTTTGTTGTCAATGATAGTAATAGTTGATGATGTTAATATAGAATTTTATAATAAAAGTTACAATAGAAATAGACAGACGGTACGGTTTCCACCTAAACATGACAAACTGCCATAAAGTATTATAATTTTCTTTTCAACAGAAAAGTCACTATCAGACGCCAGGCATTACCAGAAAATCAACGCCAAGTGTTAGCAAATTCTGTAAATTCCTATCGCTTATAGTGCCCTACATATTATTCTAGACCAGCGGTCTAATTCGGTACTGGATTAGAGCACAGGAATAGAATAAAGTAAACTATACATAACGTATAGTGTTTTTCATGTATAGCGTTAAGTAACTATTTCTTTCAACATTGCCAATAATTATTTAAACAAGTGAATATTGACTACTCAGGTCATCCAAGACTCAGGATCAGTAATGATTTATTACAATTTAATTTCACTCGTTAGCAATAACATGTCAGTTAAGATGCTGTTATTTAACTGCAGCCACTGTAAGGAACAATAAAGGATTCTTGGCACATTCATACATATCCGTATACAATTACGTTATTAGTCACGAAGGATGAATTGTTTGACACCCGTCGGTTGAGCGGATATCATTTGTTTTGTCATTATTGCCAGATGTATGCTTTCGTACATCGCATGTGGTCGGGTCAGTTGCTCTGTTACCTCAAGCTGTTTGTTTGTGACGAAGAGAAGCCTTTTCATGACCA
This sequence comes from Papilio memnon, assembly GCA_003118335.3. NCBI lineage: Eukaryota > Metazoa > Arthropoda > Insecta > Lepidoptera > Papilionidae > Papilio > Papilio memnon. The sequence goes on from LD688966.1 coordinate 702,316, forward strand.
TCTTTTACCGCATTTACCACGGGGAGTGTTCCAAGAAGCTATTTGGAACGTTTCCTGTCAAAGAGTTTCGTCATCGTACGACACGACAGACCGCCAGGTACCATCCTCAACATCTTGATGGGTGGCAATGTTCAACTGTGAGGTTTTCCCGGAACTTTCTGCTTCGCACAGCCGCGTGTGGAACGGTCTGTCCTCGGCGGTATTTCCAAACCAGTGTGACTTAGGGTCCTTCAAGAAGCGAGCGTACCATTTCCTTAAAGGCCGACAACGCACCTTTAATTCCTCTGTTGTTGCGGATGTCCATGGGCGTCGTTGATCACCTTGGTGTTCGCGCAGCTCAAACGCTCATCTCTAACGCTAGTTTGATGCTATTCATCTTCAGATATTTTTTTGTGCTTCTGAAAAATAAAATATCACTGACTCTGCAGCTTCAGTTTATGTAGCTGGATGTTTATTTGAGTATAATGAACCAGAGGGCGATTCCAAAGAGTATACGGGAGGATCAGTATACACAGAGGGAGACGTGGAAGAGACGAAGACCTGGGCTGAGATGACCATACCTAGTGAACACTGTCTCCAATCAGTTAAGTTCTAGTCAGGTGTTGTAGAAAGCCTAGCATTTGCGTTTCTTGTACCGTGTTGTCTCGTGAGGTTTTACGTGTGCTGTGATGCAAACGTCAATATAACTAAAATTCTATATAATACGCATACCTAGTCAATGGTGATACATAAGCCCGAATTAACGAGTGAAAGTAAAATAAAGAGTTGAAAAAGAATTAAAGCGAACTGATTGTAGCGTCTTTCTTTGGGCTCTTTCACAAAACCTTATATTTCAAGTCTTATTGTTGCCTCGCAGCCATCCACATTGAATCTAATTACATTCTCAAGTTAGTTATGTGAGGTATGTACATGTATGTATAGCATGCTAACCTTTTGCTATTCAATTTTCACTAACGCAAATTTATTGAAAACTCGATGAAGTGCATTAAATATTTGTCACCCGAGTAAGGTTTTACAAACAATAATTTGTGTAAAAAGTATAGATGTCAAACACTATCCTCGACAAAGTTCCTTGACCTGCATTGTGTGACAGCGGTCTTTCCATATATCAGCATCGGTTGGGTTCATTCAACTTTCATGTTTTTATTTTTCTCTCTACCTCGATCTCGAATGACAGAATTACATAAATTAGAATATTTTAAACATGTTTATAATTGTGACCAACGATGTATTTGTACGATTTTAATATTTTTCCGGTTTTTATCCGTATGTTTCGATTACTTAAAAAATTCAATATTTAAGTAACTAAAGAAGTACGACGACGTTCATATATAATGAAAGGGAATTAAAATCCTCGATTATTTTGGATCCTAAGGTCCTTACTTTGGAATGTGTAAGAAAAGTTATCGTTTATTCGAATCACTATTTTCATTATTTATTGTGAGGATGGATCCTGACGCAAAGACCCATCTGGGAAACAATGGCTTTTCAAGCGAAGACATAAGCCCTAATTTCACTTGACATCTAGCTCGACGCTGTTACCATTGAATCTGTACAGAAAATTTGTGTTGCATTGAAATTGGCACTAATTCTCGAATGTTCTTTTCTTGTTGGACGTCTACGATGTTCTTTAAAATGCTATGTTCATGTATAGATTTTTTTATATTTATTTTTACTATTTCATATCTCGTGACAAGATAAAGCTTTTGTTAAATGACATTTTTGCAAGACGACCAGCAGTTGCAACTGTTAATTACTTGTACCTACTTATCTACGTGTATTTTTTCTTGTATCACAAATATTGTTAAAGAAACCCAGCAAAGGAATAATAAGCGGTGAATCATGAACAAGTCATCTTACAATAACTAACTACTCCGTGTTATTAATTAAATAACACATTTAAATGTATTGCCATTTCCATAATCTACATACTACATACATAATCTACGAGTACAATGTTCCCGCGGCCGGACTGTCGATCCCTTAACATTTTAATTATAATATTTATTTACTAAAATCTAACTAAACAGAGTTATTATTAACACATTCATCAGCAACTTTCCATGAAAATTCCCATCAAAATTTATATTTGGAAAGAAGTTTTTTTACTACTGTGGATGTACCACATTGTATGTCAAAGTGTTAAGTGTCGATAACACTTTATTGTTATAAAAGATCGCAAAATTCCTAATTTTTACAAAAATAAACATAAGATTCTGAGCATGAGCGACTGGGAGCGTGCGAACAGATGGGTATTATTAAAGTTGAAAACCCCATTTTCGAATTGACACAAAATAGTTCACAGGGACAGGATTAGATTTACGGGAGAACGATCAAATATGCGAGTACTTTTATGTAAAGACTAGCTTTTGCCCGCGACTCCGTCCGCGTGAAATTTAAAAATGATAATAAAGAAATGAAAAGGTATAGACTGTTTCTCACAGATAAATTACCTTTCTAATGGTGAAAGAATTTTTAAAATCAGCCCATTAGTTTTGGAGCCTATTCATTACAATCAAACAAACAAAGTTTTCCTCTTTATAATATTAGTATAGATCACAGCCGTTAAAATGAATGTAAATGTTACGAGACAACTTTTTCTGCAACTTTGTTCATGTGCTCATTTTACAGTATACTATCTGTTGCTCGCTACTTCGTCCGCGTGAAATTAAAAATAATAAAAATTATAGCCAGTGCTACTTACTAATAACGTAGCTTTAAACAGTGAAGGAAATTTTGAAATCGGCCTAGTAGTTTTTGAGTTATTTCAATACGTACAAAAATACAAATCTTTCCTCTTTATATTAGTATAGTCATGCGAATGCCCGTTATTGACGCTCAGTGCTGACATTTTTAATTTGATATTGGCTACACAGAACATAAAATGTAAAGAAATCTGTTTTTTATAATATTATTTATAAGATCTTTAGGTATACGAGTATAACATAAGTATCATTCATAAAATATGTCAAAAACTTGATTTTCTTCTGCCAAATTAAGGGTCTAACTGTTCCTTTAAAAGTATGCTTGTGAAGGCAACATTTTAACTTTCAGTTAAACTCAAACTTAGCTTAAGCTAAATCAAATTTAATTTCCGGAACTTTTTTCCAAATATTTTGTACTGTTTTCTTGGTTTTTTTGTTTTTTTTTTATTATTTGTTAAGCGCTTGACCACGATCCCACCTGAAGGAAGAGACGATGCAGTCGAAAGATGGTACGTGCTAGCTTAATAGGTAGCTGTTCACTCTCCTCTGAAGGCCCCATATATTCCGTGTAACTGCATGCAAAATGCAGTCAACTATTACTTAGGTAGTCTCATTGATATTAAGTAAGATAAGTTTACCATTCACAGTTTATCTCGTTGCACAGCATAGAGCCTCTTTCACACGCCATCTTTACACAGTGCAAGCTGAAGTAAACTTCATCATTCTAACATGAAGTAACACAACCTTATCTTATTTGAAGGATATTTTGCTCGACAGGTAACGTAACTTTGCTTAACTTTGCTTTTGCTTTGGCTTGTTTATACGAGTACTTCCATTCCATTTGGACCTGCAGTGAAGTTGGAGATGTTACTTGAGCCATATCATTTCCCGGAGTGTGTTATAATCTATATATCTATATATATAAAAGTAAGTCGTGTTAGTTACACTATTTATAACTTAAGAACGGCTTTATCGATATGGCTCAAAATTGGTGAGGAGGTAGCTTAGAGCCAGAAGAAGGACATAGGATACTATTTATTCCGTTCGACAGCGATGGAAGGATGGATGTTTGTTAGAGTTTGTAGCCTAAACGGGTAAACGGATTTCGATAAAATTTGGCATAGACGTGGGGGATCGTCTGGAAGAACACATATTCTTCTCACTTTTGTTTTTTTTAATACCACGCGGAATGAGTCGCGGGCGAAAGCTAGTTGTCTTTAGAAGACTGGAGGAATCCTAAGGATTCGACGAATTGAAGCTATAAAATACAATTGCCGATTGCATATACTCTTGTGGCCATTTCATTTTAATTTATTTAAACTATATCAATAACTAGCTATGTCCTGCGAGTTTGCATGGCGCTGAAAACTGTACATTTACCAAACTGTCACCGTCAGTAACTTATTTAAAAAAAATAACTATCAAGATATTTCAGTTAATTATGACAGGTAGTAAATATTCAAATGTAGCCAGTGTCCAAACAAACCCTATACCAAAGAACATTTCTGTGTTTTTGACCGAATTCCCAAAAGAAGGAGGTACTCAATTCGTCTGTATGTTTCTTTAATTTTCGTATTTAAATGGTTGGAATTTTCTATTTAAGTGAAAAATGGACTTTGACTTATTTTGACATCTTCGAGTTGTTTTATTCGTATTTGCGTAAAATTTCAAGCTTGTTTTGAATGTAAAAAAAAATACTTTAAGTACCTATTATTTGCATCGACTTAAATTAAGACTACACTGATTTAAAATATAACTAAATCCCATGAAAACCCACTACATTAGCGCAGACCTCGCCAGCCGATAGCTTAGTCTCAGGGCCGGTTTTGGTATTACCGGCGCCCAGGGCGAGAAATCTAGGGCGCCCCCTAACTGCAATACAAACTTATACGAAAACCGTTTTGCGCCTGTGGCGGCCCTTTATGCCCGCCGCGCTAGGCGGTCGCCCGCTTAATGCGTATGATGAAATGATGGTCTAACTGCTTGGTCTAGAGGGGGGAAGCTACTATTAATATGGTCTTATATCTAATCTACATTTTTGGAATCTCTAGGAGGGATCAGATGCCCCTCCCCCCAATCAATACAATTTAGTAGTAGAATTGCAGGTCAAGTTACAATAGGTATTGTATTCATATTCCCAATATTTGGATAGAAAGGCCACTAACAAGGGTGTGCCACCGTGATATTGTGAACATCGACAATTTCTTATCTGACTAGGTTAAAATTGATGGTAAATTGTTAGTTTTGAATTAAAGGATGGCAAATGAGAAAGCGGCTGCCTTAATTCATCGAAATAGCGAAGCCTTTGCTGCCGGATGGAGATTTATCGACGGAGGAGGGGACACAGAGAGAAAATAATATAATTAAAATTGTGTTTCTTTGATCACTTATGATCCCACTATGCCTTCGCAAGTTGCAGAGTTACGAATATTTATGAAAAACTGAGACTGCTTAAAAATTTAACTAAGTACTAAAGTTTTTTACTTCTATATCTGTACAACGTCGAAACAAGAGTAATTTTCCAAATAAAAACTAAATGTTTTTAGATATACAACTATCATTCAATTAGTCAATATAAAACCCAAACAATAAAGCGACAATATTAAAAAATAATGGAGCAATTGTCAATTTCCATTTTACAATGAAAATACGTTAGGCTAGCAATCGGGCATTTGGGGAAAAGGAAAACGGCCGGCCCTAGCTGGGTCAGTATATAAAAGAGTGAGTGGGGAGGGCGAGAGTCAGTTGCTCAGCGGCGACGGTCGAGGCAGTTGTGGCAGCTCGCGTGTCAGTCGTGACGAATCCGGACGATCCCCGAATGACTAGGAACAAACCTAACATCCATAGAGACCCATTTCCATCTGTACATGTCCCGATGAGGTAAGTCCAAAAGCAATGCGATTTATTTTATTGTGTACGTAATTTATTTTTTTTATTTTCCGTTTACTTTTATTTAAGTTAACCGTTTTAAAAAAAATATTTCGTTTGTGTCTAAAAAGTTAAACGGCAGATTTAAAAACTATATAAAATTAGCGCGAATGAAAATAAATTAATAGTGAAGTAATTTGAAATTAATTATAAGTGCTTTGCAATAAAAATTAATGTATTACTTCAGTTTTGAGTATGAGATATTTATTTTTTACCGCGCGAACATCATTTTTTTTTACTAAAACTTAATACTTCTATAAATATATTTTAAACGTTGAATTATTTGAAGTACATATTGTTTATATTTTGCACATAATTAATTCTTGAAATTAAATTTAAGCAATTATTTTATTTGTTGGAAACAAAAAAAAAATATCGGACGCAAAAAATTTATGTAAAACTGAATTGAAAACACGTTGGTTTTTGTTTTTGCCAATTGTTTTACAGTGTAGGTCTAAACATCGTCTGCCTTTCTTCTTGAAAGAAGCGAGTCAAAAATGTTTCTAAAAAAACGGCAGTGGAAACTTGTGTCGAAAGGAGTTTCGTGATAAAATCTTTTCGACGCTTTTCTCGAATTTATTAAAGTCAAGATGACTTTCTGGCTATATAACATCATCTTTAAAATAAATTATCCATGATACTTCAGTAATTAATATAGACAAGTTCGATTGAATTACGTATCGTCGTCGCCAGCTCACTATACGTCCCCGCTAAGGGACTGAGGGGCTCGAGCCTACCCTAACAAGGAGTAACTAGGCCATAGTCTACAACGCTGGCCCACTGCGGGTTGGTTGACTTCACACATATCTTTGAATTTCTTCGCTGATATGTGCAGGTTCCATCACAATGTTTTCCTTCACTGTAGAACGTCGCGTATGTACATGTAAAATTCGAAAAATGGAAATTATTTTACGGCGGGATTCGAACCCAAGACTTGTAGATTACTAGTCAAGTACTCAAACCCCTGAGCCATCGACGCTGTTCCGACGAATTACGTATATCGGTTTATAATTTAAAATTATTCACGTGTCCTTTATTCGGTACGATATTAAAATAAATTGAAGGTAATCGACGAAACAATTACCTAATTAATCAAAAAGTGTTGAATTATTTGGCGACGAATTTTAACCTTTTAACCATTCGATAATCGCATCCATTTATCTGGCAGTATTTAATTTCTATCGCCAGACTGTTCATGTCGAATTAAAAAAAATTTAGTACTTCTTTTCCAAGTTTTGTTTTACTAAAAGCATCCAAACGCATTACACGTGCCTATATTGAAATGTATTTAATTATTATTTTACAAACATCAGTATAACTTTGCCGAGTTCGATAAAAAAATTCTTTATTTCTCTCCGATTAATGAAATCGATAAGTTTCGGTATTGAACAATTTTTTTCAATATTAAATTCGAAACATTTTGTACGTAACGGGTTACGATTTTCCATCCTTGTCAGTTATATTGCGTTACGCTTCATGCACAATTTAAATAACATACTGTATACTAACTTATTAAAACTTTCGTGAGACATTATACTATATAAATTATAACACGGCTCAACTCACGGACCCCCAACGGGTTCGAAACTGTCGGTGCCTACACCGAACGTTCCCACGTGAGTTGAGCCGTGTTATAATTTATATACTGTATACTGTTTATTGAATTCTATACTTTTGTTAACATATAGGTTTATTTCTCTTATGACAAAATACAAAAATTAACATTTTTACACGTTTACAAAACTAACAAAACGTGGAATAATTATCTAACGTACTGTGAATGAGAAAAAATTATAGAAATAAAAAGATATCTTCTATCTATACATATAATAAAATTGGAGTGTCTGTTTGTAATGTCAATTTTTGTCTGTCTATCTGTCCGCAAGCCTGTTTTCTTCCGGTTAATCTCTGAAACGGCTGGGCTGATTTTAACGGGACTTTCACTGGAGGGTAGCTGACATGGAAGGGCATATTATTTACATTTTTTTTAATTCCGCGCTGTCAAAATGGCGACCGGACCGCTATCTCTGGAACGGGTGGACCGATTTGGACGGGACTTTGACTGGAAGGTAGCTGGTAAAAAGTATTTGCACGCGGGAATGTTATAGATGACCATTTTTTTTATAAAATTCCACGCTAACAAAGTTTGCGGGCGACAGCTCGTTTATAATATAGTTGTTAGTACGATTAGTGTTCTTATAGTTTTTCATGCAGAAAAATATTAGTTTTGTTAGACTGTCGCGGTAAAAGCTTCGTTAAGATACAGGATTGCAAATGAAACCTTTTCTCACATATTAGTAATAATGGGCGTTGCCATTGGCAACTGCCTCAAACCCTAGACGGTTGAAATTGTATTAACTATGGAAAGGTGGACCTTATTTTGTTTTGATTAGTACAATTATTCTCAATACCATACAAATAATGTATGACCGTGAATCGACACTTGTAATACGTGTGCAAAAGCATATCGCTATCACCTTCAATGCCTTTGAAAAATGTGAGACAACAATAGGTATATGTCCTTGTGTTCTGTAACAACGATAATACAATCTTTATGAAGACATTGAAAATTAAAAATCTGTGTTCAATGTCTATAAATGAAGTATCGAATAAACACTTTTTGTAGTTTCCAATAGATAGAAAATATGATTACAATGAACAATGCGTGACAAGTTTACCCTCTTTATCGTTCCCATAGCCGTCATAACTATCAATATTCACAATAAGCTATTATGTCCCATAAATTAAAAATATTGGTAGACTATATAAAAAAAAACTTAAGTTAACACGTAGCTATCGTGAGAAACACAATGTGTAAGTTAACAATTAGCTATGTCGCGTCACGACGACGCCTTAACTGAATAAATACATGCGAATTCACAAATAAATATACATCGACTGTTTGTACCGGGGGCACTGAATGGATCACTCCCTGTCACCGGGCGTAATTTAGCAGACACATAGTTACATTTTCCTACTAAATATTTCATACTTCAGCGTTGAAAAAATCATTCGCAAAACAAAACAAAATGCAATCGTGTCAAAAACCAGTCTTCATCATCAACTTGCCCTTATCCCTTACGGAGGGTCGGCACAGTATGTGCTACTCTTCCATACATTTGTATCAGCCGTCATATCTGAATCCACTCCCTTCTTAAGCATATCTTCTTTCACACAATCCATCCATACTTTCTTCGGCCTTCCTCTTCCTTTGTAGCCATCCGCATTCATTTTTAACACTTTCTGGTTTATGTCCCCATCGTCTTGTCGCATAACATGTCCATACCACGCTAACCTTTTGCTTCTCAATTTTAAAACCAGTCTTAAAAAGGAAAATACTTTTATTTGTTCCTACAAAAGACCTCCAGATTACAAGTCAAGGTCTAACCCATGAGTTACCGTTAGAGTAGAATTGAACTAACTATTATTATTTTACATCTACAAAATGTTAAGTAAGATCATCTTACTTGGTCCCACAAAAACTTAACACGTTTCGGCGCAACAGAGCGCAACTTAAGTCTTGTTTGGAAGAATAATTTTTATTTCAGTAAAATGATAATTCACAACTTAAAGAGGATAACTATTTTGTTGTAATAAAAGTCATCATCATCATCATCTTCACCCTTATCCTACTCTCTTAGTGGCGCAACAGGTTTTCGTCCTCCAAATAACTCTACCTCTCTCTCACTTTTCACGCAATCCGTCCATCTCTAGGTCTACCTCTACCGGTGTACCCTTCCACACTCTTAACATTCTCATACCATGCTAACCTTTTACTCCTTACCTTCTCTACCACTGGGGCTAGCTACTTTTGTTGTAATAAAAGTAGCTAATTTTTATTATAAAGTTCAGACGTTTAGGTACATTTAACCATTCGTTAGTGTTTTTGGTTCGATAACTTCATGAAAAGCGTTTCCGAACTACATAACTTGAGTTTTACTCCGTTGAACACTAATGGCACGTCGCTAGTAAATCTCGCTCGAATGTAAAAATCACTCGTGATAAAATAAAATCTTATGAAGATTTCCCCCCGATACCGAAAAGGATAATGATAAAATAAATGGAGAATTAGTCATACAAAAATTGTACAGTCAGCTGCAATATGTATAGATTTACAAAACTATAAACTTGTATAGGCTTTCGTTTTCAAAAAGATGTATGCAATTATCCGTTACAAGTTAGTAGTTGACTGTAGACTTGGAGAAGTTTACAAGTAAATAGGCAGGCGAAACTTCAGTCACATAAACGACTGACAAATTTTGACTAATGGATGACGTATTTTTTGCCTGAGCACAGTCAATCAATTTTGTTATCCAGAAACAGTGTCATTCTTTCTTTGTGGTCAACTCAACACTGTCCATGCATCCTTTATATCCAGGTCAATAAGTGAACAACCCTATATAATTAGGTCATAAGGTTATTGCCCTCTACTGCGTCTTCACAAGTTATTTTTTATTATAAAATTGCACAGAGTCACAGAGGATCGTGGCCAGTGATAGAATTAGTGCAAAATTACATTCCCGCCGGCATCGTGCTCGCAACCTAATGAATTACGAAATACCAGGAACTACCGGGTTTATTTTTCCCATATACAACCTACATGTTTCTTAAGGAATTTTCTTTCATTTTTTTTCTATTACTCACTGATGTTAATTGGTAAATATGTTTAAGGTTGATGTAATTGAAATTTAATTTATCAAGTTTTCTGTTTAACATTTTGGTTTACTTCTTAAGGAAGAGGTCGGTTTAAGCCTGTCAAATATGTATTTTTCAATGTCTCTATAAACATAAATTTAAAACATCGAAGTGCATGTTTTTTTTCTTAACTGTTTACTAAGATCGCCGACATTTGTTTACAAAGGTGTAAGAAAGTTTTAAAAATATAAAATTCCGTTTGCTTTTGTGTCGGCAACTGGTAACAATAAAAGTCCATATGATAGGCGACTCGTCATGAAAATAAATATCAGCACGTCTTAAACATAGCAAAGGACATTCCTTTCGTAGGAAATAATCTATAATAAATAACATTAGCACATTGCTTCTTGTAACTCTGTTAAATAATTGTTCCTTTTTAGTGAATACTTAGAATACGGTATTGTTTATTTAAATAATAGACAGATTAACAATAGGCGTTTACAATTAATTATTTAGAATGTAATCTTTCCTTTTACCATCACATTTAACTAATGTTAAACAAATAAACTTCGAATTTTAACATTATCTTATTTAAAATCAGAATAGAAAGAAGTAAGACGTGAAAAACTAAGATGAGCAAAATATAACGGAATTTTAGAAAATTGTACTTTTTTAAATTGTATCATCGCTGATTGTCCCTAAATCACGTTAAAGTCGGATGTATATCGAATCGAAAAATCGCCGAAAACTTCCGAATAACCGCCAATGTACACAGCAATAATAATTCACACCTCATTTGAGTTTTTGTGTTTACAAAACAAGACTATTACTTCGAATGGAGAGACTTATGTCTTTTTAATGGTTGGCCTTTCTATCTAGAATTCTAAGTATACGAATAACTGTACACCGATATCAAACAGACAACCGGTTTGTATTTCGTATATATTTTATATATAATGGATTTTAGTACGTTTAGATGTTTTCGATCTCATTTAATAGCTGGCGCTTTAGTATGTTCTTAGTTTAAGAGGATGCTAACTAATAGGACCTATAAAATTATTTAAAAACAAAAAGTCATAAAATAGATACGTATATGATCTACATAGAAAACTCAAAAACTACTTTTTAGTTGGTATTTTAATAGGTTCTTGTTGCTTGTTGCCATTGTACTTAATGGAAGGCATAAGGACATCGGAATTCTTCAAAACTCTCCTTCAAAAACTGCTTCTTCGTATATACCTTCTTTTCGTCCTTTTCTGAAATATTTGAGATTTAGCGACGATCAAACTGGAAGTATCCATTATTGAATTGCATAGAAAAGTAGTGTCAGTGTTTAATATTATGCTTTTTTCATACCATATAATATTCTTTCCCTAACTATATGTACATTATCGCGTTAGTACCGTCACGAGAGTAGAGTAAATACAAACTAAAGTTTCGTTGCGAACTGCGAACATTCGATATTACTTTAACTTTATTTGATTGGAAAATAACACTGTCATCTATACGGAAAACGAGTAAATTGGCAAACTTTAATGACAAACTAAGGAGAGGGAATATAGGGAGAAGTTGGATTATAGGAATAAAAACATCAAGTCATCGATAATCATTTTTTAACACGTTCAATGCCACTATGATTTTAAAATATGAATATAAAGCTTCAAGAAGAGCCAGCGGTAAAAACAAGGAAAAAAAACTGTATTTTTTGCATTGGTAATTTCAAGAAGTACTTATGTAATAGTTTTTGATAAATAAAAACTTACAAGGAAAAGTAAAATGTAGACGCTTATTTAACTTGAATACGTTTAATGTTAAAGCGGGTTTATAAAATGAAAAGTACAGTCAGGGATCTTCGCGGTGTTTCATTTTTAGAAAAAGTTCCTTGTTCTTTGCAACGAGATAAACTCCTACTTATCATTAACCAATTAGATAGCAGTTACTTGCGTAAACGACGGGATTATAATAATAAACAATTAGCCGTGTAACACTAATAACTTTTTTCATACAGACATTCAACAATCGCGTTCTCAATTCAAATCAATTAGTACAGAAAGTACAACAACTGTCGCTCTTAATGTAGAATGTTGGAGTTTTTATATGTTTTGTTACTGGCAGGCAACACTTTACACAAGTATGGGTTTTTTAATATTGAAATAATGTGCATTTTTTATAAGGAATTGTACAACTGATGTGAATGACTTCTCATCTCGATACGTACAGCGTAACATCGTAGGATATATGAAATAAGAGATTGTATAAAATGTGATTGATGCTTATAATATACTTATTAACTATGTGAAGACAGTGTTTCATTAGCCCTACACCTCCAGAGCCCGGGACGGCAGAAAGTAACCGTCCAACAGGTTATGGGCCCAGCACGCTTCGTATATTAAGAATCTACATTAGAGCATTTTAAGACATTTACGATACCTGTTTTACTAACATCATAGTTTATCAAGAAGCAGATGTAGAAGCGCCTTAAGTGTGTTTAAATCGAGACCAATGTTTTATCCCACATAAATATATCATGGTAAAAGTGTACGTCTAAAAGCAACCTGTCTATTCCATCATCGTAAAACGGCCGTTGGTAGTAAATGTGTTAGAAGCAGAAACTATCATTTAATATGTTTTTATCAATATCTCGTTCGGTTTCTGACGTTTTCGATTGTCTGCCCTTGAAGCATTAGAAATAGAAGTAGTTCATCTTCTTCAAGTATTACTACAATGTAATGCAAATATATTAAACCTATCTAACTCCCTAAATATTTTCTCAAGATAGTCTTAATAGAATCTTATCATTGCCTATTAAGAGCGTCGGTGGCTCAGTGGTTTAAGCACTTGACTTGTAATCTACAGGTCTTGGGTTCTCGAATCCCGCCGCCATGTACCAATGTGATTCTTCGATTTTTCGAACTTTCACATGTACATAATTTACCCGACGTTCTTACGGTGAAGGAAAACATCGTGATGCAACCTGCACATATCGGCGAAGAAATTCAAAGATATGTGTGAAGTCAACCAGCCAGCGTGGTTGACTATGGTCTAGTCAACCTAACTGTAGGGTAGGCTCCGAGCCCCTCGGTGGGGACGTATAGTGAGCTGGTGATGTGATTATTGCCTATTAGAGAATCGAGTGTCTACAAATAAGTTATTGAATTTTGTTGAATTATTTAAAAATGTCTAGAATTGAATTTAGGGGTCGACGGGTTAAACCTGTATAGATTTAGTTACTTAAAATCTTTAACAGTTTAATAATTAATTGCCAGTTAAATAAAAAAAAATAACTTTGAACTCTTCGGACAAGATTTTAATAATGTCAATCATTACTGCTGCTGCACAGGGGAACCTAGTGCAGGAGCCAAGGCTCTCATGAAATGTATATTTTCAAAGTGGAATAATAAAGCATTTATTTATTTATTTATTTATTTATTATTATGTATTTTCTTGATATTCATTTATGTTGCTGGTTTTTCCTGTAACCTCAAAGCTTTCCACGGCGTCCTAAGACTGTGTAACTTGTACTGTGTTGTATGGTAATTGTTATAGCACGAGCGACAAGTTCTCTTTAAACCTAAAGCGTGCCGCAACGTGACTCACACGAACTGACACAATTAATAAACCACGTGAAGTCTTGTAAGTACCTTTTCCACTAAGCGGTAAGTAAACTGTGTGGTTACGACCGCGGTAAGACATTTGACGTCTACTCAAACGGACGTGGCTGGCCGCTTAGTGAAATTAGTCTTAACAACATAAGGTAGCAATTGAGTATACTTTTTACATTCATTGCCCCCTTTTGGCTATTTCAATGGACATAAAACTCTTAAGCAACTAATATTGTGGTATTTTTTTTCTTTATCGATCGATATTAAAGACATTCATTAGGTTTGGCCGGTAGCGTTAAGATGACACACATCTTAAGTCGCAATACAAACCGGTCGACATCAACTTACACGCGAAACAGTTTTAATGGGATTCTAATCGTACAAGAGTATGGGTAATAAGAATGCAAGTAGGTAAATATAGTAATACTTGTGAAAATCGAAGTTTTCCGTCGTTAAAACTTTATTCAAACCACACACATACGAATTGAGAACGGTGTCCCTTGACGTAACGTGCGTATTCACTGGGGAAAAAATTGTCTTTCACTTTTATCCAGGGCTGTATCTAAACATGTTTCATTTATAAAGTTACTTTGTATTATTAGTAATCATTGTTTATAACCCTAATACAATTACAATTGTAAATAATTATGGTATAATAACATTAGGAGTAGAATCTCGCATAACATGCGGACTGATCATATCAAACAGATCGTGTGGTTATACACACAATCTAGGAGTAATTATAAGTTCTCGATTGCAACGCATTGTTGGAATGTCTTGTTTGTTTTTCTCTTCAATTTTAGTTTTTTTTCCCGTTTATATATTTTTTTTCAAGTGTATTTATTATGTTGCAATGTGTTTTTTGAGCTTCTTAAATGTTTTCTATAAATTACCTCCTCTAAGGAATCTTGTACATGTTATAATTTATGGTGCAGTACGCAAAGGAAACAACATAATAACTATTCAAGCTTACACGTGTTGTATTAATACGTCCCAGTATATGGAAAACTTCAACTCCAAAATCATAGTTTTGAAAATACGCGATCTGCTTTTTTGGGCGTTTTATTTTTAAAGAATACTGTAGAGAAGTTAAAATATTCCCATGTTCACTATGCCCCGCTCATCACAAGTTCCGCGGCTTCAGTGTTTTAATGGTTATTGTAGTCCTATAGCAGAGATGGCGAACCACTGGCACGCGTGCCATAAACACGCACATACAATATTTTGGGCACGTCGATGATCATAAAAACACTACGAAAAAGTATGAAGTAGGTAATATAAAAAGCGAACTCATTACCATGCTTTATGAAATTGACGTAATCAGTCAAAATTATTTGATGGCACGTCTAAGACCGCTTCAACATTAAAAAAAAGGCACTTTGATGTATAAAGGTTCGCCACACCTGTCATATAGTGATCCCACACTACATCTACACTAAAATGAAAAGGGAAGATTTGTATTTTTGTATGTAACGAATAAACTCAAAAAATATTGGAGAGTTTTTCAAAAATTATTTTACCATTAGAAAGTTGCATCATCGGCGAGTAACAAAGTTTTAAAATTGTTTGTGATTTCGCGCGGACATAGTCGCGGGCAAAAACTAGTCTAGTGGGTTCTGAGTGACCAACTGAGTGTTGCAGTTATATTTATTTTTTTAAATATTATTTGCTATAATTTAAATTATATTTTGTTGATTGTCTGTGCGTCTCACGCCGTGTCATGTACAATTCGGCAATGAGTTTTATGATTGTCTTTCTGTTTCCCACCGGCGAGTTGGCGAATAATGCATTTAAAATATTTACACTTATTGACAATGGTACAGTCGAAAACAATAATACTAGCAAATAATATAAACAACAAAAATGGATAACAGCGTAAACAAATTTACATAACTTAAACGACGTCGTTTTTTAAACTGTTTAACAAATATTTCTTTAAACACGACACGAAATTATACTTATTTTATCTTTAAAAAAAATCTATCAATGCTTTTAATTTAAAAACAAGTGACTAGTCATAACTTCGAACACATAAATCGATTTTATTTAGTTAGACTATTGTAAATAAGTATTTTACAATATTCGAAAGTTTGCGATAGTCATTCACACATTAAGTATATCCCAGTAATATAATCCAAATTGCTTCACTTCAAGTATACTTTGATATTGTATTTTTTTATATATGCAATCAAGGATAACTCGGCAGT
Source organism: Papilio memnon (assembly GCA_003118335.3). NCBI lineage: Eukaryota > Metazoa > Arthropoda > Insecta > Lepidoptera > Papilionidae > Papilio > Papilio memnon. The sequence goes on from LD688966.1 coordinate 718,393, forward strand.
CGCAAGTAAAGTTTAATTTCAACACGCACAAAAGAACTAGGCTAGCCTCGACCTGCCTTAGATACGGTGGCCATAAGACTTTCAGGATAGTCCTAATTTTCATATAATAAAACAATAAATTCTTACGATTGTGGTCAGTGTAATTAAGAAGCTACTAACACACATGTTTTTTTTCCTAAGAGAATCAGGGAGATAGCAATATGTGTCACAACAAGTTTAATTAAGTTCCTATTTTGTGCCTTATATGTACTTTACTCACAAACACCATTTTAGTAAATATTCCGCAAACAATAATGTAATACTAAAATATGAGGTAATTTATTTAATTATATAGTTATTACATTAGACAATTATATGAGTGTTTCTAAAAACTGCAATCATGGTAAACCTGGTTATGTATGACACGCAAAGGTTTACCAACTAGATTGTGAGTAGTAATAATTGTATATATTAAGTTAATAAACAAATAAACAGAAATGCTTTCTATGTGATCACGCGACGAATTAACAGTAGGTTAGGGACATGCAACCATTTTCACAGTTTTAGTACTCACAACCTTGATATTGAAAAGGGTTATGCAGTCCACACACGTTAGGTTAGGTTGTGCAAGGCCATAATAGTAAACTCTAACTTGTGTTACCTGCATACATACGATGCCCATTCGTCTAATATTTGTACTTAAAGTTTTTCTGACATGTCATAGTGTTGATATATCAATTTAGATGTACATGATAAATGCTACGTTTCACACAATTTAATATTGTATTAGATTATACCAATGCGTAAGTAACCTGTGATCGCTGATTTATGTTGCCAACTATAGAATATTACTAAATAACGGCTGAAATCAATACGCCATCTTTGAGATCGATGCGAGAATTATATTAATTGCTTACCATCACGATGCTCGCATACAACACGGCAATAGTTCGAGCTGGAATTTGATCAGGGTAATTGTATTGTATCAGCAAATACGTAACCTAAAATACATAATCCTATCAGGCTAAACTCCTCTACTGTAGCGATGGATGGATTGCGTGAAAGATGAACAAGGATCGACTGAGATGACGGAATAATCCTACGGGAAAGAGATAAGGGCGGAAAGATGATGTTCAACGAACGCCATTTCAGGAGACTCCTGTTTTGATCAGTCCTTGTGTCCAGTATCAAACAGTTTTTTTTTTTTATTTATATCTACACTAATATTTTTGTATGTATTGAAATAACTCAAAAACTACTAGGCCGATTTAAAAAAATCATTCACCTTTAAAAAGCTTCGTTATCAGTGAGTATATTATTATATTTTTTTAATTACACACGTACGAAGTCGCGAGCAACAGCTAGTATCATGATCAAATTAATTAAAACACAAATTACTGACTCCTAGTGAATCGATTGTAAATAGGGCGCTCGGTCTGCGACGTCGTTGCCGGTCTTCCTCTACAATTACGTAGAAAGCAATCTAGCCTACTAGATAATCCGGTTACGACTCCAAGTATAGAGAAGCTAGCTCCCAAGTATAGGCTCGGCTTATTAAACCTACAGTACGATTTTACGATAAGAAAATTATAATCGTTTTGACACAAACTGAATTCAAATCAGGACCTAGTTTCTATTGAAATTGATTACGGCAATTATATATTCAATGTATTATATGTATAGATAACAATTACAGCGTACACAAGTGTACCTTGATTGTGAGACGTCCGCTGATGGTAATTGATTTAAATTACATTGAGATAATAAACAGATAATGCGATTAATTTACTCAAACGAAATACGCATACTAATGTTTGATATTATAATTACCTATGGTTCATAACTACATTGACCTCGATAAATATGAAAAATGCAGCTAGGGTCAACATCATATAGTTTGGCGCTAACCTGTTGCGCATATTATTCATGTCCAGAACAGACGGTTAAGGGGAACAAAGAGTCGTATATTTCACAAATCTTTTATGATAAGCCCTACCATTGCTACTATTTTTTATTTGCTTTAAAAAGGGGTAGCAATGTTAGCCGTGCTCAGGTTTGCCGACGACTTTTCTAACACTGACCGCGTCACACGCTCATCCTCTCTGTAACGTCATTTAATGCGTGACGTCACGAGGCTATCGGCAAAGCCGCGCTCGAAAGATATATTAATACGATTATCAATGCAGTTGAAACCCAGTCAAATTGCTATTGATGTTACAGTTTTGTAACGGAGTGTGAAAATATTACTTGTTTTTGTATAAAAAGTGTCGCCGCGACGACGACGGGATGTCCAGTAACAGTAGTTACTACAAGTCGCGGAAGTGTTGCGAAGTCGGCCGAAGTAGGAAATATCTCGTTACCACCACATTACGTATATACAAAGAATACGTTTGTTAACATAGTATTATGTTATTAGCGCATAAACATTTTGTGCAATCTGATCTATGGTTTTGTTAGTTTTAACGCGTCGTTAGTTTAGAAATATCGATTCTTATAAAATTGTAAGCCAAACTATAACATTTCTAGATAGCATAACAATTAGATTATAAATATATTAGTTGATCGTGGGTGTTTAAATAACTATTGATCTGATAACGGGTAGTCAAGGGCGGTTGAGACTTCCTCTCTGTACAAACGCAGGATGTACGGGATAAAGCCAAGTAGGTTACTGCTTCCGACATTGTTAATTATTCAATACAACATACAGTATTTTAACCCGTCTTAGAAGTTTTTGTATACGATTGTATACAGTTTGTGTGTGACCGTTTGTACCGATTTCGATATAGGTGTCATTCGACTCGAATTCTTTCCCTGGCGGCTGAATTCTGAAACGAAACTTAAACACTACACTTTGTAAACGCCGCTTACAATCTGACAGACGTCAATATTTTAATGGCATTTGTAGTTTAGTCTCGCTTTGATTCCTATGAGCTTATATGGAGGTGCGTACACTACTCGATTTTTAGTTGTGCAACTAAACAGTTGAATTGGCTGCGGAACAATCGACAATCGCACAACAATTGTGTGATAATTTAGTCAAAGGTGTGCGCCCGCCCTCCCGCTTTGTCGCGTTTTTTTGTTTTTAATTACCATTCAACGTTTTTCCAGTTAATGAAAATATTTTGTTAATTAATTAACCAAAGAATTTATTGTTGCAGTGGACACGGTGAGAGCAACCGAAATTTCACCATGAGGAACAACGTAAAGTAAGTTTACTCTTTGTTTCATCTGCGTTAATTAATTACTTTAATATGAATTGTACGTTAAAATGTATACGTAATTATAATTAACTAGCTTTCGCCCGCGACTCCGGTCACGAGTCCGGTCACGACTATAATCTACGTCTATGCCAAATTTCATCAAGATCTGTTCCTACGGGAGTAGGATAAGGTAGTAAGTAATACGTGCATTAAGCTTTAATTGAGATTGGTATATGTTTGAACATTTATTTTTACTATAATAATCTTGTTTATTTGTTAGTACATATTTAGATCACATTAATATTCGAAGCATTCGGAGGAATATGGGGGCGCTAGAGTGCCGATAGCATTTATTCACTTTTTTATTATGTTCTCTTCAAAACTATAAAAGTCTGGCAGAGTTTCAACGGCGCGGCTATTTAAAATAAAAATGTTTTATTGCTATTACGATCTCGAGTCTACTTTTAACAACTGTTTTGACAAAAACATAGGAAGCGTTTTGTAACACACCAATCTCACAATAATTTTATTGGTCTGTAACGCTTATTTTCATCACATTTACAGGTGGTGGTGAATAAAAAAGATAACAAAAAAGGTGGCGAAACTGTCAACTATTCATAGTAATTTAAAAGTTACAATTAGTTACAGTTGCATTTCGTATTTACATCATTTAAAGCATTATATTAATAAAGCATGCAAATTAAATTCGCAGCAATCAATACGATAGAAATTCATAAAAGTGCAGTCGGGGAATCTAGGGACGTATTCACATTGACCATCGACGCGGAACAATAATCAATAACCGACGCAGCTTTTAAATGTGTAATGAAAGAAATGTCGGTCAGTAGTACATGATTATTACTAATTGGTTATTTGTTAGATGCGGCAAGTTTGTTCCGTCGCAAGGAACAATTTGTTCTATAGTGGAACACCGCGAATTGCACTGACTGTACTTGATCTATAATTTAAACTATCAACAAACTATTTTTCAACAATCTTAATTAATAATGAAAACATTCGGTTGATATATATATTGAAAAATGTTTAAATCCTTTAGTTTGCTGTTGTATTATGAAATGAAAGTAAGAGTAAGTACTTATGTAAGAAATTGATTAATCCATTTGGTTTACGTTGGATTGTAAACCAGTTTACGAGCATTACTACCTTTATTCGGATCTTTTATGTCGCCGTAAACTGCTTCGAGTCAATTTTAAAATCATTATCCCGTTGGTTCACATTGTCGCTTCTGTACCATATAATTTCATTTCTTACAAAGAGAACGAAAGTGTTGACATCTTTATTTTATTTATGTGTTGCATTGGCAACTGGTAGTGGTAGGGAAATCCTGGAGAGATTAAAACCGTAGAGTTCCCTTCATTCAAGTGTCCCGATGACCTAGTGCATACGGTAGTCAGTGTATACAGCTAGACTGGCTGTTGATGATTTGAATATGATCTCCGAGTGACCCGTTTATCCATTCTACGGATAACGTAAAACTTGTATTTAACGTCTTTTAGAAGCAGGCGGTTCGTAAGCATTACATGGCCTCTGCCTAGCGCACCTTGCGTAACCACAACCGACCACTAATAGCACTAACTTTACGCTTGTCTGTGTGTTTGTGTGCACAGAACACGCCCGCTCTCACGCGCAGCCGATCTGAGACATGTTTTTATACTGTGATATTTTTTTTTTAATAAATTGTTTTCATTTAGATGATATATTTATAGATAACTGTCATTCAAAAGGGAAGGCAACTTTATTTATTTTTAGCATGCATTACTTTTCTAACGTCCTAGAACATCATACCAATGACTCGGCGAAATCTAACCAGTGGTTTGGACTGTATGGGGAAATAGGTAACAGAAATATTGAGCAAAACACTGCACTTTTTTACGTTCAAATCCTGTATGTAAGGATAATGTGTACGTTAAATGATAAATGTAACTGAGAACTAGATAAAATTACGGTCACCCTAGTCGCTCAGCTACTTTCTTCTATCTCAAGTATTAGATACTGATTGTAAGAAAGTCGACGAGAAGATGAAATGAAATCTAACAAATGTATAGTAAAAGCCAGTTCTCTCTCGATCAGATGAAAGGTATATTAGTTCGGGAGCGCGCCGACAAGGAAACCATTTTATTAAAGATGCAGGGACTTAGTATCACCTCGCTAATATAGTACTCGCTCAATACAATGACACTTTCCGTGTCTGTATTATCAAAAAGAATATGAAGGAGAACAAAAGATTTGTATTTTAATACGTAAAATAAAAACTCCAAAATGACTATTACAGTTTCTAAAATTATTTTGCGTTACCTACCTACAAATGCTTACTCATTACGATTTTATTTTAATTCCACGCGCACGAAGTCGCGAGCAACAGCTACTCCAATATAGGAAGGTAAGAGATGTATGGAAAAAGATTATTTCTCGGATATCGGTCAATCCGGTAATAACGAAGTAACGGCCTGTGCCGAGCTTAGTTACTCATAAACGAGGTTTAAGCTAAGCGCCATCTGCGCTCTGCCACGTCAAGAACGGTGAATCTGTAAATGCCTCTTCAAGGCAAACAGTGGCACCTCAGTCATAAAAAACAATCGAATATCGGATACGTTATAGGGTGTTACAGGTCATTTAGAGCGCTCGCACATCTTTGACTAAATTATCGCACAACTGTTTAGTCGCGCTTTGATTCCTAAGAGCTTATATGGAGGTGCGCACATTACTCGATTTTTAGTTGTGGAACTAAACAGTTGAAGGCTGCGAAACAATCGACAATCGCGCAACTGTTGTGCGATAGTCTAGTCAAAGGTGTGCGCCCGCTCTTAATGTCAGGTTAAACCTTTTTATTTGTATGCCTTATGTGAAGTAAAAAATGCGCTTTCTATGTCATTTGTATAGAATTAACGGTAAAGCGAGGACGTATGTCACAAGAGGGCCGGTTCGTGAATGCATTAGAGTTTTTGTTGTCGCGCAAAAAATATATACAACACTTACGGCTCTGTACCGTTTTGAACGCGATATACTGTTCTAACTATTCACATACTATCTCGATCGTTGGTGATTTGTCCGAGTCAATTGTCACACATGTATACCGAGTTATTCGTTCTGTCGCGACACATGTATTGAAACATGTCTTTGTTAATTCAAAGAGATTTGTGTCAATACAAGTGTTACAACAATAGTGCTATTTTTTAATTTTTGTAATTTTATTTAGGATTTCCTTGTTAGTATTAAATATTTATAACAAACCTACATTATATCGTACTATATTATAATTAGAAGGATTTAATCTATATTATACGCGTACTAAGATAATTGGCAGTTATGTTATACTTAAGCAAGTCTCTCATCTTCAAAAGTGACAATATTTGAGTTTATATAAGAAATGTTCAAGATTCATTTCAGAATTCGGACATCAGACTTGTAAAATGTTTTTATGAACTACCAACTTAATTGACCTTTAGAATCACGGTAATTATTATGAAAAAAAAAAATAAACAAAAAAAGTGTGTTAGATTTGCATTGTGTCCTTTCTACGCTAGTAACGGTCCGCGGTGACCGGTGACCCAGGAGACCATCGGGTCATCGAACTCGATGCTCAATGCCTTATGATATTCTTTAAGTTATTCTTCGCGATAAAGCGTAACCGGTCACCGGGTACCGTAAAGTCCGTGGCCGCTTTTATCTTAATCTATCGATAGTCAACGTTATTTCGTTGAATTGAATAAAACACGTCTCATCCAGGTTAAACATACTACGTGGAAACTAAAATATGAGGTAAAAAGTTGATTATTAAAAAAATGTTTTTAGTTAATTATTGGTTAAGGATACAATTTATTGCATGGACGTTTCGAATCCACTGTTTGACTCATTGATGTGAGCGTAATCATAACACAAGTTATGTTAGGATTTGGATCACGGAAGCTTCCGTGTCACTCACAGCCAGGCTGTATTTTCGACTTGGAATGGACTTTGGAATCATAACCAAATGTCCAATGAACGAATAGGAAATGAACGTCCGCGACTGCAATGGACATTTCAATTTCGAAATACCACGCTTCAGGTGTTTTAGGGTTTTCCCAAATAATATCCATCGTTTATCATAATCAAGCCTAGTCACACTTTTTGTAACATCAGCAACGATAATTGAAACACCGACGTCACGAAAAGCGGTTTCGTGGTTTACCTACAACTTTGAAGAATAAATTCTATTTAAATTCATCAGAAGCGACTCAACTGGGAAAATACCTTTAACTGACCATACAAATTTATTATTCAGTAATTTGATTACTTAATTACGAGTTACTGCAACATAATCTATAAATAGAGACTATTAAAAGTAATGACTAAAAGGGAAATACAGAACGTTTACTCGAAGCAGTAACAATATTTTATGTTGATAACAAATTAATTTAATACCACATATGAAGAGCATCGCTGACGTATTTTTTAAGTACCTGACCAGATTCGATCCCAGCTAGTAGGGGCTACGGTTTCCGCAACTCAACGGCTAGCGCGTATTTTGCGTGAGAAAAGGACATGGATTACTCCAGCCCACCCAGCTCGCCTAAGAACCCAAGCAACTCTTTTATATTGCTGGTGATCTTCGGGAGCGATCTCGGCGATCCGAGATACCTAACCCTGTATTCCGTCACTGCTGGGCAGTGTTGTATGACATGTGACGCGGTTTCCAGTGAGTGCTGTCACAACTATCCGAAGCTGTTGCTTGCTGAGATTAGATCCCAGCTATAGACCAATGTGATTTTCAAATTCCATACTACGAAAACCTTTTGATGCAACCTCCATCCGCAAAATTCAAAGATATGTAAAGTCAACCAACCAAATTTGTGGAGTGGTTCAGTTACCTGGGTAGGCATTCATCCCCCTAATACGTATATGAACTGACTCATGTAGTTAAATTGTACCTGAATGAATGTTTCTATTATAATACATAGTACAGAGATAACGGTAGTTCCCAGTGGTTAAGATGTTATACGAATGCCAAATATAACAATGTATCATAACTATATAAACATTTTTATAAGTAATTTCACATCCATCTGCGAAACAAACTAACTGCAAATATTGAAGCAGAACGAATGATTCGATTTGCATATCAAATTAAAATCATACTAATATTAAACGCAGTATGCATTTTAAAGCAATTTGTTGCTTTCATAGTATTTATAAGACAGTCTTTCAATTACTTGAGATAAGAGCATTCCCAAATGTCGTCGGAGAAAGTGGCCCTATGGAAACGAGTCCAGATCAGGCTCGGCAAAGGTTCATTGACCTGCAGACCCTGAGCTTGGCTCACTTCGTCCGAATTATAATGTAATCTTTAAATAAAACCAAGAAAACGATATTACAGAAATTGATAAAGAAACGCTCTTAACCATTGATTTATGCTGCAAAAAACGCGTAGGTACAGTTGGGGAATCTGGCGGTGTTCTACCTTAAAAATAGTCGCTTGAACGTTTTGTACGCATTGTGCCGATGTGGTGCAATAAGAAATAGGACGTAGCTTTTACGAGTAAATGTCTATTTACGGAAATACGAGGTCATATTTCTGTAAATAGAACACCGCGGATTTTCCCATCTGTACAAATACATATTATGGCAGGGCCATTGTCTTTGAAAAAATTAAATATTCTATTTATATCTACACTTGTGTAATATTTCATTCAAAAGACACAAATATCTCACCTGAAGTTAACAGCTGTTTACATCTGTTTACCCAAATACGGTATAAGTCGTGATAGCGTTTGCAAGTTGTTATCATATGCTGTGAAGCGTGAAAGGAATAATGCGTTGTGAATTAATGTTCTATCGGTAAGTTACATTATTTCGTTTAGATTTGTAGACGCGATGAAAATGCACGTGATATAGGCAAAAAGTAAAGATGAAATGCTAGTAGGACATAAAGAGAACCGAAATCAAAAATCTCGAAACTCAAAAAGCGAAGACGGAGGAAATTTTTTTTATTTTATGGCTTCTTTATTGTGTAAGTGTCGTCAATTTATTTACAAATTTTTCATTATATTACAAATCTTGATTTTAATACAAAAGTTCGATTTGCTAAAGTAATAGGAACGAGATTAATAATTTTATTGATATCTTTACGACGTCATATAAAGTTATCAATTGATAGAGTTTAAACTGAATGGACAAGCACAAGCGAGAAAATCATACTAATATTATAAATGCGAAAGTTTAGATGGTCGGATGTTTGGTAGAGTTTGTAGCCCAAACGGCTGAACGGATCATGATCAAATTTGACATAGATGTAGAATATAGACTGAAAGAACACTTAGGCTATTCACTTTTTTAAATACACGCGGACGGAGTCGCGGGCAAAATCTAGTAATAAATAATGTTAATCTTATCATGGTGTAAGCGATAAAATTTGTATAAAAGATATAAAACCAAAATATTTAAGTTTAATTAAATTTGAAGTTGATAGATGGCGCTTTTATAAAAATATTATAAATATTTTTTACCATCAAAAAGTTTAATAGATAATTTTAACAGGAAAAAGGTGTTAGTTAAAAATTACTGTTATTATTATAAATACTACGACCGATGTTTTTAATATACAGTTAGGTGTGATGACATCTGCGGTAGCCTACTAGTATTGATTTGACTTTATAATTGTGCCAGATATTGATGTGATCCAAACTGGTTATTTATTGAACGCGGTTTTTGAACTTGATGTGAATAAAATAGATACCTAGAGTCGAAGCAACGCGCAAATTCTATCAGCATTACAAATTGAACATTTAGAAGCAATTTTCTTAAATAAACATTTTAATTTGTTCTTGCTGATTGTAGCATAAATTACACTATCACTAATTCTATTGTCGTTGCCAACTAACTATCTAGACTAGGTCTAGGAAGGAGTCACAATTAGTATAGTCTTATTAGAACTGTTATTCCATTTTCTAGCCTAGACAGCTGTCCTCCCGTCTGGCTACGCTACGATTCTATACCATTTTGTAGCTAACGATTGAAATATCGATATCAAGTCATTGTCAAAACTTCCTCTAGCTTGTTTAGAATATTCTAGCAAAGTTAAATGAAACTGTATCCAGTGGTTTATGATCGGTTATCGGACAAAGTTATATATAGTTGATTATATTTTCTTAAGTCTTTAAACTTATCCGTAGTTTTATCATTTAAATACATTTAAATTTTACAAGTCACAATAAGACTGGATTAGTGGTTCACCTTAGTGTAGAATAAGAGACACTAATCGCTGTCATTAGCGACAATATTAGGTCTCTGAGTGTGGCAGTGTGTATTTTACTAATTCATGATGTATTTCAGGCCGTCGTTTTGGGCGCGGAGGACATCTATGGAGAAGCGTCTGATCTTCGCCAGCGTGGTCTTCTTGATAATGGCAATCGCCTTCCTGATTGCCTTCGTGACTACTATGTATATCAGCTCTCATGGAAACAACTGTAAGTATAGTGCAATCCTAATTTATTTTTTTGTCGGCCAATTTATATCGGCTCGCTATTTATAATAAACTAGCGCTTAACCATGATGCTGACACCAGTCAGGTGATGTGTTAGGAAGATAGTAAGAGATGATTAGTGAAGCGGTTGCAGCTAACCACGAGCCGATTTAATGTTTGAATCTTGTTATACACGCGTAATGTATCTAGGGTTTCCACAAGTATTATTGTTAATTAATATTTTTTGCTCATTATAAATGTACTTTATGAAAAAAATGTGGCAGCCCTACATATAATACTATATGAAAGTTCAAACGTTCATAAAAAAAGTATCTTAATATTGAACATAGCTATTATTTAAATTAAATACAACACAATTAGAAATGACGAAAAAAAAAACAATAATTAAATATGAAATAATAAAAAAATGTAATGAAAAGACAAAAAAATACTGACAGGATTGGGTCCTTGCTTAGTTAAAAATGCTGGATGCTTCTAATTGAAGTACCTTGCGCTGATCTTCCGCGAAAACCCTTGGGATCATCCACACGTCAGTAGCGGTGGATAGGCAGAAATTATCACATACATATGAGTAAAAAATAAAATGATAGAAAAATTACATAAACATGTTACCAAAGAGAAAAAGAATATAATTACACATATTGCATTTAAATTAGTTCAAAAATTACTAAGTGTTTACAAGATGAACTGAAACTTTGGTCAGGTCTTAGTAGATAAACAACTGCATAGCATCTTATATTTTAAAAACTTAGTACTGACGCAAATCTCAAGGTAGCTTTTTTACTTTATCTGTTACAAGATTGATTCTATTTCTAAGAAATCGGTTCAAGTTTACGAAATTATTCGATCAGCGCGCTGTCTCAATATGATCTCTAAACTGTTAATATTACAAAAAGAAAAGATACTTATATCCTGGTAAAAAGTACCTATTATGGAAATTCTTTTAACAACATATGGCACTATACTCTTTAGCGAATGTTTTAGTAAGATTTAAGTGTGGTTTAACCAGCGTCCTTGATACTTGTTATTTATTGTTAAACATCATTTCAATCGTTTTGTTCGAAACTGCGTTGATCGTATGCGCGCAGGGTTCGCGGCACAGTCGGCCGGTCACAAGTGGCCACGGACACCGCGATAGAATACGCAATGAGAGAAAATTTCGTCGCGAATCGTGAACTAACTGGAGATAAGAAAAGGTCGCGCACCACCGCAATATAATACAAGTAATCTGTTATTCGGGAGGCGTCCAATAGTGTTATATAAGCTTCAATGTCATAGATTAGCTACTGCCCGACACGCGCGCTTTTTTTTATTTATGACTAACTTTTGCCCGCGAATCCGTCCTCATGGTATCAAAAAATAACGTAGTAAGTAGCCTATGTGTTTTTCCAGACTATCTTCTACATCTGTTCCAAATTTCATCAAGATCCGTTGAGCCGTTCAGGAGATACCTGGAGAAACATCCATCCATTCATCTAAACTTTCACTATATACTATATTAGTAAGAAGTAAGATAATTAGCATTCCATGTCGGTCGTTTCTTTAACTACCGATCAACGTAATTATACGGTCGCTAAAAAACCCTTTCGCATCAGAAATTTGCACTATTTGGTCTATTTAAGTAACCATTATAGAGTCAAGTGTAAAGGCGTACAAATAAACATTCCTATAAAATCAAGGACAGCAAAATAATGAGTAAAAAAAGTTAATTAAAGGAATAACTGCAAGAAAAACAATTGCCTGCATATTTAAATAGCAGCAGGACCTTTAAAAGGGTTTGTTAAACCAAAACTGGTATTTAAATTAATTTTGAATAGATCAAGGCTGGTCATGTCTAAAGTCGATAGCGGTCACAAACACTACAGATTTTTATAAATACATTGAAAATCGTAGGTAGTCATCGAAGGTCGATAATTTCGAGGTACAGTCAACGTCAACTCAGTGAGTTTCGATTGCCGTTATTCACATATCAATTACTATTACCCATTTATTTCATTATATCTGAGAATACAAGACAAATTAGTATCTAAATCTATACTAATGTTATAAAGAGGAAAGATTTATATTTTTGTATATTAAATAACTCTGAAACTACTGGATTGATTTCAATAACTCTTTCACCGTTAAAAAGCTATATTAAGTGAGTAAAAGAGCTTAAATTTAATGCTATTTTTCTTAAATTCCGTACGACCGAAATCGCAAGCAATAGTTGTAATAACAGCGTATTTTATACTATACTAACACAGTACTGATGTTTCTAATCAGATGGCAACTCATTTCAAGATGCGGAGATAACGTTTTTTGACCGACTTCCCAAAAGGAGGTACTCAATTCGTCTTGGTTTTTTGATGTGTGTTATTCTTTAACTGGTACACCTCGCTCAAAGGCGACCGTACATCATATGGATTCCACACTCGTCTTACCCGTTCTTAAGATTTACGCGCAGTTTATCATTCAAGTTTAATGACCTTCATATAGTAACTTCAATAACGTGACAGAAATAACTATTGAGGATCAAGTAATAAAGGATCTTCAAGTAGTAAAAAGTGATGGTGGCTATATTTTATACTAGCTGCTGCTTGCGACTTCGCCCGCGTGAAATTAGAGAAATATAAAAAACATAGCCTATGTGCCTCACAGATAAATTACCTTTTTAATGGTGAAAGAATTTTTAAAATCGGCCCAGTAGTTTTTACGTGAATCGAATACATACAAAAATACAAATCTTTCCTCTTTATAATATTATGTTAATTATATTATTATAGTATAGATATAGATATAGATGTACGTCAGATATATTTAATTAAATTGACTACAATTTAATTAAATATGTCTAGTATGTAATAGCTATATTTCAAGCACCAATAATCGAATGGTAGAGCTGAATCGTTCTAGCAGTCGTGGATTCGAATCCCGACACTCGACTTGTCGCAATTATATCTAACATAAGGCTTTTCAAGCTTGCCTGGAGTCACAAATATTACGTTACTATCAACAAAAATCTCCTTACATTTTGCAAAAAAAGTTTTTCATTTAATGATATGCAAATGTAATGTGGTATTCACGAGACTCGCTACTGGCACACCGAAAACTTTTAGTGGTTAATTAAACAGTGGCTTAGAGTAGATTTCTCATTTAAATTGGCAGTGGCTGATCACTTTATGACTCGGAGAGCTAACTAAGGTAAAGCAGGGCAGATGGAATAAAAGTTATAATGTTTTTTCCGAATACCAAGAGATTCTTACTTTTCTGTTAATGAATTGTCTTATTTGTCTTAATTAAAGGAAGTTAAGGGATGCGTGAATCCTTTTCCTGTAAATAATTGGTAAAGCTGCCTCGTGTCCCGATCACATCCGGTATACTATACAGGATGTTACGAACACTTTGTCCAAATATTTCGAGAATTGTTCTACGTATTCATGACACTCCAATTTCATTAATTATATACCTTTTTTATAGAAAATCGTATGATCTGTATTAAAAAAAATCAGATATTTAAGTAAAAGACTGCAAATAGTCATTTTAAAAAACTAACTGGGCGTCCATCAGTTGCACACAGGCAGACATCAACAGCGCTTAATTGTGAATGTTAATTAACATAAAAATACTGCCTAGATTTAAAATTGAATCAATCATTAACAATCACCTACGTGTTGTTATTTACGTGCGCGCAGTAGCCGATTCAATTACTTTAGGGCGGTTGTACGAGGACCGCTTCAAGCAACCGATACCGACTGTCAAGTGATCGCGATCTCCACTGATATGCAGTCCGCGTGCTTTGACTGTTAAAAGACAGGATTTGTCAAGCACACGGATTCCCCTCTTATTTATACGAACATTATACTACTACTAGTTCTTGCTTTTATGACAGTATGCGTTCATAAATACGTTTTAATTTTACATAAGTGTACCTAGTTGTCTTCTATACCTCATCCGCCAGCTGCTGTTACTATTTATTTAGTACTACGACGGCTTTACTTAGTCCATTTTTCTACAAAGTCCATGTATATTGTAAACCTGCTCCTTGCCGTACCACTGTTGAAAGTCGTACGATTGAAGCTGTCCGTGTACAGCGTATCTTATGGAAGTATCGAACACACGTCTCGGTCGTGACCGTTTCGCTACAGTTAAGTAAGGCGTTAGGAAACTAAATCAGTGCACGAAAATCGAGAGTGTAACCCAATCTGTATAAAACGAGTTTTTGTTACTTTACTTGCAAATCGAAAAGTAATTGTTCGTTTACGAGATATAATGGCGCACGGAGGTTTGCGTCACCGATAGTATAACGTTACGCAAACGGTTACGTTTGTTACTAAAATACTTACATAGATTAGTATAGGAATTACTACTGAAAAATAAACTAAATAACTATGAACATTTCAATAACAAAAATCGTCAGTGAGCTAAATCTTATCACTTACATCACTTGTATACAAAATATATTGACAAAATCACGTGTCTTGTCTTACGTAAAAGTTACAATAAAATAAATCCGTAGAACCTATTAGAAAGTGTTACCAATGCATTGTCTTGATATACGATATACACGAATTAAAGTAAATGTGTAAACTTGCTGAATAACATTATACAATCGAAACAACAAAAAACCATTAACCACGGATGGACTTGGCCTCATCTCGTTATCCTTACAAGCGACCCTGTGACATCGCCTCCGCTTTTATTTACACTGGACATGTAACAAATTAAACTTTGGTTTACCAAACTTCGTAATATTACTCATAACCGTGGGTTTACATTGCTGAAATATTCGCATGCAAAAATTCTTGTCATCTTCTTTCTCTCTGATAAAACAGAGATATTTTTATTGATATTTGACAATGAAACTCACAATAATTATACTTTCTTTAAATATATAATACTATAGCCTGTTACATACTCTCAGTTATAACTGAAGAGTTGAACTGTTCAGTTAAAGTTTTTTAAATGTCTGTTACAACTGTTGTATGTAGCGGGCTTTACAATCTCGCCAAACCTAGTTACATATGTAGATACATTTAGTATCACTAGACTACTAATCAATATTTACTTCTCTGTAATGTTAACTTTTCTATCAGCTGAATATGTTTGGTATAATTGTAATGAACAAAATATAAGAGGAAATGATTCGTCGAATCGAAGCGATCAATTCATCAAACAGTTTAAATGACGGCCTCGGCCGCGTCGCCTTGTCGAGGTCGAAGAATGATTTCTGCGACACTTTATTTGTACACCATATTTCCCTTATACTTGTATTTAGTACACAATAATATAATATACGACTTTCGGACCACAATATTTTGTACATGCAGAAATGAAGCTCACTTCTTCCTTCTGTTTAACAGCAAACTAACGATAGGTTTTACTTATTCAAAATATTCAAGTTAAGTTTATTTGACGTTTGAACTTTCATTGTAAACGTATTATTACTAAATTATTATTTAACGCTTGTTTATATTATTTCATTGCCTGTTTTTTTTATTTGCTTATTTTAAATATTCTATAGACTTGCCACAAACTAGTGAAATGAGACTTTCTCCCCTTCAATCCACGCCGCCCGCAGCTCGGAAAAAGGAGTACGAGGTTTGCAACACCCCGGGATGTATCCATACAGGTATGATCTTATTTTTAATACATAATACACAGACATACATAAATACACATTTTTAGATAACAGTGTATCTGATATTAATAAGTATCGTGTTACTAGCGCCCTGGGAGAGATTATTACGACGCCCTTATGGTATGCACTGGGCGGTTGTCGAACCGAGCCCTACACTAACGCAGGCCCTAATCATAGCAATTTATTCCTCAATAACTTTTAAATATTTGCACCCAGCATCGGTTAACGGAGAAGTAACAAGGGGAATTTAAAATAGTAAATTTTTAATTGAACAAGAATGATAATTTTAAATTGCATTCTCTCGTTTCGATTAATTTTGTTTACCTTACGAAAATAAATCATATTTTTTTTAGCGTCGAAGCTTCTAAAGAACATGGATCTGACCGTGGAACCCTGCGATGACTTCTTTGATTTTGCCTGCGGTGCCTTCGAGAAGAAGACTCGCATACCAGACGATAAATCCTCAGTCAATACATTTTCCATCATCACGGATCTGTTGCAAGAACAGATCCGAGGACTTCTTGAAGAACCGATAAAAAAAGGGGAAGCACGTCCCTTCATCCTTGCCAAGATTCTGTACAAGGCTTGTATGAATAAATGTAAGTACTTCATTTAATGTATAATGTTAACATGACTAACCTTTGTTTCCTGGCGAAATATCTGCAACAAAACGGAAGCGATTTTCAAACAAAATGCATTAAAAAGTCGAAAAACAGAAAACTCTATTCCTTCTTGTCTTATTTATTGTGCAACTTGCTTTCGCTCGACACTCCGTCCGCGTGGAATTAAAAAACAAAAGTAAGCCTATATGTTCTTCCAGACTATCCTCTACATCTATGCCAAATATCATCGAGATCCCTTCAGCCGTTTAGGCTACAAACTCTAACAAACATCCATTTAAACTTTCGCATTTATAATATTAGCAAGTTTAATATAGGGAAAAATAACACGCACTAGCCGAATAAAAAAAAATAGCTCTTATTGTTTATTACAAAACACATTTTAATACAATATTTTGATATTTTCAATATTTGACGATCATGAGTTCATGAGTCACTTCAATGGCTTTGAATGGACAACATCGATGCATCAACCAAACAATAACGAAAATAAATTGTTTGAATAACTATTTTCGAATTGTTTATTAACAACCGAATTGGAATTTCATAAAAGCGTAACAATATAAAAGTTCAATTCAATTCAACATATTATAAAAAATCGATTAAATATATTTTATTATAAAGTCTCCTACTGAATTTATTATTATAGAAGAGTCTTATTATTACTAGTAAAATTACATAACAACACACGTCCTGAATAAGTCACAAGAAGGCTTAAACATTATTCATACAATAATAAAAATAAATATAATAAAATAATAACTAATAATTTTTAATTCATTTAATTTTATTATTAACGTGATTTAATTCTTGTGTTAATTTGATTACACGTAATACGTACACGTGAGACTGTCGGTTTGGGTTCTGCCTTATGTCGTAGTTAACCTTAACCGCATTGGTCGTGTGAATTTTAAGCGGTCAATGAATAATCAATTTGGCGGGATTGATAACACGATGACTTGTAGATCTATTAGTACCTAATGTTAACACTTAGCATTCGGGAATACTACGTACCGAATTACATGTGCAGCGGGGGGGTTTTTTTTAGTAACTCGAGGGGATGTTTGGTTTTCCAGAAATATCGCATTGAATTCAAAACTACTATATTATTTATCACGAAAATTCTAAATACGTATTTTTACGTGACTTTCGCTCCAGCGATATCGTGTAAATACGTAAAAATACGCTCCTCGCATGCCAATTGTTTATAATTTGGTTATATGTGAGTTTTATAATCTACCTACAAAAAGGTTTTCTTTACCAGCTCATTATCTTAATAAGTTCGACCTCTCGTGTCGCGTGAAGTCCACTTAGGAAACAGATGTACTAAAATATTGTTTTTTTGTGTATGTGTAGGTAGGTAACACTGACCATTGTAAGCAGTTTATATAATACGATCAATATCATTGAGGTCATATACTCGTCTCGGAATTGTATCGAATCAGGCAACTCGCTCGGCCGCGCGAGGCGCGATTCAATTAACATTAGCGACAGTCAAGCGTTACCCTATTTCACACGAGGACATAACACTAAGGTAGTGTCGTGGCTCTTTGCGGTACTGCCATTTGAACAGTGTTGTAAGTGTGGGTTCAAATAAAGACTCTATATCTACTACTATAAGTCACTTTTCTATCTGGTGTGAACCTAGTTTTAGTCACCGCTGCTCGCAAATTAGTTTGACATGCCTTTCGATAGATGTCAGCTTCGTTGACTGTTGTATTACAAAGACTTACGTTATCTGACCTGGTAGGCATCTGAAAATGTATGTCCATGAAGGTTTTACTTAATTAGTGGCATCAATAGATAGCAGCGCCTATCACCGGATTAGACATTTTAAACCATACCTCAAATTGCTTCTGCTACTGATATAGAAATAAAAATTAACTTATAGCTCCGTTTTCGCTATCGTATGTCTTTAAGTTCACTTTCTTTTGTTTTTACAGTACATCTGTCTTCTTAGTACTCCTGTCAATCTGTAGATTATTTTATGATAAGTTAAAACGTAATAAAACATCGCAATTATTTAGGATAACGTATACGATGGTGGCTGTTTGATAATTACACGGGTCGTTACGTTAGCCGGAGGTGAAAGTGAACCCTTGACGTCACTTCCGCAAACAATTCGCTAACATCGCGACTGCTAAAACACGGAATCGAACCCAAGTCTAAAATATATTCATTTAGCAGTAAACTTTTATAACTGTATTGTAAAAAATTAAAACAATTCCAAATAAAAGTAGGTTAAGAGTTCAAACTAATTGTTAAAACTTACCGACTTAAAATTTAACATTGTTATTGAAATTTCTAGAAAAATTGTTTCACTATGTCGGTGGTCGACAAACCTATTGTCCAAAGTACCAAATAACTTTACAATTTAAAAAAAATGGGAGCCAAATCTGCTTGTTTAGTAAACTTTTATTACACTGAATAAGTAATACACTAAAACAGTTAATTTTCATATTTAATAAATATTTATTAATATGTTGAATGCGAAACCAGCTCTAAAATACCTACGTATCTCGCTTACAGTGCGAATAAGAAATGTATATACAGGGTGTGCTACACCTGGTTACCGCAGGAACTGAAAGAATAGAAAAATCTGTGCCGTTTTAAACATTTTAATGCAAATAATGTGCTTGCATCTCCTTGGATAGTCTGACAAAGTAGGAGCCACACTTAAGGAGCCAAAGAGCATTATGCGGCTCTGGAGCGGCACTTTGCCGACCACAGCACTAGAAAGTTCTTATATTACTTTGTAAAACATTGTCTGCGTGAATCAATAAAGCGCATCGCTTGCAAATAATTCGCTAGTAAACTATGTGTAAGTCCCGCTCGACCTATTGGGATCCCGTATCTCTATTTACTGTAGCATATCGACATTATTGTTATAGATTGCAGCAAAATGTTTTGTTTATAGCGGTGATAGAAGCTCGCGGAATTCAGCCTCTACTAGAAATAATGGAGCGGCTCGGCGGCTGGCCCGTGCTGGATGGCGACAAATGGAACGAAAGCGCCTTCGATTGGCAGGACTCCGTGTTCCGTTTCCGCACCTCAGGATACTCCGTCGACTACTTCCTTGACTTCTCCATCAGTGTCGATGTCAAGAACTCCACTAAGAGGATCATTGATGTAAGATTTAACTGTTCTGCTAATCATATTCAGCATTTGAGACATCATTTCTCGTGCGCACAGCAAAAGAATGGAATAAGCTGCTGGCGTCAGTGTTTCCATCCAGATGTAAAGAGAGAAGAGGGAATGTGTACTTATTACATCCTTCGACCAAATTACCACTTAACCTCAGATGGGATCGAGGTCAAGTGCTAGTTTATACATAAATAAGGGACATAAGACAGCAATGTTATAAAATAGTTGTTTTAGTACTTTTTTTTTAAAGTGAAGAATTATATGTGATTATTGCTGAGCGTCATTTAACGTATTGTTTACATATTGATTTGTAAAACTCTGTTGATTTGCAGTTGTGTCGCAGAGCGAGTTTGCATTAAGCATTTGATGCAATTGTACTGACTATTATTTGTATGGCGACTGTGTACGATAGCGTTCGCTGCGATGTGTTTGTTGGTACTATGCAATGTTAAGATTATCATCATAATTATGTTGGTATGTCCAGTTGGATCAGGCATCGCTAGGACTTAGCCGGGAGTATCTGAGCCACGGTCTCGAGGACAAGCTGGTGAAGGCGTACTACGCTTATATGGTTGACATCGCAGTGCTACTCGGAGCCGACAGGAAACGTGCGGAGACCGAACTTAGGGAGTCACTGGAGTTCGAAATATCACTCGCGAATGTGAGTATTGTATTCTTTGTAAATATTATTCATCAATTGATTTTAATAAGAGATTGAGAGAGATGTATGGAAATGTACATAGTATGCTGAGCGATATTTCTTGAACCAAAGTAAAAATATAAGCTTATTTTTGTTATCAATTTTAACTTACAAGCACACAGTTACTACAGTATATGAAACTTAAAAAAACTCTGAGTAACTTAAGTACTTATCGTTGCAAGAATTTACATCCTGTTATAAATAAGACTTGTTAAAAATTTGTTTACAATACGCATCAAATTTTTACACAACTTGTACTTCTTTTAAAATTATTAACAATCACATTTCCCCTACAGGAAATCGATACAATCTGATACTTTGATCTTCATTTCAATATGAATGAGTGCATGTTATAAAATAACCTATCCTTACAAGCTTGCAACATTTTAAATGTACGCTACGGCCAAAACGATCATTAACGATTCACACAGTTTTACGACAAGGTGACTTTAGTAAACGAGAGTAAAAGTAACTTCGGGGTTCGGTGAAATAATCATTGGCGTCGCCAACCGTTGATCAGGGGGGGTCCGTTAATCAAGAGGGAAGGGGAGTGGGGTACTAGTAAAAATTAATTAAAGGCGTTTTAGTTTTTCGCACAGTTTATATATCTATTTTACATTTTATCATTCGTTTTTAATTAATTTACTCATTACTCCTTATAATCATTAAATTATTACTTTAAAGTAATGAAAACGGACACTTGCCTATATTGAAACGTTTTAATCAATATTTAACATGAGTTTTGCTGTTTAACAATGCACTTAGTAAAGTGTAAACAATTTGCTACAAAATTCAAACGCAACAGGTGGCATACTGACCACAAAGACCTTTGCTTTTTGCAGTTTAAAAAAAAAAGAGACGCGCGGGAACGGGAACTAGTTACATACTCTTTGGTTAATTAGTTGTATTAGATGTTATAAAGATTTTGTGAATAGGTGTAAAAAAAAATGTTACCAACCAAGAAAAGTGCATTTTAGGTGCCGGATGCCGGTATGAAAATCTACGTAATCTATATTTTGTTCGTTTTAATGTTTAGCACCATTGCAATTATTAGCAGTTAGCGCAATACTTTAAAGATGAGTGACGATCTATTCATATACTACTAGCGCCATCTATTACCTCAACAATAAATTAACATTAAAAAGTATTAAATTAACGTAATTTAAATAATTAATTTGATTTCTTTGTAATAATCAAAACGTTTAATTAAAATTTTCCTTTGACAAAAATGTTCACTCATTTGTTTGATATATCGGCCGACCATCAACGTTTCATAGAAGCAAATGAAGTGTTTAATAGTCCGTTAAACAACAAAGAGAAAATCGAACATACGAAATTACACTGAAAATTGAAACGTTATTGTTCACCGTCCTTTGTATGTTAAATTAATTGGCGTACATCCAAACTTCATAGTGTAACGAGAATTCGTTATTATCGACAATGACAAAATACATCGCAAACATTGTAATTGCAATTGAAATGTCGGAATATAAAATTCAACAGAAACAAAGAGATTGGAAAATCCAGATTTGTTTTTGATAAATATATTTCTATATGAAATTCACTGTTGAATTTAAACTTTAAGCTGTTCACAGAATTGATGGTATTCCAACAATAAACGTGAATGTTTGAGAGGATGAATGAACTACTCTTTAATCCGATAATAATGAAATATTTATATTGTTCGGATTTTCGACTTAAATATAAGTTGAAAATCCAAACAATATTTACATTTCCATGTAAATTTTATTATATTTAAAACGAAAATCCAAATTACGCCGTAAAATTTTCAATTAGTATTACATAATATTCCGAAGTTTTTCCATCAAAAGTATATTAGTGTATGTTTGAATATATTATTTCTACGACAGTTTTCCTTGCCATTGGAGAAACGACGCAACGCAACAGCCCTCTACAACCCAATGACTATAAAAGAGCTGCAAAAACACTTCCCCAAGTAAGTACAGAATATACTCTGATAGGCAAAGAAAAAACCCAGAAATTAATAAACCTCTTTTGAGAATTCGGTTAAAAACGACTGCTAATTGACGTTAGGAGCGGCGGCGATTAAGTTAAGAAAGTAACTTAGATTAGCTAAGTGAATATGGATCACATTTTGAAATTAAAATAAGTAAGCCGTAATAAATGAAAAAAGGGACTAAGTAAAGGGTAAAAACTATATTTGAAACTCTGAGAATTATAAGTATTTTTATCTAGTAACATAGTGGTTTCTGGTATTTATATATCTTATTTTATTAAATATGAAAGTCAACACATTTAAGTTAATTAATATATGAGAAAAGGTAAGGTTTAAAATAATTCTTTTTATAATCATAATTTTATTTCCTTAGGGTCGATTGGCTGAAATATATAAACCGTCTTCTTGCTCCTCACATCGAGGTCGACATAGATGAAGTGGTCATAGTCAACGTGCCTTCCTACATCACCAATCTAGAGGTATACTTATTGTATATCCAAGTTAAAATAACCTTTAAAAGTATGCTGTTATTGACATTTCATATTAAAATGTGTTATACTTATCCATGTAGAAATTCTTGGAAGTTACGCCTAAGCGCGTGCAGGCCAACTACGTGATGTGGCGCGTGGCGGGTGCCTCAATCTCTTACCTGACAGAGGAACTGCGGCGTCGGCAACTGAACTACGTCACCGAGCTCTCCGGGAAGACCGAGCGCGAAAGTCGCTGGAAGGAGTGCGTTGATACTACCAGCATGAGGTAAACTCACACCAAACCTCATCTATCATTATACATCAGTAACTCTTTATGACGGGCAGATCAGACTTGGGTAAAGCAGATCACTGAAATGTAACCTAAACAATTAGCTTGGAAGCATTTTTTTTAATTTCAACATGATCTCTTGACTTATTTGTAATATATACTGTAGTATGTGAAAATATTATAATATTTTCGATATACTTACTTGACTTGTTATTGTTATCATCATCATCACCATCGTTAGTATGCAGTTGTATATTAAACCAGATTATATAACTGTATTTTTGGGTAATACTGTTAGTGCTTACAGCATGTCGATAGCTGTTGGAGCGCTGTATATCCGTAAGTTCTTCGACGATGGAGCGAAAAAGGACGCAATGGAGATGGTGCAAGATATCAGGGAGCAGTTCCGCCGCACCCTGGAGGAGGTCGAATGGATGGACGAGAAGACGCGTCGCGAGGCGCTGGCTAAAGCTGACGCGATGGCTGCACACATCGCCTACCCTGATGAAATGCTCAGTGATGAAAAACTAACAGAGTTCTATGAAGGCGTAAGTAGTGGACAGGGATTCTTAACGCCTCTCCTAGACCCATTCTGCATCATCGACTGGCGACACCTGTACATGCGGGTACTATCATTTCAACGCCCCTAAAAGACGTGCATTGGCTAACGTACAACTTGATCCGGTGCCCTTTGCACTTTGCCCCGTTACAGATCGACTTTCCACTGTAAATTGAGTAAATAACCACTGTTGTGTCGTTATATATTATCAATGTGATTTACGAGAAGAGAACACAAAGCGACCAAAATACTCAAATCATTTGAATGTGGTTTAATTTTTTTTTATAGTAGATGGGGGCAAACGAGCTGCGGATCGTGTAATGTAAAACAGAAAACATGTATCTTTTTGTTTATTTCGGACTTTACGCAGACTACACTTTACATATGACCTAGTCTAATATCCTTGTCTCCTATAGTTGGAGATGTCTGAGGATAAGCTGATGGAGTCAGTGCTGAATCTCACGCTGTTCGGTACCGACTTCCTCTTCAAGAAGCTGCGGCTGCCCGTCAACAAGACCGACTGGATTACTCACGGCCGTCCTGCCATCGTCAACGCCTTCTATTCCTCCATAGAGAACAGTATACGTTAGTATTTTAAGTAATTCCCACCAGCTTTTATCTGGTGGATAAAAGAATTCTAGGCTATTCGCCGATAGGAAGCTATCAAAGACGTCACGGAAGCGTTACATGATGTTACTGCATGTTAAGTTAATAGTTGTATACTTGTAGAATTTCCTGCTGGTATTCTTCAAGGGGCGTTCTTCTCTGCGCTGCGGCCGGCCTACATGAATTACGGGGCTATCGGCTTTGTCATCGGACACGAGATCACTCACGGCTTTGACGACCAGGTCAATTTTCTTATCGAATATGTATTACTTTATTTATAAAGTACACCAACAGAAATCAAATAAGAATAGGTATACAACAATGTTAGAAAAAAAAAGAAAACATAATTGTTAATTTACAGTAAATGTGGAACAAACAAGATAAGACACAAATTAGCATTCGTACGAATTAAGTAGAAAAGTATCAATTAAAATACTATTAAGTAATTTTTGTAAAGGTCATCTAAGAGTGTTGTTTCGGTATAAGATATGAAAGGTTTAAAAATCCTTGCTTTTTTTCTCCTTAGGGTCGTCAATTCGATAAAGATGGTAACCTGGTGGATTGGTGGAAAGAGGAAACGAAGGAAAAGTATTTGGTGAAAGCCAAATGTATCATCGATCAGTACTCGAATTATACTGCTGAAGAAGTTAAACTCAAGGTAAGGGATACCAGTTCAAAACGAAATTTTCCTCTTCTAATTTCTAATAACCATAACCCCTTAAACCATTATTTAAAGTCTAACAAACATCCATCCATCCATCCATCCATATAAACTTTCGCTTTTATAATATTACTAGCTTTCACCCGCGCCTCCGCCCTCGTGGAATTAAAAAAATGTGTAGCCTATGTGTTCTTCCAGACTATGATCTACATCTATACCAAAGATCGAAATCCGTTCAGCCGTTTAGGCTATAAAGTCTAACATCCATCCATCTAAACTTTCGCATTTATAAAATTATTAATATATAAGTAAATAAATATGAAATATAATAATAATCCTTGTCCGCAGTTGAACGGCGTGAATACTCAGGGTGAGAACATAGCTGACAACGGCGGAATCAAGAGCGCCTACTACGCATACGAGGCCTGGATCAAACGTCACGGCGAGGAGCCTCGCCTTCCTGGACTTGAGCAATTCTCGCCCAAACAGGTCATCTATCAATTACTATTTTATAGAACAACTAACTGTTCCCGTGCGGCTTCATCCACATCACATTTAATAATGTAAACAATACATTTTATTTTACTGTTTATATTTGGGAAATTTATTGAGGCACATAGATATTTTGGCACAGGACAATTTTGTGAAACAAAAAATATCATTGAATGTCAGCCATAACTTGTTTGGTATAAAAAAATCGTTATACAGGGTTATTGGTAATTCACCGTAATCGCGCTAAGAGGTGATAGAGGGGTTCATTTGTGATAATTTTGACCCTCCTAAGCATAATAGAAAAGTTAACCATTTCTGAGTAATTATGATTTTAATATTTTTTTAAAATACGTCTAAAATGAAACTTCAAAAATTTTTTAATTAAAAGCTATCAATGAACTTTTTTTTTTCAAATTTATATAAACTATAAAACACTGAATATTTTACAGTATAAAAACATCAGGTATCTGTCCAAATTAAAAAATTCGAGCTGAAGAACCTTTCTATTTCAAAACTTTTCTAGGTTCTGATCCACTGAAATGACTTAAAAACAAAAAAAATCGTCGTGGAACTTGGCTAGCAGATTTTTTAAAAACTTGCCCGTTTTCTTAACTCTACAAAAATGCATAAAAACTAGGAACTTGTTCAAAAGAAACTGAAAGAGAACATGATTTCAAAGGAATCGGGCGGTAATTTGTACTCGAACTAAAGTTACGGTTGGTTTTGAAAACTTCTAAAAAAGTAATTAAAAACAGTCACAAACGCAAAATAAACCAAAAATACAAATTTAAAATAAAATTTAGAATCAGTTGCAGTTCAGGAAATAACTATTATTAAAATAATCTCTTCGAAAACCTACCTTTGGCAACAGGGTAACACATGACGTACAAGCAGGACGGATGTCCTCCACATTTTGGTGTTAATGTTAGGTGATAGCTGCGTTTTTCCTCATCTTTGGATAGGTCGAGGCGAAACTTTAAAAATATCTTAATTGTTACTTTAATTATTAATTTCTTTAAATAAATTTACTTAAATTTGTTTTTGGATTTATTTACTTCCATAAAAGTAATTAAAACCAAAAATAAAAACAAATTGTTTTTAATTACTTTTATGGAAGTTTTTTAATCCAACAGTAAGTTTATTTCGAATGCCATTATCCGCCCGATTCCTTTGAAATCATGTTCTTTTTCAGTTTCTTTTGAACAAGTTCCTAGTTATTGTGCATTTTTGTAGAGTTAAGAAATCGGGAAAGTTTTTAAAAAATCAGCAAGCCAAGTTCCATAAGGATTTTTCTTGTTTTTAAGGCATTTCAGTGGACGAGAATCTAGAAAAATATTGAAATCAAATGGATATTTAGCTCGTATTTTTTAATTTGGACAGATAAATGGTGTTTTTATATTGTTATTATAAGAAATTAGTGTTTAATAGTGTTTATAAATTTAAAAACAGTTTCCTATTCATTTCAAATTGCAGCGACGCAACCCTTAGTTGTAACGTGTTTTGTGCAATTGGAAGCATCGCCGTCATGACGCAAAATCAACAAGGATTTTAGTTTTTAGCGTACATATTTACTTAGGTAATAAGGAAATTACTGTGTGTACTCAGAAATATAACAATAAACTGGCTGTCTGATGATTTTTTAACGCATCGTTTCGTTCGAACCGCGGGGCATACCGCATAGTTTGCACTGTGCGTAGTTCGTAAACAACAAACAATCATTCAGATTTCTTACATTCTCTAGATAAGCACTAAGATAATTTCTATTATGTTAAGGATATTCTTCCCCTTACTGACTAAAGAGATAGCAATACTAACAGTTCGCTACAAAAGTTCTTTCACTATAGTCTTCTCCCCGACAAACGAAGTCAAGAGCATTTCCTAGTTACATTGTAAGGTACAAGTACTTCCTTTACAATTTGCGTTTTGGTGTTCAGAAGGAAAAAAAATCCCTTTAATGTGGAAATATTACCTTACTGTTAACCCCAAATCCTCGAAGGTGCCTCCCTTGTCAATGTCAAAAAGAATGCCACAATATCCACAATTGCAAATGTCAAAATTCAAATGTACAAGGATAACGAAGGCCTTTGACATTGGACAACGTTACTATGGCAATCTTGCTTCTTTGTTGCTAATGGCTTGTAGTTTTTGTCACTTTCTCGCATGACGCTTTTTACTAAATTATTTACTCCCTATGTTTAATAGCGTGTATATATATAGCCAAATATAGTGTGATTGCTGACATTCTACATAACTAAGTAGTGTGTGTTTACGCTTTATTATATTAGTCTAGATAGATAGTACAAATAATTAGGCTGTAATTATTTATGATAATCTGAAATTATCTTAGGTTATTGTATTATGTGTTTGTATGTATAGATGTTCTGGGTGAGCGCTGCCAGCACCTGGTGCTCCGTATACCGCAAGGAGGCGATGAAGCTTCGCATCACGACCGGCTTCCATGCTCCCGGCCGCTTCCGGGTCCTGGGCCCTCTCTCCAACATGGTGGAGTTCTCCCGAGACTTCTCCTGCCCCCTCGGCTCGCCCATGAACCCCACGACCAAGTGCAAGGTTTGGTAGTTCCCAGCCGACCCTCCCACAGAGGGCAAAAAAAAGAAAGCTCGCAAAATACCCACGTTAAATGACTTTATGAGAAACTCTTTGCGAGTCCCAAAAACCCTATCCTCCCCAGAAGACGGTAACATCCATTACTTAAACCTTATGAAACCCAAAACAACACAGGCGCCGAAAACGACAAAGGGAAACGGTTGTCCACCCGCACAGAATACGCGGAAATCCCCCAGCAACCACCCCAATTGTTAATCCCTCCCACAACACTATGTCTGTATCAATTATTATTATTTAGAAAATAACCTTGAGTTCTTTAAAGTATTAATTATGTTATGTTTTATTATCGAAATTAAAAGAAATATTGACGAATTTTCACTCATATGTATACAATCGTAACACAAGTGAGCTTTGTTATGTATATTTCTTTACTTTTGTAAAGTAAAGCTCTAAATTGTGCTCTCAAAATAATTGAAAACATTTTTACAATTTTTTTATTTTATGTTTTTTAATCAAAGTGTAAATGGTAATAAAAATGTTTTTGCCGTGACGAATTGTTTGCAAGGTTATCTAACAGTCATGTTCTTTACAATAATGTTAGCCGTGTAGCATTTGAATTACAAAATTTAATTTAATACATATTTAGAAATAACCATCTACACTAAATAGAAAAAAATAAATTAAAGTACAGTCGGAGAAACTGGCGGTGTTACACCCCTAAATATCAATCGTTTAAACATTTTGAAACGAAGACGTTGAACAAAATCAATGCGATGCAGATTTTTAATGTGTCTGTACGAAAAAAAGTCGGTCAATGGTACGGCTTATTACTTCTTATATTATCATACCTTCGTTTTCACTTATTGCTATGTAATTGGTAATTTGTAAAATGTAGTGTTTGTATCATTGGAATGAACAAGGAAATTTTTCCTTTTCCACACCGCGGATTTCCGCGACTGTACATGTATATATCTACTAATCTCCCTTTGCATAGAACATAGCACTTTTGTCTTTATAGTCTAAATAAAAAATATATAATCCACTGTCAGTAGTCAGTACAATTCCTGTATTTTTGTGATGTCTAGAATGGGGAGAAATACTTATTTTTGCTCACTATAGAAGTCAGCACGATAAAGTGTATATAACATATAAATTAATAAATAGATAGGAGATTTTTGGGAACATTTCTCTCTTACACGCGTTTATTGACGTTGCCGCCACTATCAGCGCCAAAATGGAGATAAACAGGCACAAAATTTCACGTTTTATAGCCTGTCCATTTTAAAAGATCAGTCAGGTTAAGGCACATTTCTTCACTTCTCGCCCACCTGACAGCCCCGCATCACTGACGGTGCGATTGTGCGATAACCTTAATTCCTAAATAATAAAGTTTAAAAAAAGTTGTTAGGCAGGTCACTTCTGCCGCTGTCGCCAACTACTTGAGCTTTAAGTTTTTCTCCCCATTAATATTTAATATACTCATACTGTAAGAATATAAAAAAAATGTAAAAAACTACAAAAACAATAGAATGTAGATCAGTTTCATGTTAGGAGGATAGGATAATTTATGCCGTTTATTAGTAAAATATTTCCATTGCACATAAATCCAATTATTGTCAGCTTTTAGAATAGATATAGTGGTTACGGAACTTTTTATTGTACGTTAATTTCCCTGTCGTGACAATTGTTTTGTCTCTGTTTTTTAATAAGAGAATAAAAGGGATGACAATATCTTACACAAGTGCATCCACAGTCGATATCCACGGAGAACAGATTCAAATGGTTCATACGTCCAACTCATTACGTGGGATGTTTTTCTTGTAAATATTTAATTAGGTTACGCATGTTTTATTGGTAAAAGTTTACTTATTAATCAACTGTTTTCAAGAATTATATTTGATTAAAGACCTTTTTTAGTTGTAAAAACTGCAACAGTTTTATTTTTTAAATATTTTATGGTTTTGTTAAAAAACAATGGATTTGATTAGATATTTTTAATTATGATGAGACGTTAGTTGTTTATTACAATATTAGTCTTATACGTTAATTTATTAGACCGTTGCCAATATTATTAACTCATCGTAATCAATTCAGAAACATCTGCAATGCAGAAATTAAGGCATTATTTTACTTAAAACTTAATTTGCCTTTAAATTATTAGTAAATTAAAGATAGTGTTTAAAAACAATTTAGTTTGATTTTTTCGAGACACTAAGGTAACGCCATACACAGAATGCTTGCACAGTCGACCGCATTTTTGGCGGGGACTACCTACTGTGGTCCGTTTAGTCATAGATTCAAGTTTCCTTAGTAAATAAATATACCTACAAAATAACATACCTTCTGTAGTTCTGTGTGTAATATATTTCATTGTAAGAGCGGGCGCACATTTTTGACTAAACTATCGCACAACTCTTGTGCGATTGTCGATTGTGTCGCAGTCATATTCAACTATTTATTTGCACAACTATAAAACGAGTAGTGTGCGCACCTCCATATAAGCTCATAGGAATCAATGCGCGACTAAACAGTTGTGCGATAGTTTAGTTAACGGTGTGCGCGCGCTCTAAGAAAGATAAATGTCAGTAGAAACTAACCTAAAAATATTTGATGTTCAAAAATGTATCTTACAAGTACGAAGATAAGAGCTACTTTATACTTAATTTCATTTTGTTAGAAAATTGTATTTAGTTTGTGTCGTGTACAATAAGTTGTTTGCTTTTTGTGGTATAGTTTGTCCATTTTATAATGACTAATTTGACAATTTATTTCGCAGTTCAATAGAGATAGGTGAAGTAAAATCAATAATAAATCTTTTCTAATAATACAAATAATATTAATTCTATTCCTATTTCAAACTTCGAAATTAATAAATAATAACTGTAAACCAAAATCAAGGAATTGAGAAAAAAAGATAGGCATTTATTGTTTTCTTACAGTTAATCGATACATAGCCATAATTTTATCAAATACAAAAGATGATAAAAACACCTAAATAATAATATTTATTATTTCATTAATTTTAGAAGAACGCGTATGGTCCGACAGTATCACACCCATCTATTAAAAACAATATTAGTTTTCATACAAAAATTCTATACTTCATAGCTGTCAGTTGTCATACAAATCATCACGAAACGGACAAACTATGTTAGCCGCAAGCAGCTTTGCCGATGGCCATCCCACCCAGTAGCACCGGCAGAGTCCCGCTCTTTTCTGCTCAGCCCCTTACACAAAGTAAAATTCGATTATCGCTGATCGAAAAGTCAAAAATGAATGGACTGACTATAACATTCGACAAGTCACGTGTTTGTCACGTATTCATTCCTATGCATTTTAACACATTTTGTTAATTCTACTAGCGATATCGCTAATCGAAAGTCACTTTGCCTAGGGGTGCTGTACTGTTAGTTAATGCGTGACGTCGTACCGCCATCGCCAAAGCTTCTCCGCAAGAGTAATTATTTATTTCAATCTGTACCACTGATCTGTATAAATGGATACGCGATTGTTTGGAAATGACAACTTTTCCTTCCGTATAAACGCGCCTTTTGATGTTAAGGACAGTAAAGTCTATCATCATTATCAGGTAGACAACTTTTCACAACCGCAACCATCAGCGACAATATGGCGAAAATCAAATACACGTAAAACACCACTGTTTATAGCCTGTCCATTTATAGAGGTCAATGTTAACTACCCATACGAACTACTTTTATTTTAAGTATAACATAAGGTAAACTGATTGTACTTTTTTTTCGAACACCGACATTAAATTTTTTTTTATTTATTTGTTTTTTATTTATTATTTTACGTGCATTTATTTTGTTGCAATTGCTATGAGTTTCGACTGCAATGACACTTGTATGAAGGAAGGGCGGATCCAGCTTTGGCGCCAGGGGGGTCACATAGTCTCTGGTCAAGTCCAACCAGCTCAAGGGGGGTTCATGACCCCCACGACCCTCCCCTGGATCCGTCGTTGGTATCAATAGATGACGCTGTTTTGTCTAAGAGAATGTAAAGGATGGCAATGTTACTATAAGCGTCAGTGCAGTAGAATTCAGAGGGTCTATCACAAAGAGATTTAAAAAATATATAGAGGAAACATAGTTGACCGTTCACTTGAAACATTTTCACATCACCTGGTGTCCGATAGTCAAAATCACAAACAAATAATTCAAACACTGAAAAGCGTCTCGAGATATCAAATTTGACATTGAGATTGTACCGTACAGAGAAAGTACCGGTGAAAAAAATGTCTAATGTCTAGTCTATATATTTCTTAAATCTCTTTGGTCTATCACGATAGTTGAAGTGAGAACGTAACGTAATCGACAAAATGAGATTTGTTGCATCCGCCTTGATAGGGGGCACTGTTGGGTATCGACCTAGGGTAGAAAATTGTAAGATAAACTAATTCAATTGCGATGCTTACAATCACTAGAACCACATGGATTTATACAAATTGGAATTGTTGATAAACATTGGACGGCCTAAGGCTGATGATGATGATAAGCATTGTCTTTGTTCATAAGACCCTTCATTATCGGCCTGCCCCCCATTTTAATCAACCCCCCTACATCATTGGCTGGCAATTGTGCAAAAAGTCCAACACTTTTGTCGATTACATTACGAAAACGTCCGTAATAGCCCTCTGGAGATACTTTAAGTAACTCAAACTCAATCATTGTAATAAGTTTCTGGTAATGTCCAAGTCATATTGTAACATGACCGCTGGATACCGCTATATTAAAATAAAATACATTTTGAATTCATGAATCTATTTTATTTATTATCAATACTGAATTGTAGACATATGAGCATAAGGAAGTAACTCTGAGGCAGTGGTATACAATTAAACACAAAGTATCGAATCTCGGACACAACCTTGGAATAAATATTAACAATAAATTAAA
Organism: Papilio memnon; assembly: GCA_003118335.3. NCBI lineage: Eukaryota > Metazoa > Arthropoda > Insecta > Lepidoptera > Papilionidae > Papilio > Papilio memnon. Next base: position 751,672 of record LD688966.1, read on the forward strand.
AATTTAATACTAAATTAACTAAATAGATGCATTTAATCTCGATGTTCCTTTAATCATTTATTTACAAATCATATGAAAAACATTTTAAAATACATTCGAACATGAGTATTCAAAATTATAATTGAAATAAATTAAAGCAAATGAACACACATTAAAAGTACTAATAAAATCGCTGCCAAAAATCACAGACAAATATTCTCATAGCTAAAATAAAAGCACACAAAACACACCTTAATCTTAATAGAATAATAAAATAAAAAGGTTTAGACATTCATTGGCTTCGAAATATTCAAAACATGCCTAAATCTCAAACACTAGCACTATAATCAATTATAACTATTTAGGTTTATCAAGAGTATGCAAATTAAGATTAAGTCTACAAGACACGAAATTTTATTACAAATTCTCTACGAAGCGATAAACGCTGTATTCGCTTCCACATGACTATAGTTTGACTACTCTACTCAAAGAGAATTTATGGAATAGCAATATAACAATATGAGTTTCAGTGGAAGTCGATACGTATTCGAAGTAAAACGGCTATACAATTTTTTTAATAGGATTCATGTCAATCACGTACAAGGTGGAAAGTGGGTATACGACAAAATGACACATTACTAAAGGGGGCTAAATTAGGATATCACGTATATTTTTTTAATCTATTACTTTTAACAAAAAAATACACATGAGAGAGGAGTAGATAAAAATGGCAACACAATCACTAGAGATTGAAAAGTTGCTAAAATCGTAACGTGGTGACTGAAATATACCCAGAAGATAAACCACATAGGATGATAGGAAAATGTTGAAGTCACGTTCATTTGGTTTGTGGAAAAAGGGTTTAAAGGACACATTAAAATCTATTTCAATATATCGTACATTTACAAGCAAAATGATTTTGGTTAATACAAATGCAAATATTAACAAAACTACTTCTAAATACGTGATAACAAATTTCGAATACAATAATTTATTATTATTATTTAAAAATACCGGATATGTAAGTCAAATTTCAAATAGTTATAAAGTTAGCGGACTACATTATATTGATTCTATGGAATGTAAATATTGAAGTAAGATACATTGCAATTCAAAGTGTAGTTTATTTAAGGTGCAACTGTAATTTACTTTGGCTCAGGGTGTATCGGGACTAATGGCATTTTAAAATCAATTCAAATATTACATAATCACATTCATACTAAAAGGTACAATAATTACAATCAGATTACAGTAGAAGACATTCCTAAATTTCTTACAAATTTAATCATTTTAATTTTGTATTAAAATGAATTTTTAAAACTTAAATTACATTTAAATATTGCAAATTATACATTAAAAAATAAATACTTACAATTATTAAATAGATAAAACAGCCTCGTTGTTTAAATATGACATTTAGCACAACCAATGTGACAATATCACAAGGGCCTGTCCCACCACTGGCTGATAGAGGCTCTGATAGCTTAAAAATGACGACAGTGATAAGGGAACAAAATATAATATATCCATCACGTATTTTATACCTTGGATTGTTATCAGACAATTTACAATTTGGTGGGACAGGCCCTAATTGTCGTGTTTTTTAAATTTCACATAAAACCACCTAAATTTAAATTACATATAAAATGGCCGCCTGACATTGATAGTGCCGCCATTTTGTAAAAGTGCACCCCCGTGTGGGCGCTGGAGGTTTAGGGGGGTAAGGAGCCCAGAAAATGGAAGAGCGCGGTTAATTATTAAAAAGTGTACATTTCATATTGTAAAGTTGCATTATTGTTCTCTCTAGTAAGAAGAAATTCGAAATTAAACTCAAGGCGAGAATATTATTGAGGTTTTTTAGGTAAAAAAAAAAGTGGGCGTTAGATTTATAGTTTGGGAACGTCTGTTAAAAGCCGAGCCTGTAAGATACTGTTAAAGAAGGGTCTATTGGTGGTTTGTGTTTACACAAAGCTTTAGACCAGATTTATTGGACTACATGTGACAATTATGACATCGGTGCACTGACAAATATTAGACAGCAGCTGAGATCCAGGAAAGACCCTATCCTGGTCTTCTTAGGTCCCTCACTCAAGTCCGGAAGGACTCTCAGCCAGGGTAGAGTGAGGCTTCAGGTAGAGTAGAACTGCCAGCATACAATCATTTTCTGGTGTCTTTCCCCTGCAAATAACACGGGAAAGGTGTTAAAATGGCAACAAAATCGGAGTACCATTTGTGTAGGATTAACGGAAATTTCACTTCAGAGTATATAGCTTATTTTAAGTTAGAAAGATAGATAAAAAGTTAATTAATAAGGGTTAAAATAACTTACTCGACATCTATCTCCAAGGCGATAGCTGCGCGGTGTGGTGTGCCTTCTACGTCGAACCAACTGGAAAAATGAAAAAATATCTTCAAATACAGTTGATAAAACAAAGAACAATGATCAATTACGGTTTAGAAAACATAGGTATGTGTCAAAATTAAAAACGTCATAAAATAACCTAATTTTGTAATTTATAACATGTCAATACAATGACATGATGTGGCGTACTAGACAAGACAATTGTTGTTCACTATGCCTAGTCTATATTGTTAATAGGAAAATCGGACACTAGAACATCGTCATTGACGTCCCGTCCTATCTGACAGATGTCAATGTCATTTGGTTAATTGAGAATAGAGCGCCATTATGGCGGGAGTCAGTACTCTATTGTCGAAGTTACGTTAATACGTTGTTACAGCTATATCAATTGCGTAAAAATTCTTAAATTTCTTTCGCGTGGATACTCACAGGTCGTATAATGAGGCGGGTAGTCGTGCGAGGGAGGGGGTAAGTGCGGAGGGGCGGCGGGGGCGACGTGCACGTGTGGGACACGAGCGCACCGCTGCGAGCGACGCGCGTGTCAGCGGCCAGTACGCACGCGCCGCGCCGCCTGCCGCGTCCGCACGCTCTATACGCACCCAACCTGGACAAACAATATAATTAATCATACGTCTATACTAATATAATAAATCGTAAACACACTTCTTTGTTATGTAGGATGTCAGCACACCATATTTTTGAATAATTAATCTTCTAATATAAAGCCCTAAACATACAACAGGCTATATATTTCTTTTTCAATTTTTAAAAATTTGTTCTGCGAGAAAGGGACAAACTACAAGTCAACAACAGCATCGAAGCAAAATAGTCATGATAACGGTAATTGTTACCTATTGGCAAAGACTTTGTAGTTTTAAGTAATGTAAACAATAAAAAAGTATTTAATGTCAAACAGAATGATTACTCACCGGCTAGGGGTGGCCTTGCATCAGGGCGGCAGGCGGCACAGTAGCACTCCGCGCGGCCCCACGCACACCCTCGCCTCAATCCGGGGTGCGGCTGCAGCAGACATCTCCAGTAATCAAGGGCGAGGGAGAGGTGGGCGCAATCTCGTGCGCCCACAGCACGCTCCCACTCCGGGGGCTCGCCTTCACCCATACCACGATCAAGGCAGAGCAGCGTGCTTAGGTATTGCGCGTTCTCTGTTGAGAGGGTGTCCATGCAAAGGTCATCACGGCGTGTCGACTCATCAATGGATGAGGAGTGGTCTTCAGTGAGGTCGGGCAAGTTGCCAGTCTCTAGTGTTAGAGCGTCCACGATTTCTACATCGAGGTTGTCGACTTCGGATGCCTCTGGATAGCGGTCGTTATGTCGTATGTTAGTATCGCAGGGGCGGTCTGCGAAGGGGTCGCAGTAGCGCCGCTCTCCGAGGCTGTGGCTGGAGTGGCTTTTGTGCATACGGTCGCGGGCAGGCGGGGGCAGCATGAGGCTCTGGTGCATGGTGGCGACGGGGCGCGGCGCGACTGGCAGCTCCTCAGCAAGGCCGGTGTGACTGTGAGCACGTGGTTTCGGGTCTCCGAGAGAGGGCGCGCCGTCTTCCGGCGACATATCATCCTCGGGTAGTTCAGACACGCCAGAGCTGTCCTCACGGGTCGCTATCACGCTCGGCAGGTCTAATGAAGCGCCGCTCCCTAACACGTACGGGTGGAGCAATATTGACACCTGAAAGACATGAATCGTTAATTTTATTACCAGATATCAAAAACCTATCAAATGTTTGTAATATTTTAAATTCACTTTGTCCCCGGGTAATTAAAAAATAACAAAAACGTTACTCACAGATAAATTAGCTTTCTAATGGTGAAAGAATTTTTAAAATAGGGCCAGTAGTTTATGAGTTATTTCAATACATACAAAAATACAAATCTTTCCTCTTTATAATATAAGTATAGATATAGATAACCTGGCAGACTTTCCCGTAGACATCTACAAGGGGGTAGAGGGCGTCGAGTGTGTCAGGCACAGTGGCGAGGGCGCACAGCGGGCGTCCATCCGCAGCCACCAGCAGCCGGCCGTCGCACAAGAACTCCACGCTCACCACCGACCGCTCGTACACCGCCTCCAGCACACGAGATATCTCCGGTCGATACTGACCAGATATTTAAGAAATTAGACTAGACATAGTTAAACCATTTTTTCTTCCATCTCCATCTTTTATTAAATAAAATATAAATATTCAAATATTATTGAATAATATTGGCGATTAATTTAAATACAATTAATTATATTGGAATGTGGATTTGAGGATCTATTAACAGATAGCGTTAGTGGATCATGTGAAAATTGTCTCAAGAGAAGTGTCCACTATGCTTCCTCTATATATATTTTTAGAATCTTTTTGGTAAATTTTGATTGATAAACACACAATACTTACTACTTTCTTATACATTATCTTAAAAAAACAATAGTAAAACAGTCTATGTTACTCAACGTATTCACGTAGCTTTTTAATGGTGCAACAATTTCTGAAATCGTCCCAGTAGTCTTTGAATTATATCAATAAATACAAAAATACAAATCTTTCCTCCTTATAATATTAGTGTAGACATAAGTCATGACCTTAAAGCGCAATTACACTTGCCAGTAGTAGCTGACATGCCAGGTACTGGCACAATGGATAAACGTATGAGAGCCAGTATCAAATTTCCTCTTTCGACTCTCCCCCAAATTACATGCAAGTAACTATGCCAGTAAGTGCAACTTACGTATGTTCCGTTGTCCACGCAGAGGTCGGGCGCTAGCAGCCAAGCGGGGGACTCAATTGCACCAGCCAGGTCGGGCAGCTCGTCGGGTAGGTAACCTAGGGCACCTACGCCCACGCTGCCTGACCACTTCGGCTCCACTTTGTCCACGCGAAACTGCAATCACACGTTACGCTAAACTAAATAGCCTTTATATTAAAAAATTTAATACTGGAGACATGGGTGACGCCAGCGGGGTAATAGGCAACTGCCCCCCCTAGTCTAAAATAGTAAAATAAATACTTTATACTAAAATGCCTACAATCCCAAAAGCCAAAAAAAATAGGACATATTAATAAGCATTCTCTTTGGAATCAAGCGTTTTTTTACTCCTAGCCTCATTTGATCATTTGTCTACCCTTGATAGATGGTAGGTAAACACCATAGACATTACATAAATGTGAAATAATGATCATTGACGTACCATAAAGCTCTGTCCACGTCTGATAGGCTGACTGACGACTGCCAGCCCGCCCTTGTAGCTACAAGTGCGCACCGCCACCGTGTCTGAAAACATACCTTATTAGACTTACTTCTTACTAATGTATGCGAAACTTTACAATAATTAGATGTTTATTACAATTTGCAATAAGAATAAACGGTTGTAATTAAAAAAGAATTTCTTTTTCACCCTGACATTGAAAGTTCTATGCAAGTTTACCATAGATTCAAAGCTTCCTGATTCCACAGATCATGAAAATTTAAGAAAATTATATTTCTTTACACACATCTCCAGAACCGCACAAGTGATTCCAATTAAATTTTGTATAGATATAGAACATAGTCTGGAAGAACATATAGACTATTGAGTTTGTTTTTAATTCCATACTATCGTATTAGTAATTTAATAATAAACTAGCATGTTTCTCACCCGAGCTGCATAATTTGATGTTATTTCCGTGGACGCTATGAAATGTGTAAGGGCGGGGGCTGCGGCGGGCGATGGGGGGCGCGGGGGAGGGAGCTGGGGTGCCCTCTATACCCTCCAGGCTGCCATCCATGTCCTCACAGGGCTTTAGTGACGTCACTTCTTGGAACGTCTCCACCTCACGTCTCATAAACGACTCGGTTACTGCAAGCAGACATACAAATGAGACATTTTTTTCACCGCTAACTTCTTTGTACGGTATAATCTCAATGTCAAATTTTAATTATTTGTTTGCTTGAGATTTTGACTATAAGACACCAGGTAGCGCTAGTGTTTCAAGTGAAGTGTCAACTATGCCTACTCTATATGTTTTTTAATCTCTTTGACTGCGAGTTAAAAACGTTTAATGAAGCTATTGTTCTTTTATTGTACAAAAAAAAACGACTCACTTTGCGGGGGCAGAGCATTGGTTACCTTCATTGCTTGAATCTTACTAATTTCCCCATTTAATTCGAATACGGCGTACACTTTCTGGAAATCACAACAAAATCATTAGAAATAGATGGAAGGGAAAGAGATGGGTATATATGGGCGTGGCTTACATCGGGCACGCCTTCGAATGCAACGTCGAGAGGCTCATAATTGTAGTAGATAACGACCCGGTGGTCCTTGGTCATTTTCAGCCCGATGCGGTCTCCTGTTCTCAGCCACTCGAAGGAAGGGAGCACGAGTCTCGCGTCACGTTCGAGGTTCCCTGGTCTTGTATAAAACATGAGCTTATCTAAAAAAAAAATATTATCTTTAGTCAAAGTCAATGGGAATGAGACATTTTATTTACAATTATTATATGCTGAATATCTTTTCGGATTTTGGGGAATAACAGTATTCAAATTGATGATACAAATATCTGCTTGAAATAAGCCTTATCAAAGTTATTTAGTAATTCTTATTTCTATTGAATTCTATACACTACTATAAGCGCTTATAATCTGTTAGTTGTCATAATTTGTAGTTTAAACGTGGTTTATCTTTTTTTTTTATATCTACAATAAGGTGGAAAACGAGCAAGCGGCCACCTAAATCCGCCGAAATGGCGAAGCGCTGCCCATAGACATCCGCAATTGCAGATGTGTTGCCTACCCTAAATCAACAGAGGAGGAGACTCACATAAAGAGGATATTTCTCCTTCCTATATATCTCCTCCACCGTCATATCCACTTTTCCATCCAATCCTTTTCTTATAAGAAAAGGGTGGAACGGGAAAGGGACTAAAGTTGGGCTTCCGGCACCACACTCATCAGACGAAACGCGGAATTGCTCCCGCTTCACGCCTGTCTTCTGTGTGGTCGTGGTATTGCGGGGGACGAGCCGACCCATTCGTGCTAAGATGTTAAAGCGGATACTACCACTGTTACATATTTAAATGTTTTAGTATTTGTATGAAACTGACCGTCAATATATGATGTGAAGTGAGGTAAGTGGTAAGAGGCGGGCGGTAGGCTGCGGTTGATGTGAGCATTTAGTATATTTATATCGGTAATTCCCACTCGCAGCCCACCCCTTAACCCGGGACGCTTTTTTAAGATCTTCACCTGTCAAAGAAAGTATTTTGTATTGTTTACATCCCGTAAAACTTTCATTGTAAGTGTCAAAATAAGAATTCTCAAACAAAGGCAGAGAACTTAAGTAACCATGAAATTTGCTACATTGCTGCTATTCTTTGGCTAAAAATTTAAGTTGCATTTTGTCCGTTTCTCAAGCAATTATATCAATTTTATTAAACCCTTTATTTTAATATCTAGGAAATATCTAGCCTATAATGTGTAGTAAGTTTACTGGTTGTTATTTTAAAAAAATGATTCTCCAAGATGTGATTGTTGACATCCAAGTAACAAAATTTTATTATATTAGTAGATATATTGATATTTTACCTCAAACATCTCTTCCAGTGCTAAATGTGAGGAGCTGAAGACGAGAGTGCCGAAGGAATCGTAGTATATCCGCTTTGCTATAGTATAGTCTTTACTCATAGACACGTTGTCCCCACAGTACTCGGAAAATGTACTAATAACAAAAAAAACTCCAAAATAATCAAATTCCTTATGTCATAGATAATTTTGTTTATAGCCAAACTTAATCAATTTAAAAGATTAAACGGGCGACAGCTAGTTATATAAGAGGTAAATATATTACAAAAGTGATCATCAAGTTGATTTAAATTTCGCCGAACTAATAAATATTATTATAACTGTATATTTTTTATAACGCTTGACGATATTTGAAGTGTCAGATAGAACAATGCGTGTATGAACTTCTTTACGTTGATTTGTAAGGCTGTAATACTTCCATCTTACTCATCTTATTATCTTACTGCTATTTTAAAAGCGAAAGTTTAGATGTATGGATGGATATTATTAAAGTTTGTAGATTAAACTGCTGAACTGATCTCGATATTTGTAATAGATGTAGAGGATAATCTGGAATAGCATATAGGCTACTTTTTTAATTCCACTTAGAGTCGCGGGCGAAAGCTAGTAGTTAATTTTATTATTTTATTTAATTATTTACCAGTAAGGCTGGGGTGGCGCCGTGGGTTGTTGGGTCATATCCGGCAGGGAGTTGTCCGAGGTCGTACCGGGGTTGCAGTTGAACGTGCGGGCTTCATTTTGCAATATCGTCACCTAAACATTAAACAAAATAACATTGAATCGGCTTAAAAATACTTTCAATACGATTAAGTACTAATTTAATAATTTCATGTCTTAGGTTGACATACAGTAGCTGGCACACCTGCATGCCAGTTACTGGCACGTGATATCTACAGTCAAGTATGATTTTGTGTGTTTCGTGCATGTATATTATGAGAGTCTCTTGTTTTGTCTCTTTTATAGAGAATTTACATATGCCAGCTTACCCCGTTTTATTAGTATTTCCCCCTACATCACATACCTGTGTGCATTGTCCATAGAGATCGACGACAGCGTAGATGTTGAGATGTGGCACATGCCACGCTTGTCCCATGTCCATACCATCCAAATAGTAATGCAGACTGCGATCAGCATGCCACATCATACCTGGCAATTCATATACCAATATAGTATATTGACGGAAATTGACGGAATTTACTTTAATTAATAACGTTTATGTTGTACTGTAAGAAACAATTTATCCATTATACTATCACATTTATTTATCAAAGAATCAACTTGTAAATATATAAAAAAAACTATTGTGTAGGAAAAACAACATTAAAACCTAACTAATTCTATTGTTTCTAATATTTTCACATTACATTAAAATGCCTCCTCTTATTTGACAACCAAAATGATACAAAATAGCTTTCACATAATGTATGAAGTCAATCTGGTCAGCGTGGTCAAGGTAACCTATGACAAGTCAAACCTAACTTTGTAGATTCCTAGCTCAGTGCAGACACAAATGCGCTATGTTACACTGCATTTGCAGCAACGATTGTTACTTTAGACCGAGTACGTTATAAACACAGTTGAAGTCGCGGAAATATTTGTCAACTTAATATTACACTTTAATTAACTAACTTTATACGTGCCCCATACTGTACCAGCTAACTGGCATGAACATGCTGGACTAACTACAAATATCTTGCTAACTGGCCTGTACAATCTTACTGTTAGTAACTTTATTACTCACCAACTCTACTGCCGATAGACAGTGTGTCTAGATCGAGCCTGTATCCGCTGCGTACGCACTCTCCATCCTTCATGATTGCTGCACCACTCAGCACGTACGTATCCCCCGTCAGGTCGGTCGCGGTACCGACCAGCGCGCCCCCAGCACCCCCTAACCCTCCCACGCCACCCTCCAGATCCTCCGGCCGGATACCAGTCACACCTGATATTACAATAAAAACATAACTGTACATCGGACGAGACCATTCATGCAAGTTATATCGTTTTTAACTACCAGAAACATGGAAGAATACTTGTACAATCTTAAATGTGTTATATTTAACTCAACAATTCTGTAAAAACATGGACATATTACTCATCAACAAAAATCGAAAAGGCCATAAAATTGAGTGTGCGGAGTAAAATGTCATTAACGTTTTTTTATGAATAGAATTTTGATATATTTATTGCAATCGGAAAAAAATGTTTTTTCTTTTAAATTTATAAACCTATTTTAAAATATAAATAAAAAACAACCGTATACATATTCAACTGTACCCATTTCAATGCTGCCTATCCAGCAGTCAACCATCGCGTCGATACGTAGCTCGAACATGTCGCACTCACGGAGCGGCCGCGAGCTGAACAGCACCGCGTCGTTGAACTCCGAGTACACGGCGGCGCGGGACGCCGTCAGGCGCGACCGCGACAGCACCGCATTGCGCCCGTGCACCATGTGGAAACACATCTCCCTAGCATATAATACACATTTAGTACAACGCTAAGAAAATCGGCCATAACTGTCAACACATCTCCCTAATATATAGTACCGGTTTTAGTATAACGCTAAGAAAATCGACCATAACTGTCAACACAACTCCCTAACAACTAGTACCGGTTTTTATAAATTTAGTATAAAGTATTTCAATAGAAAAAGATTTCGACGCGATTAAATTACTGTTAAAACTTACGGAAAAGACGTGATAATAGATTCAGTGGAGAGCGGAGATTCTGGCGAGTAGACTGGGGGGTCTACTCTGCCCTCCACGATGCTCACCTGGCCCGCACGACCGTACAGATCTGTAAAAAACCAAATTAAATTGATCTCCCAGAGAAAAATACCATAAAAATGCAAGATTTTACATTAAAACATTCCAAGTGTGAAAAATTCCATCATTTTCAGAATTCAAATATTAAGAAAGATATTTTTGGGTATTTTAAAATATATTTTTTGGCAGTGTAACTCACCGATAATTCCATAGAGTTGATCAGGCACATTGTAGGCAGCAGGACCCTGGTCTTCTCCATTGATGTAAAAATGGAGAACCCCGAGGCTGGTCCGCATCAGGCCGATAGTATCACCTTCCTGTAATCACAATAACAGTACAACAAAGGACTTCCTTTTACACTACCCCATTTAATTCAGTCGTCTTCTAAAAAAACTAGCAAGCAGCCACCGGAATTCGCTAAAATAGCGAAGCTACCGCTACTCACAGATATCCGCATTTGCAGATGCGTTGCCTACCTTTAATCAACGGAAGGGACGCATAAATATTTCCCCTATCAGGGTCCTATCCCCCCCAAATCCCTCCCCTTTGTACGAAAATGGTAGGGAGGGAAAGAATATAAGGCTTCCACAGTCACGCACAGTTATCACTTGTTAAAAAGGGCTCTAAATTATAACGAATTTTTGACAGTTTAGTTAAGCTAATTCTTTACAACTTGACTTTGGCTAGTCAGCTGCGCCCCCCCCCTAACTCCCAGAGATGAAGTACATATTTGCAGTCCGTTCTAGTCCGATATACAGCAATATATTCATAAAGGACTGTGACTTGTTTAGATATATATATTTTCCTTTCAGGGTAAGTAGCATTAGTATAGTTCGCGGTGTTTTAGTTCAAGAAAAGTTGCATTACACTTGGCAACCAACTTAACAACGATAATTTAAGTATGGATGTGTTACCACGAGCCTGTTGAGGTTTCTGGTGTACTGGGAGCTGATGATGACACCATCGTGGATCACGTCCTCGCCGACCAAGGCCCACGTGCCATTTCTGTCAAAATATAGTTTATTTTAAAATTAAAATTACACAAACGACATTTTAGTCAATCTATTATCATTAAAAAGTACACAATTACGGATAAAGCAGGTTTTCTTTTACATATTTTTTACAGAGCCGATAATTTAAAACTAAATATGTAAGTTTTTTTAATGTTTTAAATTGTTGTACTTACTTGGCATTGCTAAGTTTGAATGGGAAGTTTATTTCATTTGATGTATATTGCGTGACTCCGAGCTCAATGCTTCCCGCCCACTTTGGTACTATCATATCGACTCTAACTTGGAACAATTCGTCACTCTTCACGGGCCGGTTGGTCATTACGAGGCCTTCATTGAAGAATTCCATAGCGCTAACAAATATCACATAATGTTAACATAAACGAACAATGTTATAAAATGAATTAAATAGATAGATAATTAAGTAAATATGTTACAGAATATAAGTTATTAGTTGAAATTATCAAATATTAGCTTTCCCCCGCGACTTCGTCCGCGTGGAATTAAAAAAAAACAAAAGTGAGTAGCCTATGTGTTCTTCCAGTCTATGCCAAATTTCATTGAGATCCGTTCAACTACAAACTCTAACAAACATCCATCCATCTAAACTTTCGCATTTATAAGAAGTAAGATAAGATAACTCTAGTTATTTTTATATTTAATTTAAATAAAATTAAATTAATGTTATTAGGTAGCTGTTAAATTAGAAGATCGAAAACCAACAAATTGAAACGCGAATTTTTGTACATTGTTCAAGAAGCGGCTTATAGATACAAATATAAAAAAATGGATACTTACTTAGGCCTATAAGCAGTCTTACCATTGTTAATAATAACAACATTCGAAGCACGCAGCGAATGAAATAAATGACTGTCATCTTCTATTTCATTAGTGTCTGTATCTATATCCGCTTCCACATCTATCTCAGGCGCTAGGTCACCTAAATAACATTATTATTAAATAACCAAACATAAATTAATAAAAAAACCAACTGATATATTTTCCCGTCGCTTATTTGCTCAATAAAAACCTACACTTACTATTGCAAAATTCTAAGCTAACTGCAAAAATCAATTAAAAACGTCCAAATGTGCCAGTAGTGTCAGGGAATTTTTTCCAACTTTGTGGATAGTATTTAAACCATCGCAACAGCTTTTGAGTCAATCTGATCGAATTCTACAATATACTTTTATATGTATGTAAAGAAAAATATATTTCTCTTTAAATTTGTATATGGCATATGGCAACTTTAATCTTTGACCGACAAATGTCAATGTCATGTGAGGACACGCGGTTTCTGTTAAGAAAAATAGGAAGATTTAATATCGTTTCTTTATTACATTAAAAAAGAAATATAAGGAGTGCAAATCATCTTATAAAACGATATTAAATCTTCCTATTTTTCTTAACAGAAACCGCGTGTCCTCACATGACATTGACATTTGTCGGTCAAAGATTAAAGTTGCCATATGCCATATACAAATTTAAAGAGAAATATATTTTTCTTTACATGTATTACATATTGTTATTAAATTCTCTTTAACAAAACAGAGACGGCATTTAAAAGTGTTACCGCAGTGTAATTCTACGGTTAGAATGTATACTTACTTAACCCAGCCAACACAGAGACGCTGGGCAGCGGCGATATGTCATGGAGATTACTATCATCGTATTGATCCACAATGGAAACCTGCAATTAAACAATATGTATAGAAAAACATCGCAGGAATTAACAAATACCAGAATGTAAATGGTGTTAAGACGTATATAGATGAAACATATAATACTAGCTGTTGCTCGCAACTTCGTCCGTTTGGAATTAAAAATGGAGCCTATGTTACTCACTGATAACAGCTTTTTAATGGTGCAAGAATTGTTAAAATCGGTCCAGTAGTTATTGAGTTATTTCAATACATACAAAAATACAAATCTCTCCCCTTTATAACATTAGTATAGATATCGTCGTTGAAGTTCTAACACCATGGATGTCAAAAATAGCAACTTTTCTGAGGAGAGAAAGAACTGTTTGTGTACACTAAATTAAAGTTATATTTAATGTAGAATAAGTGTTTCTGATTGGCTCAAACGACGCGTCTTCCAATTCTCTAGCGAATGGCATCAAAGTTATTAGAAATTCAACAACGATATGTTTTGTGCCAATGTAATAAGTCATAGGCCCCCCGTGGAAGAAAACTAAATGATACCTCACTCGTCACAAACGACTGTAGCATTTAAAGTCATCGCCAAATTCATAATTGTACCTTAGAGGTCATCCCGTAGAGGTCCACCACACCCCACACGGGTGCGGCCACATCCCTTGCTGCCACGCCCTGGTCCTCGCCGTTGATGAAGTAGTGGAGACTTCCACACGCCTTCCTCATCAGACCCACCATGTCCCGCTCCTGATATAAAACCATGATAACATCAGTTACCTTCAAAGTTCCATTAAAATTGGGACAACTGTTCCGGGAACAAACTAGGATTTGCAGACATTTTTTTTGTTATAACGCAAATATATGCTAAATATATTTAAATACTAGCTAAAAAATATACTTGAAGAGGATAGTCTGGAAGAACACATAAGCTCACTTTACTTTTTAATTCCACGCGGATGCGGGCAAAAGAATATATTTTTAATTTCACGTAAACGAATTCGCTCTCTTCAGCTAGTCTATGATAATAATTGAAATATGTACCTTTAATTCATCAAGGTTCATAGACCCGTACTCGGTGCAGGTACCCTGGCCGTTGATGAGTACCTTGGAGCCGGAGAGCATCACCGTGCCAGTCTCCACATTGGTCATTGTTGAAGGAAACTGGATAGTTGCTGGATCATGATTGGTTACACCCACCTATACATTATTAAGTATATATTTTAAACTGAATATATAGAATAACTAAAAAAACTACTGGATAGCTTATACTGTGTATTGGAATACAACTGTCAAAGTGTCAAATGTCACTGTCACTCTTTCCGACAAATATCACTTCGTACGTCGTCTTGTAAGGATTATTTAAATTAATAAAAATAGGACTAAATTATTGTTCCTTATCAAACTAACGGAAATTTACCAATCGAATTAAGAATCTCCTCCTTTTTGTAGTCAATTAAAATAATACTTAGTAAGTTTTTATACTAATTTCATGTTAACAAACATTTAAATAACACTATAGTAAATAACACTATATGTCCAGCAGTGGGCAGACAAAGGCTGATGATGATGATGATGATGATGATGATGATGATGATGATGATGATGATAGTAAATTAGTCATCCAAACTAAGGGTAGGCTCCGACCCCTCAGTGGCAAATAGTGAGCTTGTGATGACGTTGATAATATATTAAAAATAACATTAAAATCGTGGATTTATATCGTATATAGTTGTTTATAGGGGGGTTACCTCTAAGCTGCCACTCCACTTATGCACGAGGCGTTCGATACGTATCTCGAATAGTTCGTCATCGTGCAGGGGCCGTGACGTCATCACCACCGCGTCATTATAGTCATCCATTGGCCGAGCGCGCTCCGCAGTCCTACAAATAAATAGACAATTAAACGCAGACCCATAAAATATACATGTAAAATAATATATAAACAGCCTAAAAATACAATTTCTCGCTCCTACTATACAACTTTTCGTACCCCTCCTTTAAATCCCTCATAATCCTATTTTCTAATTATATAGTAGCTCATGTCCTTCCTAATGATTTAGGCGAGCTGTGTATCAAATTTCTGGTATCTTCGCAAATAAAATAGTATATAACTATAATATATCCTAAACAACTCACCTATTGTGATGTGAGAATCGGACCAGCACACCGCACCTATGGTGGAACCTCAAACGATCTATATTATCTGAAATATAGATACAAAAACTCAGATATTTTGTTAAAAAATTACAATTCTTTAAGTTGCAATCATACACAGAATCACAATAGGTATTAAATACAATGACGTACTAGCTTTCGACCACATCTCCGTCCGCGCGGAATTTATTAAGTACCCTATGAATTCTACTTACATGTAATCTGTGTCTTTCATGGATATCAGTTCAACAGTTTAGGTTACAGACTAACAAACATCCATCCATCCTAACTTTCGTTTTTAAATATTAGTAAGATAGCACTAGTATATAAGGTTGCTTACAAAATGTACAAGACTCCGATGAATTAGTGAGATAATCATCCCTGGGGTCTTTGGGTACTGGTGCAACGGATGGCTGGTAGTTTACAACCTCCATTTGTGACACCGACCCATCATGACAAGCTGCTTCGTTAGACTGTAATACAAAAACATTCGAATAGGAAAGGGACCATAAACTACAAGCTGACATCAAGGAAGCAAGGTTACCATGGTAACAGTAATTGTTATCCAATTTCTAAGGCCTTCATTGTAATTTGTGAATTTGCAATTGAGAATATGACAAATATAAACAATAAAATTGTTATTACAATATCATATGGATGAAGTCGCAAGGAAACAGCTCGTCAAATATAAAATACTTACAGATTCTTCATTTGCAATCGCAGGTCTAGATGTATCAGATGATTGTGGTACCATAGTGATTTGAACGCATTGTCCATACAAATCTATCACTGCATATAACCGTGGTGGCATATCCATCGCAGCAACACCAAGGCACCTTCCATTGATGAAGAACAGCAACTCAGCCTACAAAAATAAACTAAACTGAACATACATACACGAAAATTTTACTGGTATTTTATCCAAAGTTAACACCAAATTTAATTCTTCTAATAGTGTAATCACTTTTAAAGTCCATTCAAGCCACTACTTCGATCAGGGGTAGCGAAAACGCAAAACAATACGAAAAATATAAAAAGTGTTCACTATGTACTATGTACAGAATGTACTCAATAACCACAATTTAATTGTGAAATAATCAAAATTATTAGATTTCTTGACTATGTTGATATATGTATAAAGGTTCGCCACCCCTGACCTAGGTGGATACATATTTAACATTAATGTACTTGGATTATAAAAATATACTTACTCGACTAGTCCTCATGACACCCACACAGTCACCTTCTTGCAGGGTGTCAAGCTCGGGGCCAT
The DNA here is from genome assembly GCA_003118335.3 of Papilio memnon. NCBI lineage: Eukaryota > Metazoa > Arthropoda > Insecta > Lepidoptera > Papilionidae > Papilio > Papilio memnon. Next base: position 768,431 of record LD688966.1, read on the forward strand.
AAGATGCCAAATGTGTAACACCATCCCTAACAACTGAACTGCCAGATAATATCTAAAAACATATAAGGATGAAGCTAAATTAAGCAATTTATTGGAATCATTGAAGTTTGTGGAATATGGATTGCTATTTCTTTATACTATATAAATTATAATACGGCTCAACTCACATGAGAACATTCCGGTGTAGGCACCAACCAGTTTCAGACCCGTTGGGGGTCCTTCTTCAGGGTGAGTGGTTACCGGCTTTATTCACTATCTGGTCGGTGCCTACACCGGACTGTTCTCACGTGAGTAGAGCCATGTTATAATTTATATAGTATGTCTCACGAAAGTTTTAATAAGTTAATTCTTTATAGTTACAAAAAAGAGATTCTACAAATTTATTTTTGCCACCAATTTTTATAGCAAACTGTCATATAAAAAGTATTATTATAGAATTAATAATCCTTTTCATATATGGTTTCACCTAAAATAGTATCCCAATGTTAAGACTGTTATTGAAAATGTAGTTGGAAACTAATAAAGGCATTAGGTTATGCAAAACGGTGAATAACAACCTGTATGACCATTGAAAAGTTAAATTTATCAAGTTTAGAATGGCCAGTACATCATTTAATAACATCCATTAATTGTACACAAATTGTCTTTAATTTCTGAGTAATAAACTACTAAATACAAAATAACCGAACATTGCTATATTTAGAACTCACCCAAGCAGTATTTCTCAATTTGGTTGCTGTTGCAGGCAAGTCCATATGTGCAGGATTTTGTGTTGTAACACCAATTTCAAGACTTCCATTCCACACATTAACCTAAAAAGTGTAAAATCAATTAAAACCACAAGAAAGAAATATGTATACATCGAGAAGAACAAATTTATACTATTATATGAATAACAATTTTCCAGTTAGAACCGTCATGCACCTCGTAACAGGAGAACCTAAGCAACTAAGGCAAATCTTTCAGTTATTTCAACATTATTGAAGTCATCATACTATTGTTATAAAACCATAAGATGCATCATCATCATCAAATCTGTATAGATAAGTGTCAGTTAAATTGATATAAACAACATGAAACACATAGGCTACTAATTAGGTTTTGCGCCGACAAAGTTGCAGGCAAAAGTTAGTTTCTCCGTAAACAAAGAAGCACTTCTAATAATAAAAATAATGGCTAACCAAAAATATTTACACAAACTTATGTGTTCCCGCTGCTCTTTGCTCCCTTTTCTTAAAAAAAATAATACTCATGCATTTTGAACATTGTCAAGTTATATCTCAAAGGTCATAGTTTACCCGATGTCCATCAATATCCAATTACAACAAGCACTTATGCACATAGAGATATAAACGTTAAATTACTTAGACAGTGGTAGAGCCAGCTTTAACATCTAAGCATGAATGGGTCGGGTCACCCGGTGCAATACCGGCACAGAAGACAGGTGTGAAGTGGAAGCAATTCCGCATACAGTTTGGTGAGTGTGGTGCCGGAGGCCCAATTTTAGTCCCTTTCCCATTCCATCCTCTTCTTATAACGAAAGGTATGGATGGGAAAGTGGATATGACGGTGAAGGAGATATATAGGAAGGGGAAATATACTCTTTATGTGAGTCTCCTCCTCTGTTGATTTAGGGTAGGCAACGCATCTGCAATTGCGGATGTCTATGTGCAGCGGTCGCTTTGCCATTTCGGCGGATTTAGGTGGCCACTTGCTGGTTTGCCACCTTATTGATAAAAAAAATAAAGTCTTAAGTAATTGTAAACAACCTTACTACAGTTTGTCTAAATAAGATTGATTAGTTTGACAAATGATGCATATAAAGGATCTAAATAAATTTGTATGAAGACAAATGCCGTACTTCATAGATGGGTATCATAGTGACGAAACAAACAAGCATATTGAACAACTATGAGCTATCGAAATTCTGTTTAAATAAAATTTCTCGGACCTAACTAAAATTATTACTTACTTATTAATTAATTTAGGGGACAATTCTCATAATGAATATAGTGTAGAGAATATGAACATGACAATAATAATAGCCAAATCCAATTTGATTGTGCTCGACTGTAGTAGTAATGAGTATGAGTATCAGTATGGGATAAGGGCAAGTTGATGATTCTTCATATTGGTTCTGTGGGTCATTATTGATTTGAGAAAAGAGTGTTTTTTATTTTAATCCATAAGTTATAAGAATCTATTGATTCAACTTCTATGAGAGTAAAAATCGAAAATTGAAAAGATTCATACCTACCATCCCTACTAAATTGTCAAAGGAATTGTCAAACTAATCACCCTTATTTAGACAAACTATATCAAACCCTATCAAGTGATTCAGCAAATGCTATTTCCATGACTAGACATATATATAACAAAACATATATATATATATATATAACTTCAAGAGAATACAACAAAAAATCCATGTGATTATTTCATAAAAGATATTATTTTTACATTAATCAATTTATTAGTTAATGCTATATATGTTGTATTAAAATTGATGCTAAGCTTGAAGATTAGCTTTTAATTAGACGGAATTTTTGATAGCAAAAAACTATTTTTTTTAGTAGTAGTTTTTAAATATACTATTATATTATTTCATGTCCACAAATACGACGTTCAGATTTTTTTTTAAATTAGTTGTTCTTCACATTGGACACTATCGAATTAAGGGTTAAGGCACTTACCTTTCGATCGATGCAAACCTCGAACATGACATCGTCTTTCAGAGGCTGGTCGCTTAGGACCAGGCCGTGATTAAACTCGACAAAGTTCCTAATTGCCGTAATATTATTTTCCAGAAGGGTGACCCTGTCTCCGCATCTCCTATGGAAGCGCATCTCGACCTTTCCTCTAATATTTTCTCTTTATATTCCAATTGTTTTTTTCATATATTATGTATATTTTAATTCTCTAACTCCGTGACAGTATAATGACTTCATAATGTCGACCCTAATATTAAATTGCCAAGGACAATTAAATTACTTTAAAATAAATGTACGTATTATATATATAGCCGGTAAATATTTTTTAAATTTTAACCCCTTTAAGTCTTTTGCTCATGTATTGACTATACCGCAGATTATATCATTTTTTGAATTACAGATAAACTATGAAAAATTTATGAGTTTTTACTGCTTAATTTTTTATCAATAATTAAATCGGATGACTATTAAAATTACAATTAATAGGCTATTTTTTATCAAGTACCCTGGGAAAGAGTACATAAAATAAATAAACCCTAGGTTCGTCGAATAACAAGATGTTGATGGCAAGAAAAGATGTTCCTGGGAATGGCAATGTCATTTATCTTCTGTCAATGTTCGTTGTGGAAGTGGTGTTGAAGTTCGTCTAAATTGTAAATTTCTTTATAAAAATAATTATAATTCACTATTTGTTAAAACAGGAAGATAATTATAAAAGTTTTAATCTGATACTGTTCATGGTGTTTTTAAATGATAGAAAACGATCTCATTTACGTTTTTTCGAAGATAATTGTTTCATACTCTAGTACAGAGGTCCTCAAACATATTTCGTATAACGCCCACTTAAAAATCAATAATTTGGTAGCGCCTCCATTTTACTTTTCACCTTGTAAACCTCAATAACATCAGTGTCGCCTGGAGATCAATTGAACCTTCTAATTGTAAACGACATTCTTCTTACAAGAGAAAGCAATATTAATGCAACTTTACAGTATTAAGGGTATGTTTTATTCAAAATTATCTTAAATCGACCACGCCCTAAAAATTTTTTTGGGCCCCTTACTGCTCTCTTAGCTTACAGTGCCCACAAGAGGGCTTTGTTGTCCACTTTGGGAAAGACTTTTAGTATTGCTTATCATTATTATTATCAACTAGCCTTTGACCCTACGGAGGGACGGCGCAGTACGTACTGCGTCATATCTGAATTCACTTAAGCACAATCCTGCATACTTTCTTTTGTATGACCATTCCTTTGTAGCCATCTACATTCAATCTTAGACTTTTTTTATGTGATCATCATCTCTTCACATTATATGTCCACACCATGCTAACGTTTTGCTTCTCAATTTCGCCATACTGGTGCTTTTTTCAAACTTCCTTTAATATACACATTCAGAACTTTTCCCCCGACTTGACTTTGTGGCCCAACATACAGATTCATACAATGAACCCGTAGATCTACCCCTTAAGCTTAAGTGGCATTTTTACATCACAAGTTGAGCCGGTAATCTGCATTTCATCCAACCTGCATTTATTTGAATTTTCACATCTCGACGAGTGAACCGAGGTGTTTTAAATCAGAGTAGATTGGAAGAGGCACAACATTTAAAGGTCACGGAATATAAGCTAGTCGGATGGATTCAAATTGGTTCTGAGATACTTCATACTCTGCTCTTATTCTCCCAATCACCACTCTTTCGCAAGCCATAGTTTTTACAAATCTACACATCCCCTTGTTTTTGTATATGGCTAAAACACCACTTGTCTGCGATTACCTCTTCCTGTAACAACTTGTTGAAGTAGTCAGCCACACCCATCCCTCTCATTCTTTAGTAGCTTCCATACATCCACTGGTATTTCAGTAGGGCTGCTTTTCCATTCTTCATACCTTACAATGCTTTGTTTAGTTTTTTTCAAAATTAATTACATCCACAAAAATCTTCGAAAAAAAATGTAAATGAGATCATATCCCTATTGTAAAGTTTTACCCTGATCACTAATATTTTACTCTCTCTAGTGAAATCATCGACAATGGTGGCCACCATGCTTATAAATATGGAAATAGTGAAGGACTAATTTCAGTCTTCAATTTTATCATCAACTAACAGGTATGTACAATCTACAATCAAGGTAGCCTGCTGCTAGTATTATGCTCACCTGGTTCAATACCATGACCACAGAGAAATGGAAGAAATTCTGCGGGTTATCCGATGAGTGCATATCCTGTGTCGTCCAAAATTCTATGCCTTCCAGTCTTTTCTTCTTTTTTTAATAATTAATTGGACAAATAAGGAAGCAGCCTGGAATTTAGCACAATAGAGATGCATAAGAGGAAGTGAATTTAACATGAAAGGTGTACCAAATACCATTCCTATCCTTTCCTTGTATGAAAAGTGTGTCAAGAGGAAGAGGGTTAAAATTGGGCTTCCAGGATGGACACTTATTGAACAAAATGTTTAATGATATCCATGTCACATCAGCCTTCTGTGTGGTCATGGTATTGATCCAGGCGAGTTGGGCTGTTTTGGCATAATATGTTATAGTGGGATCTACAACTGTTAATAAATAAGAAATAAGGGGGTATGGGAAATGGGGGAAGAGATGCAAAAGTAAGAAATACTGTTGTTTTTTTTACTTTGCTTATAAAACGAACGGGTTAAAACGACAAGCAGGAACACCAAGGTGACTTCAACACCCACAGATATCTGCAATACAAGAGGAACTGCGAAAGTGTTGTGGTTTCGAAAGATAAGATATTATTATAAACTGGAAAGAAGAAAAACATTGATATGTGGGATTTTGTTTTGTTATTTAATTTATAATAATTTATTTTCGTTTTCTTTCCAACATGTAACTTAGGGTGAAGTGTTAAATCTTCTCACAAGGTGGTCTAAGGATGTGATTTAAAAAAGTTTTAAAATAATGTTTTAACTAGCATGGTGGGTAAATGATATTGCAACATTCAATATTTCCGATCAATACAAATTTTCAAATTTGTATGATATTGTCAATATTTCAGAAGATTTTATTATTATAAGTTTACAGATTTCATAAATAAAGGAGGCAGTTCTCAATCCATCTGTATGTATTTTTATTTTTGTTATTTCATATCTCCGCTCCTAGTTGCCCGGTTTCATGATTGTTTTTTTTATTTTGTTTTAGTTTTAAGTTTATTTATGCTAGATATTCTTTTGATTTTAGAGATTTGATTAATTTTAGAGATGTTGTGTAATACATTGTTAAGAGTAATAGTTTTTTGACAGAGCCTAAATAACAGCATGTTGAATGAGAGCGCTCATATTACGAACATAGATCGTGCAATCGATTAAGCTGATTCATTGTTTGATATTTAATAATTTGTAACCGTTTCGCAGGTGGGCAAGCGACCCTTTATCATCACTTAAGCATCTATCTAAACTCCCAACAAGTCTATTGATCAATAGAATATGATTCAATCATCCGTGTTTTGGGAGTTATGCGTCGACGACCAGTCGAACCGGCCAAGCGGCACGAAGCCCTGTGCCGTGGTAAGGCCGAACTTTTTTAGAGTTTACTCAAATGGATTGTCTTTTGAGGTTGAACCGAGTGAACCCTCGAGAACCAATAGGAACTCGGTTTCCATAGATGCGCCGTCGACCTCCAGTTTTGCGGCGGACCCCGATGACTTCAGACCCGAAGAAAACCCAAAACTTAATCGTCGCATACGCATAATAATTCCAGCTCAATCAACCGATAACAATTTTACGATCAAAGATTTTATACGGCTCACTATTAACCAATGCATATCCAGTGAACAGTTAGCATCTCTCGATGACATTTTACTTGTCTTAAAAAGAAAACTGAATGTTAGAGGTGATATAAATGCATTTTATAGCCGTCTTCGCAAAATGGGTTACTTTTGGTATATGTCAAAACCCTACCCAACCGAGAGTATTCTCATGGAGAGCTCTACATTAAGATTATATCGCTCGATATATTTGCAGAAAATACGTCAGTATCGCAATGAAAGAAGGCACATTATATATCTGAGCCAATATTTTGACTATTACTCACGACGAGGCAGGACTACTTATAAAACGTTCACACTGAGCGTCAACTCTGCCACTGGGCATGCACCGCAATCTATTAATTTATTTGAAATGGAATACTCCCATGAAAATTCAGAAACGGAACTATTTCTGACATTTAATCATTGGGTTTGTGATAAGGTCCTTCCGTACATTCCGCCGAATGCAGTGATCGTATTCGTAAACTTACCATTTCAAAACATTTTATTAAATCCTCCCCCCGAGTCAGACGCCACTAAAGAGGAACTGCGCAACTGGCTCTCTAATAACCTCGTGTCGTACACTATGGAAATGTCCAAACTTCAACTTTATAAGTTGATCGTGGAACGCCACGAGAGGGTGAAGAAATATTCGGTCGACGAATTATTTAAGAGAGGATTCAAAGGTCACCCTGTACTGCGCTGCCCACCGCAGCATTATGATCTTTCAATGACGCATCTATTTTGGTCTGAAGCATTCTACACGCTTACACCGCAACCACGCGTCACCCGTGCGGCTGCATTGCATAATCTGATTCAGGACCACCTTAATGCCATGACAGTGAATAAATTGAATCACATGCAGGAACAGTTACTCTTACAAGAGACGAGATATAGAAAATGTGATGCCGCTTTTGACATGTTGACGGATTACTACGGACTGGACTGCGCTCACCATGATGATCGCGACGACGTGGAGAATTTTAACGTGGACACGCGCAATCTCTTCTTTGAGGTTCAATAAATTAAGAAAACATGTAGATAAGTTACTAACAAGTTTAATAATAACTTGGCCGTTGGCCTTTTTTTTGACTTTAAATGAGTCTTTCTCGTAGTAAAATGGTTTTACTTTAATGAACTTCAAATAAGTGTTAATATTAGATCGTTGGCCTTTTCTTTGTGAGTTCAAGTAAGTCTTGCTCGTTGTAGAATCATTATTTTAATGAACTTCAGATAAATGTTAATATTAGATCGTTGGCCTTTTTTGTGAGTTTATGCGAGTCTATCGCGTCGTAAAAGCATTTTACTTTAATGAATATCAAAGAAATTCAAAGAAATGTTAATATTAGATATTGTATAAACTTATGTTAATCAATACTTATTATCTTGTAAAGGTAACATACCTACATAGTACATAAAATAAAGTTTCTTCGCAAAATGTTGTTTTTTTTATGTCTCTGTACCTATCTATACTAAACCGTCTGCTAGATAGCATTTTTAAATAGTATTAAATTAAATTCTTAATAAGTTTTTTGTTGTTGTGTGGATTCAGTGAATATCAAATAATTATATGCATGACAATTAATTTTGACTGTAACTAATTATCCACAATCCATGAAAAATTTAATTATCTTGTTCAATGCAGTCTTCATAATGCACGCATACCAATGTGTATTGACTGCTTTATTAATTTCCATGATTGCAATGGTTAAGTAATTTTGAACGTTTACCTTGAGTCTGCTTTTATGCACATCTTTTAAATTTTTAGTGATTAATATGGCTTATTGTTTAATTTTCAGAAATATGTACTAACAGAGGTAATCTTAGTGTTATTTATGTCAATGCTATCGTTAACTATTGTATAACTATAATAATTTTCAAGTACATTAGATTGTTTAAATGAAGTCTAAAACCCGCTACACATTCTGTTTTTATTGTACAGTCGAACTGACATTTAAAACCTTAAGCTATATACGAGTATGATGCAACCCACCGAAAGGTACAAAGCAGAACTACAGTTTAACCGAAAGTTTAAATACCACTGTGATCTTTAATGACAATTTTATATTGAGTTTATATTTTATACTTACATGGACAGGATGTAAAAGAGGACTGCTTTGCTGAGGTTAGAAATATTTTTATAAAGTTTTATGTACAAATTGTAGGCCGTTAATAATAACTTTAACCGTAATTTCAGTGCACCGGAAGTGCTTGTGTGGCTAATGTAAGATATTAATGAAATTTATGGTCATTTAAAAAATTATAATAAATTTTGAACACGCCTGAATCACACAGCCGAGACTATGTACACTATACTTGACCGAGAGTGCTTATACCGCCATATAAACTGCGGTACGTACTATAAGCACGAGCCGTACCGACCAGCGTGAAGCTTCGCTTCCTACTATCTTTGGCTGCCATGTGCAGGATTAACATTCAAATTATCATCTACAGTGCACTGGAAATAATATTCGTACTAAAGTGAGTACAACCGAAATTTTAATTTCACTCGATTATTACTATAGCAACCTACTGTACAAAATTACAATATATTGCAAATAATTGTAGGCATCGGGTTTCGAGGCTGTAGCTTGGGTAAGTTTTAAATATTTTATGAAAGAAAAAAGATGCTGAAGGATAATTATGGAGACTCAATCCCTGATAAAACGTGTTATCTTTTACTTTTGGAAAGGAAAGTCAGTAGACAGGAAGTTAAGTTAAATTAAAGGGTATAAAAGAAATTAGGAAAAGTCACATTTTTTATTTTTTATTCAAGGCATTACTAAATTGTGGCAACAATTTTTTTTAAACCCCTAAATTCTTGTACATTTAAGGCCTCCTCTAGTGGTTTGTTAAACGTACATTCAAGCTTAACTCCTATTTATATGCAAGATATTTTAATTTATATTGTTATTTTTGCAGTCATCTGGTCATGTTTCTGTATCACAGGTACTTGTATCTTGTCTTAGACTTGTTGAACTTCTGAGTCAGATAAATCTTTCATAGACACGAACACCGAAGGCAAACCATTTTTGTTAGCATCTATGCCCTACAGTACGGATCCGAAACAAAAAATGAATCGCTTCGCTTCTACACTAAAATAATATAGCTCAATTCTTATATATTGGATTTTATAATAACGTCCAAGTAGAAAGTATACTGTAGATTTGATATAATTAACTTTTTAATTTTTAGTGTTTCGGAATATTTTGTAAGTCCGGGGTAAGAATAATATTTATCTTATTAAAAATAATCTGGATTTAAAAATTGTTTTCAATTTGAATGTTCGATTGTCCTACTAAATTCTTATTAATATAGAACATAATTATATTTCATACTGAATATTGTGCGAAGTGCGAAACTTTGGATGGATGGATGTTTTCTATTCCGTATCTTCAAAACGGATTAACGGATCTCTATGAAATTTGGCTTAGACGTAGAACAGTCTGGAAGGAAACATAGTTATCACGGGCACATTTTCTCGCAAGTAATGTTCATTAGTTCCAATTTGTTCATTTTCAGTGCGATGGTGAGGAACCTTGTACTTCATCGGTAATTTTTTTTAAATAAGTAATTAAATTGTAATTTAAACTACATTAATTTAAATACAATATCTCCCTACCCTACTCCCTTAGGGTCGGCACAACAGGTTTTTGTCCTCCACATAACTCTATCATACGTCATCTCAGTCATCACTCCCTTTTGATCATGTCATCTTTCACGCAATCCATCCATCTCTTTCTACCTCTGCCAGTGTACTCTTCCACACTCATAACTAACGTTCTCCTTGTTACATGCGATTCATCCCTCCTTATATCATGCCTATACCATGCTAACCTTTTACTCCTTACCTTTTTCTACCACTACCACTGGGGCTACTCTCAAACTTCCTCTAATATATCTGCTTTTTATTACTGTTAATATATTTAACTGTTCAACAGTGCTTTGGACAAATATGCAGAAATGCTGTAAGAATGAGTTTTTATCTATACTAATATTATAAAGAGGAAAGATTTGTATTTTTGTATGTATTGAAATAACTCGAAAACTACTGGGCTGATTTTAATTTTTTTTTCACTGTTAGAAAGGTAATTTATCCGTGTGTAACATAGGCTAATTTCACGCGGGCGAAGTCGCGAGCAATAGCTAGTCTACTATAAAATTGTTTTTTTTTGTTTCTTTGAACTGGTCCCATTTCTATTCTCACATACATTCCTTTTTACCAAGCTTATTTATGTTTCGTGGTTATGTGTATAAAACAGTTCAATATTTAAAGAATAAGCACTTGGATTGATTTACAGTGTTTTGGTGTTAAATGCGTATCAAATGTAAGTATATACAATTGTCAACTATGTAGACATAACGTATATGTCGGAGTGACGACGGCGGGCAGAAATTAATTTCGAAGGTACACCATAGACACAGCAACCTTTATCCTCCATTGTAGGCGTATATATGTCGGAGATAATGAAATAAAAATCGCGTTATATCAGTTACACAGTCCTTCAATATTTAGCAAAAAAATGCACATTATCTAACTGGATTGCAAATATTTACAGAGATTAATCAATAGACTATCCGTGAACACAACCAAAGCTCACCGCTCGACTAGTTAATGACATAGATAATACATATATATACTGATATAGATGCGACGCGGCCGTTTTATCTTCTTATTTTAATATTATAAACGCGAAAGTTTAGATGGATGGATGTTTGTTAGAGTTTGTAGCCTAAACGGCTGAACGGATCGCGATGAAATTTGGCATAGATATAGAGCTTAATCTGGTAGAACACATAGGGTACTTGCTTTTGTTTTTTTTAATTCAACGCGGACGGAGTTGCGGGCGAAAGCTAGTTATATATTATTTGATCGCCGTCGCCGCCATGACCTCTAACCCATTCGAGGTTGCCCACTCAAAAAGTCGAATTGCAATACCAATTCAAAACAGTTTCAAATGTTGCCAGGACTCAAAATTGTTATTTGATAGTAACTTTAATCGTTCAAAAACTAACATTCAGTTTGCGCTATTATATATTGCAAAGTAACATAATCGATTTGAGAGATAGACTTAAGCATTATATCATTTTCAGTAGAATTCCCTGAACCCAATGTCTCCCACTATAGTACTTCAATATTATTGGTATAAGTCCATAACAATATTAGTATGAAGTATGATTTATTCGTAGTGCACGGGAGAAGGCTGTGAAACATTAGTGAGTACATCTATAATATTTTCTGCTGCTGTTTACTCAAAGGTTTTACCTAACGTGTCAATACTTTCAGTGTCGAGGACCAGAATGCTTTTCAACGGTAAACTTGTATCTTTATTTTAGAAGCTTGTCCTTTAACTGGCAAATTCACTCATGTATTACATGGATTGGAGTCTATGGTATAAGGCTTCGATATTGTAAAGTTTTTTTTTTCAAATCTTAACTTTCACTCCATTTGGTTTTTTTACTACCCTCACTGTTTCTTCGAAGTAAAATGGCATTATCATATTTCAGTGTCACTCAGACAATTGTATTGCATATGTAAGTACTTATACGTATATAAGATTTTCACAAATTTCGAATAACGGAGTCAATATTATTTTTGAGATACGTTGTCTCTATTTAATAGACAGAGGATCGAAATCTCTTGCCATGTTAACCTAATAAGAATAGTAGAAAGGGAAATAGGGCTACACGATATGGTCTCCGGCACGTACATTTATCGGACGAAATAGAGAATTATTTCAACTTCATGTCGAGTGAAATAAATGAAAACTATTTAACTAAACAACCTTTGGTGCAACCTCTGTTGCCTTGTAGTATAGAAATATTGTCTATTTTCCAGTGTAAAGGGCGCAACTGCAGTGCAACAGTACGTATTTACAACACAACTCACTCCGAGTAGAGTAAGCAGAGACCATAGACTTCGATTTTGGCGCGGTCCTTCCACACTGTAACGCCACTTACCTTTACATTCTTAAAAAATGAAATACTAATTTTCAAATTAATGAATATGACGTAAGAGTCGAGGGGGGAGGGGCAGCTCACCATCTAGATAGTTGAAAATTACATTATTTTACAATTTTCAACTCTCTATCTTACTTATACTTATACTAATATTATAAATGCGAAAGTTTAGATCGATAGATGTTTGTTACAGTTTGTAGCCTAAACGGCTGAACGGATTTCGATGAAATTTGGTATAGATGTCGAGGGTAGCCTGGAAGAACACGTAGGCTACTCACTTTTTTTTTATTCCAGTCGGACGGAGTCGCGGGCGAAAACTAGTAAATAATTAAAATTGAAAATACTAAGGTGCCTAGATAACTCAAAAACGACAGGCACGCTTATGATGATGCCATCATTTTTTTTTTTTTTAGTGTCTTGGTCACAAATGTACGTCATTTAGAGACGACTTGCCAATCCATGCAGAAACGGTTACCGATTTAAATGAAACAACAACAACTCCAGTTGTACCTTGGTTCTGAAGTTCTGATAAATATTCTATCACATAACTTGCCGCCAGTATGACGCACGGAACGTGCATATTATAAATAAAGTCATTTTAACTATTACAATCCGACGCTTTATTGACCACTCCCTTGAATACCCTGTTGTGACGTTCATTAGAAAATAATGAGATGTTCCTTCCTGTTCATGGTAACTTTTTTATATCGTAATGTGGTAAACGAGCAAACGGCCACCTGAATCCGCCAAAATGGCGAAGCGACAGCTGAACTTACAGAGCGATAAAATAATGATATTTGAGTTAGCTGCGGGGACTTGTCAGCGCAAGATGGCAAGAACTTAGTTCAGGTAAGAGTGCTCAGAGGACTATAAAATCAAAGTATCTAATAAATTGAAAACATATATGTATGTGAAATTGTTTTTTAAAATAACATCTGAAAAATTAAAAACCATCGTAAGTTTGGGTGGTACTATAATTGAAAGAATTAGATTAGAAATAGATTTGTCTAAATAAGGTTAATTAGTTTGATTAATCACGCATATAAAATACTGAATATTTAGTGGGGTATCATAGTGACGAACCATAAGCCCATAGCGAATAACTGTGAACTATCTACTTATATTCTGTTTAAAAAAGAATATCGAACTAAAATTATTAAATACCTATTAATTAAATTAAGGAACGTTTCTAGTAGTGAACATACAGATAACGATGAGAATAATGTTAACGAATACCACATAGGTTACGCACGACCGTATTAGAAACTACGTAAGTTGTACGTAGTACTTTTTACTTCCATGGTTAAATATTATTAGTTTATTAGATGGTTAAATATTATTAGTTCAAAACAACCACAACTATCAGCAACAAAATGGCGAAAAGGTTTTAGCCTGTCCATATGTAGAGGTCAGTGATTTGGTATAATTTTGACATTATTGACATTGGATGTCAACGGCGGAAGCACAAAATTGACAATTGACATTTTCAGTTGGACATTTTGATAACAAAGATAGGCGAGGCGAGCCCTTGTGAAAAATCAATTATAAACAACGTCAACATCAAAGGCACAGTTTTAGTAATATATTTAGAGCCATAATGGGTTCACCAAGATCCTGTGACACCTTTGTGGTTCTGCCACCACTCACGAAGGACAATCTAGTAATCTTCGGGAAAAATTCGGACCGTCCACAGAACGAAGTCCAAGAAGTCATATATGTAAAAGAACGAGTCCGCGATTCAAAACTAAAGGTAAAATGCTTCTTAGATTGTCTTAATTTCACAGATATTGCAGTTTTTAAACAATAAAATCATTAATAGACGGATATTTTTCATGATTATTATTAGCTCCTTGAGTATTGATTTATGCACGTTTTAAGCTTCGAAGTACTGCGCGACGTGCGCAGTACGTTGGAACAGTACTTTGGGGTTGGGTAGGTATCAAGATCATAGTTAAAGAGGTGATTAATGGTCAATAGGGCATTAATATAGTTATAATCCAAAATCTACACTTAAGGTCTGCTTAATACATGATATATATAAATAACTAAGATTTAACGAATTGAGTTATTTTAATTACTGGAAAGATTGCTTTCTGCATAATGATATCAGTTTTAATATATTTGCATAAAATGGTACTTCCAATGTATAAAATAGTATAAAAACACTTGTCCACATTGAAACATCATAAATATTGTTCTAATTGTTCACAGTGTACTTACATCACAATAGATGAAAGTCCGGAGCCAATTAATAGTATCATACTAAGCAAGCCTGCGTGGATGTGGGGAGCCGAGATGGGTGCAAATGATAAGAATGTAGTCATCGGAAACGAGGCTGTGTGGACGAGCAACAATGAAGGTGAAGGTGATGCTAGGCCGAAGAGATTGCTAGGAATGGATCTAGTAAGGTAAGGAAATTTATATCTTCACTAGCTGTTGCTCGCGACTTCGCCCACGTGAAAGACAGATAAATTACCTTTCTAACGGTGAAAGAAAATTGGCTCAATAGTTTTTGAGTTATTTCAATACATACAAAAATACAAATCTTTCCTCTTTATAATATTAGTATAGATTACTACATAAGAGGTGCTTGTTGGAATCTAAGAGATGTTTTCATTGTATGATTCAAAATAAACGGCCTGTTGTGTTATCATCTTGTGTATTTCTATTGTTGACACATGTGTACAAAACAGTGTTATCCTTGTCACATTTTATAATCTAAAAAACAGAAACATGTTTCAATACAAGTGCCTTGACAGTGGAATTTAACTGTAAGATGTTATTAAATGAAGCTGGCTTATCTAATCAAAATATTTTCAATGTGTCAACCTTTGTTATTGGGATTGCAATAGACTAAACAAGATATTTATAACTGTAGTCAGAATGTATAACTGTTAAGTTATTTATAGATATCAAAACAACTTAATCTTTATTATTTGCACTGCAATATACAAGCCTTTCTTAAGGTATCTTTGTAAAGATCATTGTAGTCATGGGCGTGGCCCGGGGGTTAAAAGGGTCGAATTCCACCATATATCTACCCAGGTCTTCGGCTGGCTATGCAAATGTTTACATAAAATTGGAATGCCCATATGTACGACCAAAATTCATATTTTGTGCACCTGATGTATTTTAGTTCATGATAGCGAAAATTCCATTTTTAAAATGTTTGTCTCTGTTGACAAACAGAGTCTATTCTAGGTAATCTATGGAATGGCTGCGCTGATTTTTAGTGGTTTTCGAGTATCAATTCACTTTTTTTCGTTTCGACTAACGTTTTGACACTTCACTTGTGTTGACTAACATTAAATTAATCATATATTAACAACAATCTCTTGATTTAATCTTGTTATGTAATCCGTATTTTTGCATTTTTTTATGCTGGTGAGTCTCTGATATATATACTTTTTGTATATCATAAGACAGTAAAATGTTTTGTTATGATATTAAAAAATGGAGCGCAACATTTGTAGCCATTTTAAGGAAATTGTACTAATAAATGATTGTGTAATTAAACACAGTTTTTTGTTAATCAGTGCATTCTTACTAATTGAAAGCCCTTGTTGAGATTAAATGATTTATTACAAATTGCTAAAAGTTACAAGGTTATAAGTTTATATTGCTGTGCGACTGATCGGAGCGCAACTGGCGCGGTGTGAGGTCTGGAACGGCCCTACCGAGCATCTTTCTAGCTGGCGGTACAGTACGGCACAGATTTTAAATTACATTCGAATTTATATTAAAACAACCGCTGATATGTGTTAATTTCCCTATGTCTTAGTGTGGACATTTTTATTTTCAGATTGGGGCTGGAAAGGGGCAGCACTGCTGAGAGTGCGTTGAATGTAATCACCACGCTTCTTGAGAAACATGGACAAGGTGGGCCATGTTCGGAGTTCGATGATAGTCACTTCTATCACAATTCCTTTCTCATCGCTGATGACAAGGAGGCCTGGGTGTTGGAGACCAGCGGTAAACTGTGGGCCGCAGAGAAGATCACTTCTGGATACAGGAACATATCTAATGGTCTTACAATAATGACCAAATTCGATAAACACTCGAGGGGGTTGTTCGTTAAAGCCGAAGCAACTGGTTTTTGGAATGGAAAAGTGAGTAGTTTACACTAACTTTTGGCCAATTTAATAAGAAAACATGATGACTTTGTCACCATAAATAAGACTAGAAAAAAATATCTACATATATTTAAATTAGAGATTTAATGCCTATGGTTGCGACTGGTATAGAAAATGAAAAATAGCAAATTATCAGTTAATTTCTTTATTTGCAGGGACAATTTGACTTTAAGAAGTGTTTCTCGTCTGGTGGGGATGAGAAGAGACAGAAGGATGGGGAGAGACTGCTGATGGAGGGGACGGCGTCGAGTTCCTTCGGCGTCAAGGATATGTTCAATGTGCTCCGACACAAAGAGAGCTGCATCTGTCGTGGCTGTGACGATACATTCCCTACTCAGGGCAGTCAGGTCAGTATATCGTAACAAACATACAAATTAATTAGAACAATAAATTTCAGACGTTATTTTGATAGATAAAGAATAGTGATGCATTATGATACTAACGGACGAGCACTGGAATGAATCTTAAACAGTTCACTTCTTTACCTCCATTTTAATGGAATTTGGAGTTTAAGAACCTGATACATATTTTAGAAAAACACAGTCTTAGAAGATACATTGGCTACTTACTTTTGTTTTTATTTAATTTTACGCGGACGGAGTTATTAGTAGTCTATGTGTTTTTCCAAATTATCTAGACATTTATGCCAAATTTCATCGACATCTGTTCAGCAGTTTAGGAGATATTTAGTGACAAACATTCATTGGTCTAAACTTTCTCATCTATAACATTAGTAAGAAGTAAGATATTTGCAGGTGTCAGTGCTGTCCGCCAACGGGCTGAGCGTGCATTGGTTCACGGCAACTCCAGATCCCAGCATCTCGTACTTCAAGCCGTTCGTCTTCACGCCCAATGCTCATACCTCGCCTCATACTGAGAGCCCTAAAGAGGTCAATTTAACATTACATTTTTTATCTATATTTCTATACTCTATAATGTAATAAAGCGTAAACACATACTACTTAGTTACGTAGGATGTCAGCAATCGCAGTATATTTTTGAATAATCCTGATTCATTAAAAAGCCCTTCACTTACGACACGTTTTAGGCTTTATGTTCTCACGCGAATATACTTAGCGGGTAAATGAATTGGAAAAAACCTTCCTGTCACAAAGGGACCAAAAACTACAAGCTAAACATGTAGCATGTAAACAATAAAATAAAGTTTTTATAATTTCCTGCTGATGAAGTCGCACGGGAGCAGCTCGTAGTATCTATAGCTGTTCTAGGCGGATTTTTTTTTACATTTTTGTAACTTTTTTTTTACATTTTTCAGCCGAAAAGGGAGCATCATCTTTACAAGATGCACACCAAATATCACTCCAAAGAAAACGGTGATATGGTATCAAATATCCTGCGTGAAATGGAAGGCAGCTGTCTGTCCGAAATAGAAGAGTTCACCAGTAACTATGATCCGGATAACTCTTCGCTGGATGAATTAGACAACTTGATGAAGGATTGCGTTGACACTGAACTTAAACTATATGGGTAAACTTTGAATTTCTCATAAATTTGGGACACATTATTAATATAACCGTCGGTTTACACTGTTTTTTCTGTCTTAAATACTTTCAAAGAAAACTAAAATAATTGTACAGTCGCGGAAATGAGAGGTGTTCCTTACAGATACTTTCCATGTTCCTCGCAACGAGACAAACTCCATCTCTTAAAAAATAACCAATTTTTAGATAATAATAAAAAGCAATCACACGTATAACCATGTACTACTGAGCGATCTTTTTTCGTACATACACATTTAAAAGCATCAATTTTCAAACAATTGTAACTTAGGACGGCAGACCGCCAGATACCCCGATTGTACATACCGGCAGTGTAAACCCACGGTTATATAGCGTCTGAAAGCTTTATGTATCTTAGTGTTTACGTAATCTTCATGTTTATCCTACTATGAGTATTTCCAATTAGTGGAAATTATTCTCTAGGTTTATAAAAGTTAAGTCATTTTTGTGCTTTGAATGTTGGATTAATTAAAATGTCAACTTTTTGTTTATTACGGCTATGGTGCAGGCTACGCACTCCAGATTTATACATTACTAAAAATTTAAATTTTGAAATAGGAATAAATATGTCTATTGTCTATTTCTATCAATTAAATAACATTTTCAATTGTTATATTGGCATAGGTTTTCATATGCAAAAAAAAGTTTTTTGGCTATTTCTGTTTTATTTGTATTAATTAATATATCACAATTAATTACAACTAAATTTAAATTCTCGTTAAAATTTATATTACAAAATGATTTTAGACTGATTATATTATATTTTTTTTGTAAGATTTGTAAGAATATTGTTTCGTCAGCCAGGATCCTTTCCCAAAGTCCTCTGGTGACGGCGGTGGTGTTGGCTCTCACGTTGGCGTTGACGTTGGCATTAGCGTTGATGTTGGCATTTACAAACATCTTATCAAAACTTGGTTTTTGACACAAATTGTTTTTGTATGGACGTATAGCGCTCTTACCAATTATATACTTACAATAATTAGTTAACGAAATTTCTAAGCTCAAAATACAAAATACAAATTCAAATATAATTTGTTAAAACTGTTCGGTATAGATACTTGACAATGTAATGAAGTTTTTTTTTTTATTTAATGGAGAATGACCATATTTCGTTTTTTACCATGCTAGTAACTTGATAGTTATTGTTTTTCTTAATTAAAACAGATTTATTTCGTTGAAATATCTAAGTATAAACCCAAAAATAGGTATGTGTGTCAAAATTAATATCACAAATCTTTTATTTACCATAAAACTATATTATACCTATAAAGATAACCTAGTTTGTTGAGCTTTATTATTTTCTCGCAAATCCGGCCAATTAGTGATTTAATGTTTGTTTATAATTATAATTTAATATATGAAACCAAAGTCCATACTTGAATGGTCAATCTCCTTTATGTTATAGTTAAGTATGATTACAGTTGAATATTAAAATTATACAAAAGGCAGCTATGAATCTTTAAGTTCTAGTTTTAAATAACAATTTATTACAACTATTGATTTACTCGCTGTTAAATCCATACAAATAACATCATCACACAACATCATCACACTTAGTTGATTACTTAATTTTTTACAATATAGTTATTGATTTTTTATTATATTTTTTTTTACTTAGTATTTAATGGAAGCTATCAGAAAAGGGGCTATATTAATATGATCTAAGTCACTTAGATATATCTTGAAACAAATGTATAGTGAGTACATTTTGTTTTTAAAATTGTCGTCCAAAATGAATATGTATGTCATCCTGCTCTTGCCGGCACAGTATGTAGTCTTCCATCTCTATCAGTCATTTCAATCGCTAAACCATATCGTCTGCAACAATCCATCCATACATTATTCGGTCTTCCTCCACTTTGGTAACCATCCATTCAATTTTAATACTATCTTGTTTATACGATCATCTCTACGCATATGTCCATACCATTTTAAGCTTTTATTTATAAATTTCTCCACCACTGGCGCTAATTTCAAACTTACATAATTACATTTATCACAAAGTAAATAACAATTAGTCCATTTACGAGTAATATGTAGTATTGTTTAGTATATACGTCATTAAATCATCACAAAGTTGTGTAGAAAGTCTGTTATGTCTGTCCATAGACCGACAATCTGACTTCGCAAGTCACAAGTCAAATTAAATGAGTCAAAAGTGTTTGAATCAAAACTTTTTTATCGGTTCGGAACTATCGAAACCAGGATTTTGCTTTAGTATGTATTTATAGTTTTACGACACATTTAAATATATGTAAAGTACGTCCAACAAGAAGCGATACTAATTAATAACAACCACTTTTAATAATAAAGAAAAATAATAACATTTTAACAATTAACACGATTCTCAAATATTACTAAAATGGCGACGAATGAGACATTACAACTAGTTCATAGGATAGAAAAAGATGGATAATGGATTGACAATTCCTCAGTCGTCTTTAAGCTTAATGTCTATCGCTGCTAGTTGGGTGTACTACAGTTATTTTCTAAATTGAAAATGTGAACTAAGCTATTTGATAACGAACACAAAAATTATTGGAATACGATATATCGCTATTTGTAATGTGTGAAATTCTAAAACGTGGCCTAAGAATACTATTGTTTTGCTACAATTTTGAGAGTTTATTTTTTATTGAGCATAGCATTCAAATTATATAATTAAATATATGTTAGCTGACTTGTACTTATATCTATAGGATATCATCACATGAAAAAACATCACATTTTATTGTATGATTTATAGTATAGTAATGCAGCACTCAAGGACTTTAATTACGAAAGGGGAACTTAAGTACTCTCGATACAGTTAGACATTTTAAAATTTACATTGCACTACATTGATCGCTTATGCACTTAATAGACTATAATTACACTATATGTAGTATTAACCAGTACTAGTAATATATTAATCATTAATAAAAAAAACCCCACTTTCTATTTTGTTTGAATCCCATCTTATACTGTTTGTTACAAATTATCGTTTATTATAACTGAATGTGCTGTTTTGGTTCATTGGAATTTTGTACTGTGTTTTTCTGTTAACGATTTTTATGTATTTCTTTGTGCTTAATTTAGTCAGTAAATAATTTTGAGATACGTAATATGAGGTGTTAAAAGGTAAAACCAATTCTGCATAAGATTTGCACATTCTAAATAATTTCAATATAATTGTTTAGAATTGATTTTAATTAAATTTGAAGTGAATTTTATTTTATTTTATTTTATTTTATTTTATTTTATATACTTATTGGATTTATTTCGTGAAAATAATCGCATGTGTTCTCGAAAGATCTCTTCGATTTTATCAAAGTGTGATCATTCGGGAACGCATAATTGGACAAATAAAAACATTGATTTTATATATAATTTTATAGGTTCACGATATAATTGTCATTATTTCCTTTTAATGTATCTATTTGTCATTTATTCCATTCTCAGTATGTAATGTTTTACATTGTATCGACGCCTGATTTTTTAGCATATGTTTTTGAAATAAAGGTAATTAGTGTAATTTGTATTTTATTTCTTAACTAGCTGTGCCCTTGCGGCTTCATCCGCGTGAAATTATAAACAATTTATTTCATTGTTTACCTACATTTGTCAAATTATCAATTGCAAATGTCAAAATGACATGACATGACAAGTCATGGCAACCTTGCTTCCTTGATGTTGACAGCAACTTATGGTCTCTTTCCCACATTGGGGTTTTTATCCAAAATATTTACTCCCTAAGTTTAATGGCGTGACGTAAGTGTAGGGCTTTTTATTAAAAAAAGAATTATTCAAAAATATGCTGTGATTTCTGACATCTTAGGCAACAAAGTGTGTGTTTACGCTTTATTATATTAGTATAGAAGTATAGATATGGATATTGATATGGATATGGATATGGATATGGATATGGATATGGATATAGATATAGATACAAAACTCATCTTTATTAATATTAGTATTGGTTACCGGAAATGTGTGATAATTAGGAATTGTATAGTATGCCTAGAAACTACAATTCCGAAACTGTTTTGTCAATGAGTAAAATGTTGTTTCAAAGATTGTTAAATACACATGTCCTCGTAAATATATACATTTCCTAGGAATGATAGAGTATTTCAAATTCGTAGTAGGCAATGTATGAAACTAATGTTTTCTATGAATAAAACACTTTGTAATCAGTATTTATAGGTTCTCAATAATTTTGTTGAAAAATTCTCCACCGTTGTTACACAGGAGAATTGCGGGAGCTCTTTTCAAAGTAACTTCAGGTCGTGTAATTTGAGTTAACAAATTCAGTTTATCTTGATGCACAAGATACCATCGGATCACCCCCTTGGTCATTGGCTAACCTACCTCTCTGCTGATTAGCTAACCATACCTTTGGTCATAAACTTACCCCCCTCTTAATCATTGGCTATAATCTCTTCCGCCGTGAACAATTCTTGCCTCGTTACATGACAAAAGAACTTGCTGCCACATACGCAGTAAATAAGCTTTCTTTTCTAGTCAATTTTTACTTTTCCGTTTGATATTTTGTCAATGTATAGATTTCCTAGGAAAAGTGTCAAACATAATTTATCTAACACATTTCCGTGCGATTTTAGGAGTTATACACATTGCCTAGGAATTGTGTACAATGACAGATTTCATATATTTCCGTTAACATACAAATAAAAGCCTGAACAATGGATCAACAATGAATAATCTAGACTAGATCTAGCATTCGTTGTTGCAGACCTTAAAGTTAAGGAAATAAGACTTAAATTTCAATAGATGAAGTTGCTAAACACATTGTTCAATAGCTCACGATCCTTGCTATAAAAATAAGAGAGATACAAAATATTACTTACATGTATATCTATACTAATATATAATATAAATGCGAAAGTTTGGATGGATGGATGTTAGAGTTTGTAGGCTAAACGGGTAAACGGATTTCGATCGGCATATATGTAGGACATAGTCTGGAAGAACACATAGGCTTCATTTTGTTTTTTTAATTCCACGCGGACGCAGTCGTGGGCGAAAGCTAATATAAAATATAGTGTAAAAACTATGAAATAGTGCTCCTTAATACTATCGCATTCAGAATCTCACACCCTTAGTATTGGTTGAGAATAAGAATCTTTTTCTGTACAAAAAGTAGGCAACGCATCCGAAAAACTTTTGACAGATGGCTCGCAGCGACCATTGTTATTTTGGCGAAATCAGGTAGCAACTCTCGTTTGCCACCTTATAACAAAGAAATCTATATAGGGACCTTGACGCTTGATTAATCATTCAGACGGCCAAATATTAAAACGACATTTAAATATTTAATCACATTTAAAATAACGTCACGTATCAAATTTCATTAAAATGTCGCCTGATATTGTTTAAAGGTTCGTTTCAAAATTCGGCAATTACATATATACTCGTAGTTACCGAATAGTGATTTGT